>VXAL01002276.1:257293-327684 GCA_013399475.1 Chauna torquata | reverse complement strand
GTCCTGCGGCCGCGCCGGCGGGGCAGCCCCGGGGGCTCCCCCGAGGGCTGAGGGCACCGCGGGGATGCGGGAGCCCCGCGGGCGGGCGGACCCTCCCCAGGTCGCGCCTGTTCCGGGCCGGTCTGAGCGGGTGGGGGCGGCGGCGGCGGCGGCGGCTCCTCGAAGCTCAGAAATTAGCCCTTATTAGTCTGCTTCTCAGGGTGCCGTATGCAAATAAGGAGCCGCAACCCTTCCCTAAGCTGGGCAGGTCAGGAGCTGATAACGAGTGCTCGTAAAAAGTGCAGGCTAGGGAAATTGCTTCCTTTGTCTTTTGTGTTTTAGGTCTATTTAATAAACCGGCACTCTGAAAGATTACTGCGATCTCAGTAGTCTCAAGTCAGAGTCTTAAAGACTCAGGTGACTTGGGGTAATTCTCCTGTAAAGGAGATGTACAAACGAATTAGGTTTTTCTCTGCCATAACTGAGCTCCACTACAAAATAAAAATTCACTTATATCCAAAAACTTTAGAGTATGACTGGGAAAGTCCATAGGTGCGTGAAGAAGTTCCACTCACTTTAATAATGGCTCCAAACTAGCTACAGCATTGCTGCACGCTATGCTTAACATTTCTCTAGTGAGACTACAGATAAGGAAAAGTACCGAAGTTTGGCACGTTAAGAGTTTGGGTTTTGTTTATATTTTCAAATGCATATCAAGGAATTGCATCAAGTAAACCAAGAAGCCAAGATCATACCTTCAGTATTATTGCAGCTCTATATATTTATTCAAAGGCAAATGTATCTTCTGATCTTTTCGTACAAAAACATGGGGAGTGTTTGCTGAAGCATCTTTAAACTTTTGCTTAGACTTTGCAGCTGGAGCTTTTTGTAGGGCTATTTCTGCGCATGTTCTCCCAGAAGGAGTCAGTGAGATTCAGTAATTTTCCAGTGTGGATTTAGTTGCAGGAACTGGCCCTTGATTTTCTCCTCAAGTAAAACCTAAGACTGTCCAGAGTCACACCTGCAATGGTTCACCAAAGCTTTTGCCTGTGTGGCATTTCCATGTCTTTAATCTGCAGTAACTCTGCCAATGGCCTTCAGAGCTTAAAGACATCTTAGTTTTGAAGCAGGGTGTCTGGTCATAAGGTTTCCCTCTGTTAACTTTCTCACCAGGACAGAGGGAAATGGCCCAGCAAACCGTCACATTCCACCATAGCCACAAGGAGAAATGGCTCAAGAGCTGTGCTGCTCTACAGGCAGAATCTGAACATGCCTCCACCTTCACAATTCACTTTTTCTTTCAAGATCATTTGGAGTCTGTGTGCTCCTGTACTGATGGTGTGTTCTGTTCCTCTCTCAAGAGAGCTCACTTATTTATGAGGATACCTAACAATTTAGGTTTCTAAAGATATTTCTTCTGAGCCTAAGAATATGCCACATCTCCCTTTGGATTTGTCCAAATGCTTTGCACAATGGCTACAGGTAAGGAGAAAGGGAGATATAAAATAGATGTAAAATAAACCAGATGTAGGCTGGTTCCTCTGCAAGTTGATGTTGTCCATATATAACCACTTCTAAGGTATTACATCAGTTCAGGGGTTATAAACAAAATTGAGTGGGAGGACAGGGTAGCAGGGAACAGACATGTTCTGCTGAGGAGAAGCTTTAGATGGGTAACCACGTGGCTTTGTGAACTACGAAATAATACCAGACCTGCCATGGCGGGGAGTCAGTGTGGCCCCATTACAATTAATGGCACTCTGCTTAGTTACAGACTTGAAGATCTGGGCACCTGCCAGCAGCCCGTTGATTAACACTGTTAACACCTTTTCTTCTGCTAGCAGAGTCAGACAGGATGGCTGAGCTGGTCAGGGAAAAGCGCATTCCCTCTTTTCCCCAGTTCTTCTCTTTCTTGCTTCTGGCTGGGAGGTTGGCTTCTGGCTCACTAAAGGGTTGACATTCCAGTTCTTTATCGTAGTAAAAGCCTTTTTTTTTTTTTTTTAAACTGGGTTAATATTCTGCAACCTGAACTCGGTTTGCTAACAAAGGTCAAACGGACACGAGCTGGAGCAGCGGAGGTGGAGGCAGAGGTGGGGAAGGGGACACTGCCTCCTCTTGGCAGCAGAAGTTGAAAGGTCTGTTCAGCGTGTCTTTTCTAGCCGAGGAGTAGCTCGTGGCCCTGTAAGCTCTTACAAAATATTTGTGTGTAGATATACATTAATGTCTTTTATTTATGCAAGCTGGCTTTTGCAGAGCAGGATGCCAAGCGTTCATTTTATTAATGCATTACCAGCCACCTTTGAGAGAGAGATCCGAGCAGGGCTGGGGTTGGTTTTTCAGGGCTGCTGCGTGCTTGCGGAGGGGCCAGTGTGTCCTCCACTGCTGAGGGGCTTTCTCTTGTCCAGCAGCCCAGAACTCCAGATGTCCAAGGGCTCGAACATTATCCAGCGTGATGCTGCTCCTCTCCACGCTTAACTCCGAACACCTTTTTCTCACTTAATATTTTAAGTGTTCAGTGAACCGCTTCCTCCTCTGTATTTTTGCGTGTGTGTGGCAAGGGAGGATGCTTTCTTTTGTTTTTACCGGCACAGAAGTTAACGCTTCTATATACTCGTGCTAAGCATCTGAATTTCAGCATGTAAATAAATCGATCTTCTTAAGTGTCTGGCATCACCTACCATTGGATATCTCACCACGTGAAAACTTCACCATTCTTTGGCTTCCTGCTTCTCCTCTACTGTTGAAGGCAGGTCTGCCCACCCATTAATGATAACTGGTATTGTTCCCGCGGTCCTTCCTCATCAGTTCATTTCCTACTCTGTTAATACCCAACATATAATTTGCTCCAGTGTCTTTCTTTCTTACTTCAGAATTTTTGCATATGTTTCCAGTGTCTAATAAAAAACTAGGGGTGTGGGAGATAAAGTTTCTCTAATGCAAAGCTCCGGAGTACTTACTTAAAGCATGTCAGGATGAGCTTGCACTTGCCACTTTGGGACCACAGCCCAAGACCTACTTTTACCCCACCAACAGAACCAGAATTAAAAGTATCTCCAGGCAAATTCAGTGCTAAAGCCTACAGTTGGACAGAACTATTCAGATGACAAACTGGCTAACCCAACTCAGCACTTACTTCATTCTCTCGACCCAGCTTTAAGCACCAGGAATCTCATGCCCTTCTTGCGTTTCTTTGTCAATACCATGAAAGAGAGCTCTGTTAGACACTTCCCGAGAGATGCTACAGTTGTGCATGCATCCACAAAACTACACCAATAGCCTCTCCAAATTTGGAAACTTAGTCATTTAATAAGTAAGCTTAAACTAAACGCATGTTGACTTTCGAAGTACATTTGCATCTGCTGATATTAGCAAGAATACACACATGTAAATTTACCTGCTTCAGGTCTATTTGAAAACCAAAATAGATGGGTGGACATCTCCAAAAATCATTTTTTATTCTAACTGTTGAATACCTGTGAAACAAGAGGTAGTCTTTTGTTAGCATATTAACTAAAGATGCTGAAAAACCATAACTACTGAAACCAATTACCTGTTATCTGGGACTAGGAGAGGGTAGCACGCATTTGCAGATTAGAAAGGTGTGGCCCTGGGAATGTTCTCACTTCTTTCCCAGCCTTTCAGACAGTTCTTCTGAAGTTTCAAGCCCTGCACAGATGGAAAAACAGAAAATTACCTGGGTTCTTCTTGATTCTCTTTTTTGTTGTTGTTGTTTTTTCCCTCCCAGTTTTGCTTTTTACTGTAGAGACAAAGAAAGTCTTAGAGTTATGAAATTCTTTGCTTTCTCCCAGAGGGAAGAAACTGTCAGGGATAATAAGTGACCCTAACTTGCCACAAGGTGCATGGTATTTCAATGGGTTTCTTGTCTGTTATTGTAGAACAAGAGAGAATAAAAAAATCAAATACTGCTCTTTGTTGGATTTTTCTGGATGTAAAACCATGTAAACACAGCTGCACTTTCCTCCATCAGAACAGAATCTGACCTACAAATTTGACTTGCTGTCCACATTAAAATAGCGATAGTCTTGTGTCACAGAAATTGAATGACAACTTTAATTTATTTTGTGATTTTTTCTGATGCTTGGGACTTTTTTTCGCTGATCTGGTTGTTAGCTTTGCATTACACCTGTAACACAAAGCAGCCATAAATCCAAAGTACTTACCCAGTTAAACCAGGTTTATAGTTACTCTTGTGCCAGCAAAAAAGCCTGAAGCAACTAGAATGCATCAGTGAATATGAGTTTCGATGAAGACTGATCTCACTGTTCTTATAAAAAGAAATTACACAAATACATCTTGAATTGCATTTTAAAGTATTTCATTTAATAGGAATTTGCAAAAGGAAAGTGACTCAATTCTTTTGCAATTGGTTTTAAGTAATTAGTGGTAGAACTATGTTTTAGTAGAAATTAGAATCAGATGTACTAGTTTTGCTGATATATACAGAAGAATATTGATAGGAAAAATAAAAAGAAACAAACCACAATAAATCTTATTTTTTTCCAATTGGAAACCAAAAGTGATGTTTTGAATCCAAACGTAATCTTGGACAAAATTAACTTTGATTTAGTGGAGGCAGATTTTCTCAACTGATCATTTAATTATATTTTGTTTTGAAAACATTGAGTGGTCCTCATGACATCTTATATCAACAAATAACTTATTTTTTAAAGATCCAGGAAGACGACTGTTCCACTGATTTTCATTTCTTCGATAATAATTCTATGCAGAAGAAAAAAAAATGGAGCTAGATCAGCTGAATTTTCTGAATACCTGCATGAGATAACCAGAGATAAATTGTATCCGAAAAGAATTGCCTTTTGTTTGTCTGAATAATAAAGAGTTAGGGTTTTCAGCATTTTCGATCCTAGTTCAGCTCCAGATTTGCTGCATAACTTTGGCTGACTTGTTTCTATCTGCCTCCAGTTTGTGCTCTGTAAAAGGGAATTAATGGTATGCATTATCAGGAACACTGTAGCTATTTTCACATTTAGCCAAATATTTGTGAAAGTGCTTAGAGACTTGTTGATTAGACTGTTACAAAAGGGTAAAAAATAAAATGTCCTCTTTATATTTACCTGCAGCTAGGCGAGCTTTTATGGTCTGTTCCCGCATCAGGTATAAGTACTTGATTTTTATCAACAATTGAACATTGTTTTAATTCCATGATAAACTGGGTAGATGAAGTCAGAAAACTGTAAATCACAGATCAGTCACAAACAAAATACTGATCCAGTTCACTGGATCAGGCATGCTGTTGGCAAGTGAAAATGCAGCTCAGCTTCATGTGCTTATATTCTTGAGCAAGCCAGCAATTAACTCAGGAAAAATATATTTAATTGCAAGTATGAGAAAGTGATGTTTACATATGCAAGTGTAAGATTTAGGTTTCTGTTAGTGTAAAACTGAACAAATACCCCTAGTGAGGGGATTTTTGCTGTTCCTTGACATTCAGGAAGTTGTGCTTTTCATGAAAGCAGCTAGACATTTTGTCCACGAGTTTTTACAGGGTAACTTTATGGTCATGAGCAAAGACTTCCAATAACATTTTAGAGTTCACTTAAATAAATAAATAAATAAATAAAACCCTGAAGTGTCTCAGTGAAGCCCTGTTTGCAATATGGGTATATTTTGGAGTGGAGAAAAAAATTGTGATTTCTGAAATTTCTGAATTCGTTGCTACTATTCCACATCTCTGTATAAAAATTATTAGTAGAACATCATACATTCGGCAGTCTTACTGCTTGCTACATGTTCCTCTTTTATAACTAGAATATGTTTAGATTTCTTTGTCTTACTTTATCATTCTTGGTTTAGGTCTGACTCTCTTCATTGGTTTATTTTGATTCAGTTTCTGCATTAATTCCTTAAGAAAGAGCTCTGCTTGCTTGCCTGCTGTCTATTTAAAAAAGTCTTGTGTTTAAAGGTGAAAATTAATGAAGGTCAAAATACTTCTTATCTTTAGAGAAGGCAGCATGAGGAAACAGATCCTTTCTGGTGAATAATGAGAACCACAGCGTTACTCTTTTCCTCTAAGAGGTGAAAGATTAATGCTTTAATTCTACCTTTACTTAATTGCCAACGCTTCGGCATTAAGCAAGCAAGTTTTTGAACAGGAAATTCCTATGTTGATTTAACTACTTGCTTACCAAAATTTGTCTTACTAGTTTTATAATTCCTTTGGACTCAAATCCCAATCATATTGAAACATATGAAAGCTTCATATGAAGCTAGAAGAAGCTAGCTGGAAGTATTTGGTTTCTCTGGGATTGGTTGGACATGGGTCATCAACTGCTCTACAGCCATTAGGTGAATAATTTTCCGAAAGCAATTTGAACTCATCTTGAGAAAGGAGTACAGGCTGGCTACTACCAGTTTTTGCTGGTTATGGATCTCTTTTTCCAAATATTTCTGTGGTAACAGCAATGGTACTCATAAAACAAATACCAAACAATACAAGCTGGGGCTGGCATCTTCACTGCTGTTTTACTTAAAATAGTTCAAGATATAGGTACCTTGAAACACACTTAGATATTCCTGTGTGGAGCCAGGAGTTGGACTTTGTGATCATTCTGGGTCCCTTCCAACTTGGGATATTCTGTGATTCTATGAACACTGCATGTACTCTGTAGAAAATGACATTATTGGGTGAGAAACCAGTGTTTCCATAAATATCCAAAGCTAACAAAGCCTACGCTTTAGGTGGTAACTTTGTGCCACTGTTGCTAATTATGACATTGGCCAAGTGGGGCTTATAAAGTTTCTTCATAAAATCCTGATCATCTTCTTGTCTGTCTGTACATGCTTTGAGGAGAAAACAGAATAAATACCATAGACAGAATTCACATAAGAAAAGTAGATTCATTGAGAGTTAATTTTGTTAACATGTTATGTCAGTTCTCAGTTGTTGGGTTTTTTGTTTTTTATTTTTCTCCTCTAGCATCGTTACAGCGGTGCTCTAATGCTAGAACTGAAAAGATAACATATAAGCAAATCACAGTAGGTAGACCATATTATTTCAGAAAACTATACAAGCTGCAGGAATTTGCAAGTAAATAGTTGTTTTGCTGTTCAGTGACTCCCTATATAGTTTTACTGAACAAGATATCAGACCACATATTCTTGTTATCCACAGAGAAGCTAAGGAGGCAAAAGACGAGAAAAAATAGGTTACTCAGTCCATTTCCCATGAAAAGTCCTGTCTGGGGCAACCTTCCATGTTCCCAAACTTTGCTCTACCATTTTGCTTTTGTGTTTGTTATGTTAGACTAAATTTGTCCTTCTTCCAATCTTGTTCTATTATTCAAACAAGTACTTTCCACCTTTCTATATTAGTAGGAAGGTTCCACTTTTCACATTATTCTGTTCAACCAGTCCGCTCATACGCAGAGCATCTCCTCTCTAATAGTGTTAATCTCTTGCTGCTGCCTTCCTAAAGCTTGTGTTGTTGACTGCATAGCTAGAAAACCAGCCAGAGATGTGGGAACTGCAGTACTCAGGAGTGCATGGAATATTGCAAGAACATTAATTGAGGAGTAAAAAGATTTTCTAGGAGACAAGATGTCTCCTGCACGTGGACTGGATTGATATTGCCACTTTATTGCTGTTACATTGCCAACTAATTCCGTAGATGGCAAACATCTGCACCAGCTGGGTTGTAATTGTTTTGGGGGACTTGTATTTCCATTTTGTGTTTTATTCTTTGAAGTGTTTTTCTATAAGACCATCCTCCCTTACTCAGATTTTGTGGGAGGCACATTGCAAATATCTATTGATAATTTAGGTGGATGTTCTGTTATTTTCATTTGTTTTGCCCCTTTATTAATGGCTCTGGTTTTGTTTAATTTCTCCCTATGTCTATGTTCATGTTGCAACTGTTAGCATTACCTATACAATAACAAAAAGCATTAACTTCTTTTCTCTCATTCTGTTGTTGCATCTTCAAGACAAAGCAATCCCATGCCCTGTTTCTGGTGAAATGAGTTCTACTGAACTACTCTGGCACAATAAAGAGCATTTTCACACCTTTGAACACAGCATGAATGTTTTCAGGTGCCTATTGCACGAAAACATGGAGTCAAACCCTTTTCAAACTGGCTGTGTGGAGGCAGGAGAGAGAGTTACGACTTCAGGTTGCAGTTCATGAGTGTTCAAGTGCTCTGTGCCTTTGTGTCCTGCCACTTGCTGCGCTCTCCAGGCTTGTTCCCGGGGAGACTGGCTTATCAGGAGAGTGCGGGCACAGAAGCTGGCAGGGTCGATCAGAAAACACTTGAAGGTTCCGACCCAGGAGACTGATTCAAAGGGTTGTGGATTGGACAACACAATAATCTCTCAAAGACCAGCAGGAACAACCAAGGTTGAATGCCTGACCACAGCACAGGTCTTAGTTGTCGGCAACATTTAGATGAGCTAGACAACATAGAGTATTTTTAAATATTTTTAATGCCTTAAACTTCCTATGGTTTATGAACACGAAAGAATCCTCTTAAAATTAGGTTATTCTGTTCTCGTTTTTGTGTCTTGATACCAGTCAGATTTGTTAGGAAAGCCTAGTCAATACAGAATCTTTTAACATTGGACTGCATTTAAAACAAGGAGAACTGGGGGATTCCACCCAGAAAACATGACTTTCCTTGTAATCTTGCAGAAATTAGAGTTGAGGCTCAGAGAAGAGTTTACCCTGTGAGTGTTGGGAACTGTCAGATGAACTTAGGGCAAAGAATCCACAGAACAGTCAGCCCATGACATGAACCAGAAGGGCAGACACGGAGCTAGTGATTGAGGAGAGCGCCTATACTTCAGCAAGACACCACTTGTTTGAACCCTGTCTGAGGAGACTTGGAATTTTTGTCTTAGATACGTAAAAGGCCAAGATGCCTGTTAGTCATTTCATTCAGCTCAAACTCATTGACAACCATTCAGAGTTAGTCACTTATCAAAAGACTTCGAAGAGACCATGGCACCTTGTGCATGCAGAATCACTTGATTGCGTGTATTTTCAATGCAACCTGACTGCGCTGATCCAAAAATTGGAGGAGTATGTGATGGGGCTACAAAAGCTACAAGAACTCAGTGAGAGCAGGAAATGATATCAAGATACACTGCCGGGGCTACGCCATGCCACTGTGCCGGGTGCTCCGCCTGCAGTAAGGGACAACACGGGTCCAGCAGGGTGCCCAGGCTCAGCCCAAGCTGGAGAAGGCAGCTGTGATGTAGACCTTAGAGTGAGCATTGTTTCCTCCCTCTTTTTGGCTGCCCTCCTGAGAGCTACTGGTGAGGCTAACCTTAATGAAAGCATGTGCACAAGGAATGGACTGAGGGAACAGCCAGGTGGTATTGCTGCTGGAGTGAGACACTGTCTGCCTTAACTTTGTGATGAACTTGCACTGGAAAGACGGACCCCAGTGTTTCTGTGCTGATGGACCACATGATGATGAGCGGCAGCTTTTTCAAGCAGTCAAACAGAAGGACGTTTGAGCTGCATTACCTCAGACGAACCGAGATGCTAAACACAGCACAGGAAGATGGCAGAGGGTGATCCAGAGGTGTCTCACTCTTGAGAGAGAGACAATCCTGTCCTAATACTCTCAAGGATGATACGGCTTTTTGCTCGGAGTCTTACCTAGATGGGACACCCAGACTATCTGTTGGGCTCTGAATGGGGCAAGAACAGCAGGCTTTGACTGCAGTGAGATTTCACATTTTTGCATGTGAATAGAGAAACCCTTTCCTTTCCTTTCCTTTCCTTTCCTTTCCTTTCCTTTCCTTTCCTTTCCATTCCTTTCCTTTCCTTTCCTTTCCTTTCCTTTCCTTTCCTTTCCTTTCCTCTCCTGTCCTCTCCTTTCCTCTCTCTCTTTTTACTTCTGGTGAATTGTCCACAGGAACACTGAAGCTTTTTTAGGTTACTCTCTCCAAATTGTGCAAGTCAGGAGCTACCCCATAAATGTGGGTATCCACTGAAGGAACTGGAAGGAACACTGTTCCAGCGAGTGCTCCAAATACATCTTCGGTTAGGTGTAAGACTGTGATCTTCACAGCCTCTTATAAGCAGCACATACTGTTCTCATGCCAGTATTTCTTTCCCTCAGGAGCAGAGCAGTTGCAAATTACCTTGTGTTAAAGCTATTTTGTAGTGGAGTTCTGTATCAGAAACTTGATTTTCCTGCCTGGCTTTTGCATAAAGCTCACAAAAGTCTGATGACTCAGCCAGCCAGGAGTTGTCTACTATCTAAAAGTACTGGATCAATGGGGAGTTTTGACAGAACTATAAAATACATGCTGGAAAAAAAAATTAGAGTGGCACAATGTATTATAACTGCTATTATAATCCTCCTAGGAAGTATCACAGGCTTCGATGGGATTTCCCCCTCTCCCCAGCTTCTGCTAGGAATGTTTGTCCATAAGAATAATAGACCTATAAAAGAGGTTTCTTTTCAACACGCCAAAATGTATTCAGACATGTTCTGTCTTAGCTTCAAAGGCTGTTGGGTGGACATGGCAGATCTGCAAAAAGCCTAGTTTAGCCATGGAAGTGCTATGGGAGAGCTTGGAGTCAGCTAGACGTTAAGGTTGAAATCAAAAACTCTCCTGTACCCTCTCTCGTGTCTCATGGTCCATTCAGGCAGATTACTTATGTCATCTCATAGGTGAGCATAAAAGAACCTTGCCAAATATCTTATGTGACCTGCTAAAAACTGGCCTGGAAAAAGAAAACAGACAGGACTGCAGATCTCTGCCAAATCAAGAGGGAGCTGGTTCTCCTTCCTGGTGCAGACAGAGTAGTCACTGTACTTGTGTGGTACCTTTGCTGATGTTTTCTTTATCACATCCAGAAAATCTCTGAGCTAAGGTAAGATGTAGACTGTGAAGCTCCTGAGGCTTTCTGACAAGTATTTCCAGAAATGGAGAGCTATGTTCAGTCTAAGGACAAGTGCAGAGCTGGCATCCCTACCCATCCTTGGGTTTGCTTCACTATCTTCTTCAGGAATATCAATACCACATCCCAGTCTGATGTTTACTCAGGCCTGTCTTAAGAAGTTATTAAAATGCCTGTGGAAAGTCAGGGGCATTTTGATCCCTGTCTTTATGAAGACATACTGGGAAATTCTTCTCTTCACAGTTGCTGTTTGGTGTGCAGAGGTCTACAGCTAAATCTGAGATCAATGTACCTCATCCTTGTTCTTAGTATTTCTCTACTTATTTAACCGATGTGATCATCTACAGCAGTATGAGTCCTAACTGTAGCTCCTGATGGCTGTTCTGCATTCACTGCAAAACAAGAGCTTCACCCTGCTCAAGTGCCAATGTCCAAGTTCTCCTGAAGGGACGATCAAGTGCATCCTGCTGTTTGTCAAAGTGGTTGCCTTGTTTCAAAGCCCAGTTCTTCAGGATAAAAAGGCAAGCATGTTCCTCTTTTTCCTTGTGGGCATTTACAGATGGTCCATCTCATGTTGTGCTGCCTTCCACAACTGCAGTGACAGGCTCCACGGAGGATACCACTACAAAAAAAAATAAGGCTTTCAGAATCCTGAAGGAAAAATTCTGTGCCTCTCCAATAAACAGTAATCTTGATAGGTGGCAAAAATGGGTGCTTTGGAAGACAGAATCTGTTATTCTCTCAGGAAGTGGGTGAAGAAGACCATCCAGAATGGACCCCATGTTCACAATGAGGACTAAATATAGCAGTGAGGTAGATGGGAGTCAGACCTGTAAGTGAACCTTTAAACATACACAGCCGTATCTAAAGGGGTCGGGACTAGATCGGGAAGACACACCTGAGTGGGTCCTTGCTAAGGTAGTAACCCTTTCTGCTGTTGCTGAGCTGAGCAGGGAAAGGACCCTGAAGACACATTGGCTCAGATCTCAGCTCACAGGAGGCTGTTTGCACCTGTGACAAGCACCAGCAACGTGCTCCCCCATATCCCACCCTGCAGCGGAGCAGCAGCAGCTTCCTATAAGCTTCATATCCCTGCACTCCAGAGCTTGGAGGCTGTTCCTCTGTTCCTGCAATCTCTTTGAACTATGCCATTAGGACCTACTCAGAGGACTGACTTTGTCCTGGGCTGCTGAATAGAAAGAGTATTTTATTTTCAGGGAAGAGCCTTGCTGACTCGGCGACACTGCCTGCATCGAATACATCCTCTGCTCGGCTTTGTCCCAGATCATCTGAAGTCAAAGCAACAAAAAAGGGTGAAACTAGGGAACAGTGGCCCCGACAGGATGGTTTGAGAGATAGAAGATAGAGAGTTCACTACAAAAAGTCTTCCACATTCTCCAGAGACTGACTGATGGACAGATACCCTCTTGGGCCAGCAGACTGGCTCGATCAGCCTCAGAAGGGCAGGCAGTTGGAACAGGCTTTTCATGCTAGGAGTGCATCAGCTTCAGAAAAAAATGGGCTGTAGTAACAACCCTCATCCGACAAACATTTAATGGAGTATTGCATAAAGCAGCCTGCTACAAGATGACTTGAAAGACTTGTTTCAGTAATTCTGTGTGGGAAACAAACAGAAAGACAGCTATTTTGTGTCACATGATAGATTTTTTTTTTTTTGACTCTGCGTTAGTGAGTCTAAAGCTAGCATGTGCTCCAAAAACTAGTGCATGTCTTACCTATTCTGCTAAACACAAGTCAAGGTACAAGTCACTTTTGTACAGCTTTTCCTCAGACAACTTTTCCTGAGGTGTGAGATGCCAGGACAGCACATACCACTTGTGTCTGCATATGTTTTTGATTTGGGGGGTTTTCAGTGTCACCCATGCCTTAGGAGGAACTAGAAGAATGCTGAGATATAATGCTGTGTTTCATACACCACGGTAGACCAAATCCTGTTCATCCACCACCACTGACTGCCTCTGTTACCTAAGTTGAAATGATACATGCATAAATATTTACCCCCAAAATATATTGCACCATAAGCAGTGTTCACTTACTCCTAGATGAAATTACAAGAGACATGCCTAGGCTTTCCTGTGGAAGCCTATGGCGGAGGAGTAGAGCGTGTCTGTGGCTGTTCTCTCTCTGCAGACTGAGGCAGAAGAGGAAAAGTTTCGACCTACTTGTATGCCTCCCGGCTTGACCAGTAGGTATCTGTGGGCCCATGGGCTGTCCTGTGACCAGCACTGTAGCTAATCTCAGCATCAAGGTTCATGCCCAGCAGTTCTTCCAAGCCACTGAGAAACACTGGCCTGAAGAGCTATGTACAGCTTGTGGACTGAGACCTTCCCTGGATGACAAGAAGGTTAAAAAGTGGTCTACAAAGTGGTGGTGGTTTTTTTGTTTGTTTGTTTGCTTTGTTTGGCTTTGTTTTTAAGAAAAGGTAGGAATTTCTACATGCTTTGGGGCTTTAAGGTCCATACAAGCAGGTGGACTGAAAAGGGGTGACATTTAAATCAAGAACTTCCCGGCCTGGGATAAGTACTGATATATTGTAATAGTCAGTAGGTGCAAGCTACCTGAGGATCTGACCTGACTCGCTGCTGGAACTGCCTTCCTGCACTCCCCCTCCCATCTTTCTCTGCACATCCTGGTTGTTCTCTTTTAAAAAAAGGGGCTTCCCTATTTGTGCCTTGTGTTTGTTAGCTGCTGCTTTCTTCCTCCCTTTTTTCTTGAAGAAATCTACCACGAGAACTGAGGCTTTGCTAGCTTTTTATTTATTTATTTACTATAATTTCCCCTCCTACAAGGGCGAAAGGGAGTTTGTCTTCAGATAACTCGAGGCTTCTGCTGAGGTAGATGCTGGCAAGGTGCATAAAGAGATGTGCTATGGCTCATCAAAACGTTAATGTCTATAAATAAAAAGTAAAATGGAAAAAACTGCAATTAAAAAAAAATCCTTAAATCTTCTCTGAAAATGTATTTCTGTGAAAGCTACAATTTCACCCCTAATATATGAAGTGACGCAGCCCTATGTGGTTTGCTTATCATAAAAGATGTTGTATCTGGTAAACCTCTATATGTTCTGTTCAGCTCCATGATTGTAAACTACGATTCACTTTTTCCTTCACGAGTTGTTCTTCCCACCCTGCAGGGTGGTTGTAGGGGACCTGCTTTTTAACCTAACTGGTGTGAGACAGGGCTTGCTTGACAGAATATCTTTGTTAACTAGACCCAAGCAGCAAATAAGTGTTCAGGTGTCAGCCTCAGCAGCTCTTTCCTTTTTCCTTCCTATACTGTTCAAGTGAGCCCTCTGGGAGGTGTTTTGGCCATATTAACAGAGGCTGAGGTGTGCTGGCAGGAATTGCCTAAATGCGGACACGTGCCACTTGCTGGCCTGAAAGCCTGCCTCACGTTCACGTATGCCTAGCTGTGTGATCCACACCTCTCTTTTGCTTTTCCAGCAAAACCGATGACCTGTCCAGTCTCCCCCTCTTTTGCCACTGGTCTTTCTCTTCCTGCCACGTTTTCTTCATCTTAAATTTTAAAGACCATCACATCACTACATTCAAGCCCTCCTAAAAACGCGCTTCCGTAATAAAAACTCAGCAGTTAACGCAAGAGTAAGGGGACAGCTTCTCTCTGCGTGTCTTGCCAATAGAAGAGAGTGTTTCAGAACAGGAGCTCTCTCTACTCGCATTTTGTTGTGAACTTCTGCCAAGTACACTTTTGTCACTATATAAACAACATTTCAATATTAAATCTGAGGGATTATACTCATATGATCAACTATTTAACTACAATGGGCAACCAGCTTCTCATAGACTGTGCTGCAATCACAAAAAATAATATTTTGAAAACAAATAGCAATAGCCAGCTCCTTCAAAGTCCAGTTTCTTCGTCATACCCTAAGTAAGGTACCTCATTTTTAAAGGAATACAATGTACCTTCAACCTTAGCAACAAAGGCTGACCTCACATAGCCCAGTATGGACGCATAGTTTATAACCTGACTGTTTCCTGTTGTGGCTAATCTGATGGAACATCTTGCTTAAAAGCACAAGTTTGAGATTGCAAAGCAGCATTTTTGCCCTTGATTGCAACACAGGTGAAGTACAGTTAATACCTGCGACATGGCTCTGGCTATCAGGTTTAAGAACTGAAATTTCCAAGAGCAAACAGAGGCAGTGAGCCGAGGGCCCCTTGCTGGTGGCACTGCCCCCAGGGCACACTTGGTGTGGCCAACCCCTGCTGCAGGGCGAGCTGTTTCTGTGGTGGGTGGGGAATGCAGAGGGCAATAAAGTGAGCCTGGAGCCACCTCTGCTTTCTGACCCCATGCATTTTCTCCCCGTGTAGATAAGACCCCAGACATTCCTCTGACTGGAGCTGGTAGACCTATTGGGCCTGGTGGCATGGCACCGGCACGGTGCTGCTCCACGTTATGTTAAGCTATGCATATGTGGCATACAGAAAACAGGTGGCTGTTGTATTTCTTATCATGAACATAAAGCAAAAATCCACAGGCTGCTCAAACCAAAATCATTGTTGAAGGCACAATGAATGACCATGCAAGGGCTCAATTCAAAGTGGAGCTGGGCATTTAAGGGGTTGGTCTTTTTGTGGGTGGGAGGTGTGTGTGTATGTGAAGTAGCTTAATTAAAGCCAGGGAAGAAAACATCAGGCTACTTATGATATTTAGGTATTCTTCAGAAAAAAATGTTTTGACTCAGCTGTTACATAGAAGAATACAATTTGCAAAATTAAGAACTTCTGTTGCACTAACCATTTCCCACCTCCCCTTGTTTTCTGGCCAAAATTCTTAAAATTGATTCAGCTCTCAGAAATGGGATTTTCAGAAAATCAAATTCTCTCCTTTAATCCAAAACCCGGTCAGATAGTTGGGAGACAATCTTTTTGATAGAATTTAGATCATTCCTAAATACTGAAATAAAAAACTTAGGATTTTCTCCGTTTTTTCTCTCTAAAATTTATTTCTTGGTTGATTGAATTATCAATACCAATATTTACCTAAGGTGAAAAAGGTTTTAGAAAATGACTCAATGGGAATGGAAACTGAAAAGTTATTAAAGAAAAAAAATTAAGTGAAGAAAATTGGTTTTGCTAAATGTGAAAAAAAAAAGGAGAAGACCTGCATGCCTGACTCCTACATAGATAAATAAATACATAGATAGATGTATGTTTTTGAAGAACAAACGTGTGTGGGTGTAGTGAAAAAATGGATGCTATTCTAGTTGTTCAATATTACCCAGCAAAAGAGCTTTCCTGCATAAAGGTGAAAAAACTATATATATACCCTTTACTGTATATCTGGTTAAAGCTTGTATTCTGCTCAAAGAAATTGAAAGGATGAAAGTAATTAGTTTTGCCTCCACCTAACTCCTGATAATAAATAGAAATTTATGATCAAAATAACATCAAAAGGTGTGGATTTTCTTATTCAGTATTCAGATTTACTTTCATTGTTATATACACTATTTATTGTTATTTGAAAAATGTAACTGTATGCATAAAGAACAGTGCATATTACCATTCCTGTTGTTGTAGTTTCTTTGTTTTGGCCATAAGCCCTTAAACTATCCAGCAATATTTTCAATAAGATTAATACAGTTACATTTTAAATGCATGCACACGCTATTGCATAAGTAAACTGAATGAATCGCAAGAGTCAGAACAATAACAATTCTAGGCGATATTGAAAAGAGCTTGCTTTAGTTCATGGGTGTGTGAGAGAACTGTGAAATGGGATTTGGGGGTAGGGGGGTGAGGGGGTGTAACTTGGACTTCTGCTTCCTGTGAAACCTGCATTTAGTAATGTAATCAGAAGCTCAGTAGGATTATATGGCCAAAATTGCGAACCGTGATATATGTGACTAGCTGTGCCGAGCAATCCCACTGGGCTCTGCAGTCCTTTCTGCAACAGGCATTACTCTCGTTCCTATGTGACGACAGGACGAGCCCCTTGGGCCAGGTTCCCCCCTTCCAAAGGGGCTGAGAGCACAAACGCCCACTGAGTCTCAGTGGAGATAGGGATGGCTTGGCTCACCTAAAAATCAGATTCTGAGTAGCCACCCACTTGGCTTTTTTCCCAAGAAACTTAGTCAAATCTGTTAGTCACCTCATTAGCTCCAAGTAAGGGAGAAGAAGTGGTATAGCAACGTGGTATTCTTTTTGATGTGAAAGGGAGAATGAGGAAAATCTCCTTTGTTAGCCTGATGCATTCTTTACTTGAAAATACAGGCCACTGTGCCTTGTCCCTTTGCTGCCTTTGCTGTATAGTAACGTGCAGCTGATAAAGACTTACCAGTTCGGATGGCATTACAAGCTTTTAAAAATATGTATCTATTGATACCGATGTATCCAGTTAAATGTAGTAAATTCATATTGTTAGAAACTGGATGAAACGAACCACAGGTGCAGCCAATTAAAGGCAGCGCAGCTATGCAAGGATTTAGTTGGACCGTAACATACATACATTTTTTTCAGTCCCCCACAATTGCACTGGTTCAACATAGATTCAAGGGAATATATGGATGTTACTTTAAGGAAATTTCAAGGAATTGTAAACTTGAAGGTGGTGTCAGGACAAATCAGGGGGAGGAGATATTAGGAGACAGAGAAAATGAAGATGTGAGCTAGAAATAACAGAATGAAATTAACATGGGAGGTAATAAAAAATGGAATGGAAAAAAAATCAGAAAACTTCATTTCAAAAGGAATTTAGGATGAAAAGGTTCTATTGTCTGTATGAGCTTGCGGTGGGATGTCTGTGTAAAATAGTCTAAAGCTCTAAATATTAGTATAGTGCTCCTAATTCAAGGAGACAGCAGAAACAAAAAGGGAGTACAAAGAAGGAGAAAGCAGAGAGGGACCACCTGGGAGGTGCATTGATTGAGAATGCAGGGATTGGGTTAGGAAAACCGAAGCTCAGCTGAAGGTGAACCTAGCAAAGGATGTGAAGGACAACAAGAGAGGTTTCTGTAAGTACATTCACGGAAAAATGAGGGCTAAGAAAAATGCGGGCCTGCTGTTCAGTGGGGCTGCAGACATAGTGACTAAGGATAAAAAAGGCTGACGTACTCAGTGCCCTTTCTGCCTTGTTTATCACTGATAATGTTTGCCCTCTGGCCCCTGAGGTGTCTGAGCCTCCTGGCAGAGTCGATGGGAATGAAACCATACCCACAGTAGAGGCAGATGGGGTAGTGAGAGCTTCATCTGATTAGCCATAGGCAAGTCCATGGGACCAGATGGGAGGCATCCAGGGATGCTAGGGGACCTGGCCGATGTCACTGCAAAGCCACTCTCTGTCACTGGTCACAGAGGAGTTTCCCGATGACTGAACAAGGCAAATGTCACACCCATCCTCAAGAAGGGCAAGAAGGAGGATCTGGGGAGCTAGAGGCTGGTCAGCCCCACCTTAGCCCCTGGGAAAGTGATAGAGTAAATCCTCTTACAAGCCATTTCCAAGCATAGGAAGGACAAGAGGTTGATTGGGAACATGGATTTACCAAGGACAAATTGTGCCTTTCCAGCCTGAATGCTTTCTATGGTGATATGACTGGCTCTGTGGATGAAGGGTGAGAAGTGGACGTTGTATTCCTAGACTTAAGCAATGCCTTTTAAATTGTTTTCTTCAACAGCTTTATTGCCAAACTGGTGAGATATGAACTGGATAAGTGGATGATAAGGCACGTGGAAAATTATCTGGACGCTGGGCTCAGAGGGTTGTTTGTAATCAGTCAGTGGTACGAAGTCCAGCTGGTGACCAGTTATTACTAGTGTTCCTCAGGGATCAATACCAGCAGCAATAATGTTTTATGCCTTTATTAATGACCTAGGCAATGGGATTAGAGGGCAGTGCAAGTTTCCACTGAGGGAGCAGTTGATATGCTGGAGGGCAGGGCTGCCCCTATAGGTCATCCCTATTCAAAGGGACCTTGACAAGGGTGTAGCTAGCAGGTGCAGGGAGGTGGACCTTCCCCTCTACTCTGCTCTCGTAAGGCCAGTCTTGAGTGGTGTGTCCAGTTTGGGGCTCCCCAGTACAAGAAAGACATGGACTTATGGAAGGAGCAAGTCCAGCACAGGGCCATCAAGATGGTCGGGGCCTGGAGCACAAGGACACATATAAGGAGAGACAGAGTGAGCTGGGACTGTTCAACCTGGACAAGAGACAGCTCAAGGGGAATATTATCACTGTCTAGACTGACCTAACAGGAGGTTGCAGAGAAGATGAAGCCAGGCTCTTCTCAGAAGTGTGGGGTGACAGGACAAGGTTGAAACATGGGATACCCTGATTAGATACCAGGAAAAAGCTATCACCATGAGACTGATCGGACCCTGAAAGAGGGCCCCAAAGAGGCTGTGGGATCCCCATCCCTGGAGATACTGAAAACTCAGTTGCACAAGCCCTGAACAGCCTGAGCTAATTGGTCCTGTTATGAGTACCTAACAACCTCCCTTCTAACCTCAATTATTCTGGGATCCTACAATTCTTCATATATTCTGTGATGTCTGAATATTGTCTCAATTTTACTCCTTACATAGCCAAGACAGGACAAATCTGAAACAATTCTAAGAGTGAAAAGACTACCAAAGTCTTAGACAGGAGTCATTCGCATACTGGTGCAAGGACATACCTATGGAGTGAAATAAGAGGAGGAAAAAAAGCTAGTCCGGTCTGAGTTTCAGGTAGAATATCAGGTCTATTTCTCCATGTTTCCTTTATTTATTGTTTTGTAGGATCCAAGCAGATCTTGCTTTAGCATACAGTCTCGCAGAGCTTTGCCTTCTGTTCTTTTTTTTTTTTTTTTTTGTGCAAATTAATTTAATGAAGAAAGTAATGCACCTAGCAGCCTAGTTTTGGCACAAAGTTAAACCAAAAGCTAATTATAGTACAATTATTCTCTGTATTATCTTACACCTGCAATACATCATTTTGTTGGAAGTTCAATGTTAGAGCATGCAATTTCAAAATCAGTTATAAAGAAGGAAATATCTTTTTCCCATCTGCCTGGTTTCTAAGGAGTTACCATATCAGCAGTTAAACATAAATCTGAATGTTCTGAGCTGAAGGTGCCCATTGGTGCTTCATAATATGAATAAGCCAAAACTTTGAGTAGTAACATTTCCTTTGGGCTGTTGAGCTACTGTAGTGCTATTATTTTATAATCTTATAATTAGTAGTTGCACAGCTCTGTTCCTCTCTGGCATGCAGTCAGTAGACTATGCCTATCATATGCTAGGCTGTGGGACTCACAGAGTTCAAGTTACACAGAACAAATTTTATGTACAATAAGCATTTTAAACAAAGGGCTCGTGAAAATAGTTACTAGGAGGAGATAATGTGTTCAAGTGAACTGCAAAATATAAGTGGAAAACATGGCTGTATATTTGGAGACATCCCTAGGCATCTGTGTGTGTGCCAAAGCACTCCTTCATAGGCCTGAGCTTTCTTTTTTCCTTACTATTTGTCTTCATTTTAAGAGGAAACAATGAAAAGAGTGTAGGTACAACTGGACTCTTCTGGACTCTGCAGGAATCAAGGAAAGAAGCACTGGGTATGAGGGTAAAGATGTCCCTAATAAGGTGACAAATATGAGGATGGACACCCTTCATACATGTGGAATAATCACCATCCAGGCATAAGGAAGTCACATTCAAGTTACAGCAGATGCAGATCAGATGAGAGGGGGATTGAAGTCTTGCTCTCTGTCCATGTCCCAGCTCATGTTTCCCAACCTGTGGCCCACGTCACTGACTGGGGCACCTGTTTGTCCAGTCTGATTACCTGCAAGAGTGCAGTCTGGTCCAGAGACCATGTGCCGTGGTGTGTAAGACCATCACAGGACAGTCCCTGGGCACCTCTGCAGTTGGGCATGACCAAGGGCTCCACGTAACACAGCTGAGAAGTACAGAGGGCAGCTGGCAGCTCAGGGGGGCTGGAGGGGCTTCATTGGTATTAAAAATTTGGATTTGAGTACTTTGGCTCTATGAGGAGACTTGATCTTGTTTTTTTCTTGGCTTCTTTCTCTCAGCTGTTAAATGGGAGTGGATAGCAGCTGCCTGTTCAGTTTTGTGAGAATAAACACAACAAACACAGCATCCAGACACCAAGACGGAGAATTATCTTTTGTACAAATAAAGAACAGCTAGGTCTTCTAGCAAAAGAGAGGAAAGACAGGGACTGAAGAAATTTGGCTTCACTTGGCCTAACAATGTACACAGCCAGTACTGTGTGCATGTTACACAAACCTGTGCTATGCTGTTTGTATGGCCCCAACATGGCCAATCTGCCAACAAGCAGTTATTGATCAGCAGGATGTATATTGGCACCTCTCATCCAGAAATACTGTACAGGCAATGCTCTATCTTAAAGAGAACCGAATATCCATCAAGCATTGTTTTCCCCTGTATTCCAACCTAAACTGATGTGTGGGAGAACGGGTAAAAAAGTTTAGTGACATCTTGTTATAATTTATCACATGCATTTGTACCATTGGCTCCAGGCTTCCTGGATCTGCTCCATTTTTCTCCTGCTTTGATCGATTTTCTGGTCACAATTGGGAGAACAAGTAGCATGGTTAATAATCTTTGAAGCAGAAGAATGCATAAGACCTTCTGTCTTAAACTGTAGGTTAGCTATAAAAATAACTGCAGATACTGATTATAAATATATAATAATGCATACATATTATGAAAAAATAGCTATAACATTTCATAATGCCATTCTTTTCCTCAGTCCTGCCCAGATGTGTGTAGAGACATATCCATGCATTTTGGAGACATAACCATGTTGGCACCTATGTTTTCCCTCTTCCTGTGACTCCGGAGAGCTCCTACAGCTAAGGGAAGCACCTGGATTCTCCCCTTAGTTAATGGTTAATGGAATTAAATCCTAGCTGAGGTGATAAATCCTGCTTCCTCTTTCAACCTATACAGCCTCTTCTCTCACCCTTCTCCCCCTTCGCAGTAGCAGTAATCAGAGAAGAGGGTTAACTGGGGATTTACATTTCTCCACTGCCCCACTTCCCCTGCACTTCACACACACCACCTTGCATCTGCATTTGAGATTTCTCCAGCTTTGAACAAAAGGAAGGGTCTTCAGTGACAACAATGGGGGTGCTGTGTGTATAAATAACAGCACATCAGATTGTGGTGTTTCTGTTGCTGGTTTTGTGCTTTTTCTGGCTGTTGGCTTAGTTTGCCTGGCATTCCAAGCGAGTAGGATTGGATTTTAGGAAGGAGAATCCCACCTCTCAATTCAGCAAATCTGAGAGAACCTTCTACATGACAAATCAGTCTAATTTCCTTCTGTAACTGGGGAACAGGCTTTGTGGACAGAAGGTTGACAAAGACAGACAGACAGGGGGTAGGACTTGGTTCCAGATACAGATGCCTAAATTTAGGTTCCTGCCGTGTAGATGATTTCATGTGAGCTAAGTTTCTACATTAGCATGAGATGAATTGCCCTCCAGCCACTGCTCATTGTATAGTGGAGTCACGGTCAATAACATGAGCATACCTGCATTTGGGGCTGATTCTCCCTTTTTGGCATTCTACCCTAACCTGAGTAAGGGTTTTGAAATCAGTTTTGAATGCTACAATTTTCTTATTTTCTTCTTTTCTAAAGATAATATTATGGTTTAGGGTTACAGAGACAGAGATAGAGCATTGTGTTTGGTGACAGTTTAATTTCACATTTGCATTATTGTTGATAATTTCTTTGACTACATTCCTGTAAGTAAGTTAATGAAATATTTTGATCTCGATAAAACTACTGCAGCAGAGTAGGAATGAAAACTGGCTTGGACAGCAATGTCTTGATAGCAGTTTTCAGTGGTTCACTGCAAAAATGGTGGCAAATTCTGTAAAAGAGACTTCTAGGGCTATAGGACGTCAAAAGTTGAGCATCAGTCATCCATGTCATGATTTTGTGAAAAAGATAAACACAGCCTGGAAGTACAAAGGAGAGGGTGGTCTTCAAATGGGGGAAGGAATCCTTCCTCCCTGCTTTAGCATCAGTGAGGCTGGAGTTTTGGGTTCAGCATATCAGGAACTGATCTAGCTCACTTAAAGAAAGCCCAGAGGAGAGCAGTGAGAAAGACAGACCAGTAGTGTAATCTCCCTCCTATGACTTTCAAGTAAGTAGCACGATTCAGTATTGTTCAGCCTAAAGCAGATGAAGTCAAGGGGGAACTTAAGTTCTGCAAGTGCACAGAAGCTGGAAACCATGTTCTCCATGCCAATGGATTTACAGAATACAGTATGAGTTTTAGGATAGCCATTTAGGGAAATCATTTCACAATAGAACAGGAGTAGACAGTCTAGCCTGGTTTTACACACACCAGTTACTGGAAGCTAAACAACCTCACCAGGCAAACCTCTGATAGGAGCGATCAAAGTACAGCTGATGTTGTTTTGGGACAAGAGTTTAGTTTCTCAGGTGCAAAAGTAATTTCACAGGCAGTGTCACTGAATTTGTTCGAGGTAACTTCTGGGGAAGTTACCAGTTCTAGCAACAACTTCTGAATTATGTCTGTGTATGTATTTTCAGCATCACTTCAAGGTTTTGCAGCTGAAACAGGTTCATTTTTATTTGTCTGATGTATATAGCCTGACAGTAGCCTGCAGACTAAAGAGGATTCAATCAACAATTGGTCTTCTGAAAGCACACAAACTGAATAAATGTTTATAAACCTCAAATGATGTCTGGGTAGCAGGTGAATGACAGCATAACAATGGACACGGCTACACTCCTTTAAGTTGCAGCAATGTTCCCTAGCAACTACGGAGGAGTTGTGCAGCTCTCAGAGGTACTGTGAGTGCCAACAGGCCATTATCTGACAAAGGATTGAGAAATGATCTTAATCCTGTATTTCACTGAGGAGATATTTTTAATCAATTGCCTGTTTGTAATTTACAGATACTATTTTCTCCCTTTGGATAAACTGTTAGGTAAGGATTCTTCTGGGTAATAATTACATTGATATTTCATTGCATATTTGTGTTAGTATTAATCACATATATTTTATACTTTAAGGTATTTGAGTTCCAGGGGAATAGCATTAGGCAGCTGCTACGCTGCAAGAAAAAGCACACTGAGGTGAAGTTTAACATTAAACTAACTGATCTAATGGCTGCTAAAAACTCAAGCACCAACTTCTTCCTTGGCTTGGGACTGACTTTTGAAGCACTTAGCTAGGCAAGAGGCAAAAGGGAGAAAGAATAAGAGCAAGGGCTTTATCTAAGAGGCCCAGCTATTTATTAAATCAGCTAATCATGCCATACCAGCCTAATTAATAATTGCTGGGGCAAGGAATGCCATGGAATAGGCTACATTGATACCAAGAGCTCCCAATAAATGATGGAAAGCCATGCTCTGCCCTTCCTGTGTGTCTGACCACAACGGAGAGCCCAGGTCACCTCATCTTCTGTAACGCTGCTCTCTCTGCCACTGAGTTATTCTATGAACCTGGGCAAGTCTCTTTACTATTTTGTAAAACAAAGCTTTTCCTGCCCTACACTTAATTACATTGTAGAGGGTTGTGAAATGCTCTGTAGGCACATCTGGAAGTGGACAGGCAAAATATCTCCAGTGAAGTCCCCAAGTTTAAACACCAAGCTCCATACAGAATTGTCTAAATCAGCTACCTCTCTGAAAACTTGTGACTGGTCAAGACATTTGGCAGTGATTTCAGTTAGTTACTGAAATGAGCTTCAGGCCTTCTATACACAAGTATGTGAAGATTTGGATTCAGATCTCCTCTCCAGTTTATAGTGAAGTCCTGACATACAGCCTCAACCTATACAACACCCCCAGTCATCCACACGATCCTTCTTCAGCTAAGGCCCCTACTAATCCAACCTGTAGTCTGCTGCATGAAATGCTAGCTGCGTTTGAGCATTCTCCTTATTTTGTATTCCAGTTACCTATTATTCTGGGGAGGAGTTCTCAGTATTTTTTCATTATTTGTATAATTGGGAGCCACTTGATAATCAGACTGGCAGAATTAAAGATCCCTAGCATGAAGTAAATTGGGAAAGAAGAATGTTTCCCATGCAATTACTCACAACATTTATATTACCACTAATGTGAATTCTGCAGCTGCTTCTCAGCTTACTGCACTGAAAATGAACTCTGTCATAAATGGTCTTTATTGAAAAGAAATGTTCCTGGATATGTATACAACTTTACTTCTACCCTGGCAAACACTGCTTTCAGTTAGATTCGACAAAGGGGCTTTCCGTTGACCTACTCCCTCTCTTCCCCAAGTAAGCTCATGAAATATTTGTTAAATTTATCATATGCTAGAGACTGGCATCTACCTCTATACTGAGGCAGGAATTGTCATCTTTGCCATTTGTCACTTTATCGCAAAGAAAGAAATTACCATTCTATGGTAGGTCAAAGAATTTGTGGCAACTAGTTTGGGAGAAGTAAGGGAAAGGGGCTAGAGAGTAAGATAAAAATGATGTATGCACAGGGCCCAAATCATCCAATTTAAAATCTCAGGATTAAAAAGAAGTGCAGAAATCTTGGGCTGCGGCAACATGTTGCCTTTGGCAGGCAAGTTCCGCTTGAGGAACTTTTCCTGCCCTTGGCTGCCCTCTCCCCAGCCACAGCACTTGCTGCCTCCTCCATAGAAATGTCATTGTGGCCCTGATGTAGACCAGATCTCTGAAACGATTTAGCATAAATCCCTCAGGTTTTTTTATTTCTTTTTTTTTTTTTTTTTTGAGTTTATTTCTTTTCAGTCTAGACCATTTTAGAATGCAAACCTGATACATATGTAGTCATACTGGGAGGACAAGTACTGAAGTGTGGCACTGGGAACCAACATGTTTTGTAACACTGCCCTCATCTGACTAAAATCGCTATCTGATGTCTTAAGTAGTAAGACAGTTTGCCTCAGAATTAAAAGTAACTCATGTCCCACATATTTCAATTCCACAGGTATTGCAGGGTGAGTAGGAGAAGATGGGGAATTGGAAACTGGGGGATGTGAAATGTCAGAGATGGTAGAGGGAGGTAGAAGGTCAAGTAACAGATTTTGTTGTTGTTTTTGTTTTCTGAAGGCCAGGAGAACTGTTTCAGGGGAGCAATGTTATGTATAAGGTACTTGTGTGGAGGTGCAGCAGGTGAATTGAAAAGGAGATGCATTAAAGGAGACAGAAAATGGAAGAAGGTGTGTACACATAACAGGGTGGCTGTGAAGCAATATAGAGAAGAAGGAAGGCTAGAACAAGAACCTGAAATGACTTTATCGTGAGCAGGTATGGAACAGAGGAATTAAGCCATTTCCCACAGCAGGGCTTCTCAAAAAAGGGGGCTATTTGACCGATCGGTACTGAAAGGTTACAGACTTTACCAAGCATAACTGACCCCATACTTTAGCTAGACAAAAATCAAACTTCTGTAAGTCAAGTCTTTATTGACTGGTGAGGTTATTTGCAGTCTGTTATTTTGGGATCATCGCCTCTCAATGTGTCTCTCATTTTGGACAGTGTTTCAGCTCATCTGGAAGAATTCATAGCTCTCCTACTTTAGAAGGTTTGCTTGGGAGCAGCAGGACAGCTTGTGGTGCCACATCACAGCAGTCACTTGACACAAAAACCTCCCAGCTGCTGTTTTCTCTTTTTGCACAACCTGTCACATTAATTGTTGCACCAGGAGAGATCCTTCACAGCAGCAGTGGGGCCCGGGAAAGGTTCTATCTCCATGTATTAATTTGGACAACCATGAAAGCTGTCTGGACTTGCTCCCCCACAGCAAAAGACCCATCCTGGTTACTGCAGAAGAACAAAATTGCCACGCAGCAACAACCCCCTGCTCAAGCTTGTGGCATGCCCAAAAATGCAGCTGAAAACACTCTTGCACAGAGCCAGACCTCTGCAGCGCTGTCACGTGGGAAAGTTCTCTGCAGCTGTGATTTTTACCAGCTTCCCAAATGCTTTGCATGTCCTTTTCAACGCTTGCAAAATCAACATAAGGTGAGCAAGTTTCAGTGAGTTCCTCTACTGCTGTCTTTGATCGTGCACACCACTGTTTTACAAAAGGTAACGCATCTCTTCATCCAAGAGACTTGATGACTGCAGCTTCCCTTTAGCAACGTCAGAGGCCTCATCTCGGAAGGTGAGTCCATGAGACAACAGGTGGGAATGAAAGCAGGTTACTGTTATTCCCTTTCTTGCTTCGTTGGTCCTGGTTTTCACCTTTTCACCCCCTCCCTGCCCATGCACACTCTGCTTTCAAAACAAAAGGGTGAGCGAAAGGGCTGAGGCTGGCATGAGTAGAAGGAAATCGGCAGATTTTTAGGAGGGGAGAGCTAGGGGTGCCCACACCCCCGTGAGCTCCCTCGCCCATCACGGTCGGGAAGCCGAGGCNCCGCCCCGGCGGTGGGGCGGGAGCAGGGCCCGGGCCTGGGCCTGTCGACGTCCTCGAGGAGCCGGGCGCTCCTCCAGGGCCCCAGCCCGGCGGGCAGGGAGCGGGCGATCGCGGCTCTCCCCTTCTGGGGCTGTCCCGTGCGGCAGACGCCCACACAGAGACCCCCGGGAGGGGGCAAGGAAACGGGGGCCTCCATTTTATGAGCCCTTCGTCCGCAGGGGCCTGGTCCCTCGGGGATGCTCTGCGGCAGCCGCGCTCTGTGCGCCCCTGGGGAAAAGGATGCGGCATCGCAGAAAATGGGGGGCCCCCGAGGACCCCAGCGACAAAAGCATCGTCACCTGTCCTGACTCTGTGTGGGGGAAATCCTATCCCCTTCGGGATAATGTTTTATTTTATTAAATTAAAATAAAAAATACTCTCTTTAAACAAAGCTGGAGATTCACCTAAGCCTTGAGTGGTCCTTGGTCCAGATCCTGAGCTTCAAGAAAAGTCCCTTTGTCCTTGCCTAGATTTCAGGCCTGTTCAAGGGCATTCCAGAGCTCATCCTGTGCCTGCCATGCATAGTAGGAGGGAGACATTTCAGCAAGCACTGGCTTCCAGTCACACACAGCTTTCTAGGGGCTCCGGTGCTGTCGGGTCAGGGCAGTCCCATTTGGGCGACTGGAGCAAACAACGGTTCGGACGCTGGCTTCTTTCATTTGACTTTTTTGCTTAGACTGCGTAGGTTGGAGAAGATAAAAACAGTTGCAACAAGGGTTGTGGGAATGCGGATGTTACGTGCTTTCCATGTACCTTTGTTATTAAGTGCCTGGCATTCACATATTAGTATGTGGCTGGTTAACAAGGAAATGGAATATTGAAAGTACACCTTCCCCCTCCAAATAAATGCAACACTGCAATTTTAATTGCACCTCAGTCAGGAAGCTCTTGAATGAGAATTCATCACGACTGAGTCTCAACTTGAGAGCCTAATTATGATCTGACCAGCTTTGTGTTTGCTCGCACAGATATGATGCATTGAAATTGTATATTGCATTGCTACAGAGCTGAAGGGGTTCAGGTCTTATGGAAGTTTTCAAATGTGCCACTTCAGTGGATCTTGTTAAATAAATACATAAATAAATAAAATTCCAAACTCCTTAGTGGCCACTCTGCTATGTCTAGACCAGTTTGTGGCCTTACTCTCTCCACCTAGTCCTGTTTGTCCACTTTCTCACCCGGGATATCACTGCCTGAGTTCTCGGCTGTGAACTGCAGGTCCTCTCTGGGCAGACATGTCTTTGCAGTGGTTGTTTATATGATGCCCTGTGTAATGCTGTTCTCACCTTGAAGATTCACAGTGCTCTGTCAGGGTAGTAATAAATAAATTCTTTGGAAGGCTCTGTCAGAGGAGGTAATCAGAGCAATACATTCGTGTGAGAGCTTACATGGCTGTAACAGAGCAAAGGCACATGCAAGAAACTGATGATATCTAAGCATTTTTCTAGCAGAGACACTAGCTGTCCTGTAGGAACAGGAAAGCTATTGTTGAACTGAATCCTTCTGTCTTCCTCTGGTGCCAGTACTCCACAAAGCACGCATTTTGTGTCTTTAATGCTATTCAGCTTAGCAAAAGGTACAGCCTGGGACCAGTCAGAAAACATAATTAAAGAGCGCTCAGCTTCCACCCCTCATATAAAGGTCATGTATTTGTATTTCAGTTAAGTCAGCCTTCAGTGTTTGTAAAGTGTCTGATGTTCTCTTAGTGCTATGTAAACAATAGCAAAACCAAAACAGAATTAAATTTCAATTAATCTGAGACATTCATAACAGGGATTAGAACAATAAACAAGTTTTATAATTATCCTTCCTCTTTGCATATGAGATTTTGACCTCTTTATATTAATCTGATTTTATTTGTCAAATTAACTGTAAAATTCAGCAGTCCCAGACAGTCAAAACTGAGTCAAGCTTCACCACCTCCTATTCCCTCCAGGTGGAAAAAAGAAGCTAAAAAAATTTTTTTTAAATAATAGCTTTGGAATAAAGTTTGGTTTCTTGTTTCTAAACAGGAAAATTCTTTTTTTGTTTGTTTCTGATTTTTTAACCTTTAGAATGTAATTTTTTTTCCATTTCAAACTTTTTCTTAGCATTCCTGAGGTCTGGAAACATTTTCTTGAAATGAAACCTGAGATTCCTGCATAATTGCTTGTCTTTGGGAGTAGAGATTTTAATTAAAAAAGAAAAAAAGTGGGACAGTTGTGATAAAATCGTAAGAATTGGCAACACCTTTAAATTTCTAAGCCAGGTAGGGAAGCATTGCAAAGGAGAAGAAAACAGCCTGACTGTCAGGAGACTTTCCTGATGATGAAACGCTGTGGGATTATGGTGTGGCTGGCCATGGTGCCTGTAGGATGCAGACGGGCAATTATAGGTTGCCTGTATCCACTGCAAGTGCAGGAAAGTGAGATCTTCAGCCATGAAGACCGCCTTGTATGGCAATAAAGACCATTGCATGGTCTTTATTAGGATAATCTTCTCTCCCCAGCAGCTCTTTATCTGTTGATAATCTCGCCTTATCATGGTACACATCTGAAGTGCATGCACATTTGGGGGCAAGGGTAGTGCTGGCAGAGACTCTGCCAAGTGCCAAGCAGATGCCTAGAGAGAATCCAAGAGGCTCGGAGCAAAAGTCGAGACCGTGGCTGACTGTTTATTGGGCTGTATTGTTTATACAGTGATTCATTGCTTGCTCAGAACAAGGGACGGGGCAAGGCTTACTCCCTTTCCCAGCAAACCCCTGTGCCTAACACCAAGCATGGTAGAAAAGTCCTAATCTTCAGAGGGAGAGGGATAGTAAAAGTTCCTCTATCAGAGATGGTTTAGATAGCACTGAACAAAGTCTTAGAGAGCTATTCGCTATGCTGTGTCTGAAAAGGAGATAACCCGGCAGATGTCTGGTTTTGCATTGTAGTATAATTACAGGTGAGCTTTAAAGTCATTGGGAATCAGCTGACTGTGTTCTGGGAAGCTAGGAGGAAAAGCTGTGGGATGTTGCTACTGTGACTGTTTCAGCACAAAAGCACACATCGCATGAACAGGCACGTCTCGCCAGAGAAACAGCATTGTGCTAGTGTTCACGGGGCTCAGCAGTGTTGAGAGGTTTTAATTCATGCTCTCATGAGCTCATCTTACCTCTGCTTTTCCTACCAAAGTTGTGAATTTCATAGCTTGTTATTCTAAATGGACGACCAGAGAGTGTCATTTTCCTAGCACAAACTGCATGCTCAGTAACATGATATGAATCTCCCAACAGGAACTGAAAAATTGGGGTAACAATGGAGCCTGTATCCTGCTCTTATCAGTACCCGATAATGGAAATTTATTCGGTAAGACAGTGCCAAACGCAGCGTGGGTAGAAAGGAAATCTCCTGGTTCAGAAAGGCTGACCTAGCACCCAAGTGAATGGAAAATGCGTCATCCTTCAGCTCCCCAAAGGAGCGGTGTCTTTATCTAGCACCTGCCTTGTATTCGGGGACATGACCCTGCTTTTTAGCCATAGGGCTTCAATGCGCAAGCCATTGTGGTGCCTCATCCATTCTCCTCATTGTCTTCCTCATACTGCTGTGTTCATTATGGCTCTTGTACCCTCCCTGTTCTCAGCACTTACTTTACTCAAAATAAAGGCAATTTGATTTCACGCAATAAAAAAGTAACAGTACCATCTTGTACTAGTGAATTATCTGCACATCAGGGTGAATTCACCCAGAGAGAATAGTAGTCCAGCAATCAGTTTCCCTTGGTTTTCATCCTAGGAGGAGATCCTAAATTATCCTAGGTTTTCCACTGTGAATTCTGTCATTAGAGTATCTTAGAGCAGCTTCTTCATCCCTCTTCCACCCTGGCTGCTCTGAGCCATTTCAGACTGGTGCTTGCTTCTTTGGGGGGCTGCTGGCTTTGTATTGCCATCGGAGAGAAAGGAGGAGAAATCACCTTCCTCAGTCAATCCACTCTTAAACTGAAGTGTGTTTCAGAAATATGTTTAGGTTTGATTGGGAGGGGTGGGAAGAAGTTCTCCTGTCTCTATTTGCCTCTATTTTACTTTGAAGCCATCAAACATCTTTGTTGCCTGGCTTTGCCTGCCTCTCAAACATGGGAACTAGCAGAGAGAATATGATGAAACAGGTATTTAAGGCAATTAAGGGGCAGGCTGGAGCACAGGCTGTTATCAATCATTGCATGATCTATCTGACGAGGCGAAAGAACAGTGTGGGTACTGAGAGCACATCCATCAGGTATCGAAGAGGGGGTGTCTGGGGATTTTAAAAAATTTTTTTTAATTAAATCTGCAATGAAGTAGATAAAGTTCGTTAGTTTAGCTGCTCATGTCTGTTCAGGTAATACTTTAAATCAATACTCTGAAGGAGCTGAATACAGGAAATCACTTTTCCAGAACACCGATCTAATAAAAGCTGTTTCAAGACTAAAGCAGAAGATGGACTGAGAATCCCGAAGTGACACACAGCATTTAGCTTTGGCTTTTTAAAAGAACGTCTCACACAGCTGCAGTAATCCAAAACAAAAATGCTCATCTCAAAGAAGTCCAAAAGGATAGAAGTGCTTTAGCCCACAAAAAAAATCTGTTGAGGATCAGATTACATCCTAAAATATCTTCATCTTGTTATTCCTGCCCCAAAAAATAGAAACTGTGGATGGATTTTTACAGTGTCCTCTGTAAAATCTCACCCAACTGCATCTGCACCAATAACCTATTTGAGCTCAATATGTCAGTGATTCAACAATAAAAGACTTATACAAGTATTTTTTTGTTTTGTTTTACTGTTGATAGGATAATATTCTAGTCATTACGAACGGATAAAAATTAAAAGTTCTGCCCACCCACAATTTTAATTACTGGTTCCCATCCAGTGGTTTGGAGCTCTGCTTGCTAGTTTGAGGCCATTGACACCTTCTAACCAGTAGTGGTGATGAGCTTGCTAGTCCTGATTGACTCTACCGATGGGCTTAGGTCCATAAAACACTTTAAAAATATGACAGTGGCTAAAACTTTAAGAAACACCAGTCTCAGCAAAGAACATGGAAAGGAAATGAAACTGAAACAGTGTGTGATGGAATGACCAAGCTTAGCAAACATTTGGGAAGACACTCTGGGATTTTTCTATAGCATCAGTAACTGAATTTAAACAAGTGTATGGGTTTTTTGTTTTTGTTTTCTTTTTTGTTTTTGAGGGGTTAATGGTAGTAATGGTTTTTAATAAATCAGTCGCTGAAATGAGTTTTTGCGGTGTTGGTGTTTAAGCAAAACCCCACTAGGTGTCCTCAGTCAGTAACTTCACCTGAGAAGCTGCAGTTTCCCATAGGAGAGTTGGAGTCCTGAAGTGTGGGAAACAAAGCCGGAGCACCCTGTTGCGGTTTGGAAGGCTGCGGGCTTCCTCCTCCTCCTCCACATGCCCGTGAAACAGCCCTGAAAGTCGATTCTGGCCCTGAGAGCATACCTGTGTCAAAAGCAAAGCTCTCATCACTGTTTCCATGCTACGAGACATCTTTAAATGTATGCCAGCAAACACGTCCGCTGAATACATTTTGACATACATTGTTAAATGCATTGTTCACTTGCAAGCACATAGATCACTCTGTACATCTTAAAAGCCAGAATAAGGATTAGCTTTGAACTATTTCATGTTTGGAACATAAGTAGCTCTGTTCTGTCCAAGGGGATGGAACAGAAAAAACTTCAGTAATTATCAGGATTATCTTGAAAATATCCAAGCACATGTGTGTACAACCAAATTTTACCTGAACTTGCAAACCTGTGGAGTCTCTGAAGCTTGTCTAGTAACCAGAACACTTTCTTCTGAGTCTTAGGGACATTTTTTGCTGTAAGTTGGGTTAGGAACACTCCAAGGACTGCTTTCCTCCTGCTGTCTCAGGTCTCCCCCTTCACCTTGCTGGAGGTTGGGTATCACATCTCTGTCATCTGCCACAAAAAACTGAGTTCAGGGTTTACTTCTACCGTTGGGCAGCACTCCAGGTGTGTCTCTGCTTCACCAAATTCATCTCATCCTCTTTGTTGCCTTTTGGGTTCTGTTGATAGCAGAGTTTCAAAATTTCTGTAGAAAGCAAAGGTGTTTGCAATTTTTCAGGCAGAAAATTAGCGTGTTGACAAGGACCGCAGTTTAGAATGTCCAAATCCCATATTTAGCCTTACTGAATGAAGAAATAAATACATAAATAAATAAAAATCCCACTGGTTGCTTTCTGTGTAGCTCCAGCAGGCTTGTGCTAGTGTTTTGTAAATAGTCTTTAAAAGCAATCAAAATCTGGGCCAAACCTCTGTGAGGGGAAGAGCTCAGAACCACACATCTGTGCTCAGTGTTGTTTCTGGTCTGCTACACTGACGCCAAAGGGTTTGGGTTTTAGGTTTTAAGGGGAAAAAAGAAGGCAAAATTATTAGAAGTCAATCAAGTCACAAAACCTTTAGGTATCTATCCCAGTGCTGTATTTGTTTTTAATATTGTATACTGATTCTGAAACATAAGAGGAAACAATCTTATTTTTATGTTTCGGTAAGCTTTGTAGTAAGTCTGAGCAACAGCTCCATTTTTGCTGTTCCGAAGTATTGAAACCATTCTGCACGTCTAGAAGAAAATTGTTTTTAATGAACAGACTGCTGCTCGAAATATATATTAGCAGAAAACAGATTATTAAGCAAGGTAAAGGCTCACGAGACTTGCAAATTGACAACTTTAGAGGAGAAAGTTCTCCATATAGCCACGGGGCAAATAAAGCACAGGCAGAAGAAATACAGGCCCTGACAAGGCGCTGCAACGTTGGCCCCAGGTTGCTCTGTTTCCGGTTTGGTTGATCGCCTGGCCTCCTCTCCCGAAGGCTGGAGCTCTTGCTCTTTCTCCTTTTTTCAAGTCCTTCAGGGCACGTCTGTTGCCCTGTAGCCTCCTCTGGGCAATCTTTTCCCTCTTCCAAGTGTTGAAGTTCTTAATGCTGCTCTGGAGCAACCAGCAGCTCTGGCGCCTTCATGCTTATTTTGCTTTGAAATGTGAGGTCGGCCCTCCTCTGAGCAGTCACATGAATTCACTGAAGGATACCAGCCGTTTGGTGGGGGTATCAAAGAGGGAAGCTTGACCCTTTCAGTAAGGCAGACCTCCTGTCCTAAAAAGAAAAGAATCGGCGTGACTCATCATAGGTTTTGAGTGGCGTGTTTCCTGATCCAACACATCTTCCAGTGCATTTCTCATCTCATTCTGCTCTTAGTCATAAAGTTTTATAAGTGCTTTTCTTCCTGGCCTTTTTACCCTAGCTCAACACTGTTAAGCAGCCCTTTGTTGCTTTCAGTCATCCACCCACAGCTTTCCCAGTTTTATTAGAGTCAAAATGAATGTTCCCACTTCTCTAGGCCATTCAGTACTTATTGATTCACCCAACTTCTAATCAGCCTTTTCTTATTTCCATTGTGCGACTGTGAATTAGCCAAAATTTAAATAGAATCCTGCGGATTAGGATGTCTGCAGAAGTAGATCCCCTTTTGTATGGCGCAGGAGATAAGCTTTAGGTTTCTAAATTCTCCAACAATCTTTCCAGCATGATTAGCACTCTAGGGAGTGTTCCTGTTATCCAAAAAGGCTTTAATTGTGCCCTTGGGGTATTGCAAGATGGGAGGGGAGCCGACTGTGTTAAGGAAAGATAAATCATTTATCACATTTCTGGATGTTTTGAAAGTCCCCAGCAAGCATCGTGTTGGAGCAGAAAGCTCGGCGGTGATTGCTGCTGGGAGGCAGGCAGCCCCACCATGGCTCACAGCTGATTGCACTGCCAGAGGAGGCTGGCACATCACCTACCTCCGCAAGGCAAGGCACACTCGCTCCTCCTCTGTCCGGGCACTCACTCCTTGGGAAGAGGAGGCAGCATCTGCTGTGGCTGTGCTCCCTCAGTCGCAGTGCTGGCTGTTCAGGGGGTCTCAGCCCTGAGATTCCTCTGTGGCCTTGTGGGCAGTAGGTTTATGTGTAGCCTCTTCACAGGAATGACTAGCTCTAAGGTCAGGTCTTTGTTTTGTCTCTCCGTATAGAAGAATCCCTGCTGTCAAGAAGAAGCTTGCATAGAGGGAGCAAGGATATTATTTCTCCCTGGTCTTTAAATAGCATTTTTTAAAATGGTTTCTTCACAGTCTAGCCCTTTAGGTTGCTACTGTTTCTGACTTGTCTGACTGCCTTCTCCCTCTGTGCCCTGGCCCTCTCATTTCCATCTTTGTGTCATCTTCCCCTGTCATTGCATTTCCCTCCTTGCAGAGTTTCATACCCCTTCGTGATCTTCACACCTACCACAGTCTTTGCTTAACCTACTGAAAGGATCAACTGTTGAAGAACTAATCTTAACACTGAACTGTCACCACTGTTGGTCTGCCATGCTGAGGTTGCTGGGAGATGGCCAAGAGAGGTCTCGTTGCCGAGTCATTGTTTGGAGAGCTCTGCGAGCCTGGGCCTGTGGGACTATCTCTGCTCGGTTCTTTTTTTGGCAGACTTCCCCTGCAACAATGAGGGCTAGAGTCATGCCCATTAAAAGAACAATGAAAACCAAAGCACCCCTCCAACACGCACTTCACATCTAGATGTGTAACAAGACCAAAGTAGGCTTACAAACAGCATGCTCTGCTGTCTTTCTGTCTTTCTGCCCAAGTTTTGTGGAGCTTCTCTTCAGCTGCTGTCAAGAGCAGACTGGATCTACAGTCAGTAGTAGCACTGAGGCTGTTATTTAGACACCCAGCCAAGTCTTAATATCCATGTAAAGGATCTAAGTTTCCATAAAGTTTGGAATTGCTTGCATACAGGGTGGATTCTAGAGGTCCAGTTACAGATTTAGATATGCTAAGTGGGGAGCATGTGCAAGAAGCTGACTGTGTTTCTTTTGAGGATATTTCTAATACAGCCTTAAACTAACTTATTTAAGCAAATGGTGCACTTGACTCAACCCCCACAGGAGTCAGCAGCAAGGTCAGGTTCTGCAAAGACAAACATAATGCTTAAATAATACAAGATGTTGCATGTGACCATTGGGCTTCTCATACAAAGAAATAGCAAAGACTGTGCCAGATGCGTATTAGCTAAGCAGAGGAAGAGGTGACTGCCCACAGGCTGACTCCTGGTTGCCCTCCCTTGCCCTCCCCCTGCACACCCCAAAAGTCAAGGTGTTCTCTGCCCAGCTACCTGCTATGGGGTGGGTGGAGGAGGAGGGAAGGAGAGCAGGAGCTTCCACTTTCGGTAGCAGCAACTTACTGAGCCCTGATGTGAGCTCCTACCTTGGAGCAGGGCAGGGAGCAAGAGCATGAGTAGCTGAGGAGCAGAGCACGGGCAGCGCAGAGGCAGCAGTCACCCTGCAGTGGTGGCAGGGATGGAGCTGAGACAAAAGCTGGGCCATGACCGTGAGCTGCACAGCAAACCCAGAAAAAGTCCATGACAAAATCCTGTCTGGGGAGAGGAGGGAAAGAGAGACATGGGAAGGCAGCAGTGTGGGAACCAAAGGGGAAGAGTAAAGAAGTAGAAGTCAGTTAGAAACATTTCTGAATTGATTTCTTGAGTTGAAGAGACAATAGAAAGCATCTTCGCAAACACTAATGCTTAGAAATTTTAGTTTGAAAGAATCTGAAATAGATTGTACTTTCCCCTCGAGGCTTTTTTTACCATGGTTTGAAACAGTATTATTTGAAATATCTTCATTACAGAAATTGTTTTCCAAATACCAGGTTTTTTGGTGGGGAGTCAGGGGGGAACAGGACAATATTTTTGAAAACACTTTTTTTGGGGAAAAAAGCCTTGCTTTTATATATATATATATGTATTAATATGTATACACATATTAAAGTCTGTCAAGAAGCAGCTTAGGTAACTTGCATGAAATACATAGATTTAAAAATGGTATCTTTCAACACAGAAATCTAATTAATAGACACAGCTTTTTCTTATTAAATGAAGCAGTCCTTTCTAGGGCTGTCATGCCAGTTGTGTGCTTGAGCTGAAAGTTCAAGTATTTGTAGACAAATCACTAACGGGGTGCTGAAAGAAATGATCTATTGTTTCTCATGACAAAAGGATGGCTTCTTAATAAATGTCTGTCCCAATGCCATAAGGTAGAACCTGATATAGGCCGATTTGCATCGTAATGATGATACATTATTGATACAAACAGAAGTATTTCATCCAGCTACAGCGTAGACCTCTCCCATAATATCTTCTTGTGCAAGTGCATTGAAATCTCTGTTGACACTGAGTGTGTCCGGCTGTGTCACTCTGTTTCCAAACAAGCCACTCCTTCTCCCCATTGTTTCCTAAATCTGTCTGCAGAGAAATTTATGCACTTCAGAACTAATCCACAATGAGAAATATACATATATATATATAATGTAAGCCCAAGAAATCAATAGTATGGCACTTTTCAGCTCAGTAAAGGAAGGAAATGCTTTTGTGAGGTGTGGCTATAGGAATTTTTTTCATTATATTCTACCACATTTTTTTTCTTCTTCTTCTTCTTGCTGAAATTTCTCCAGGAGAGGAGAGTATTCACAATAAGCAGATTCATTGACAGATGAGTGTCCCAACTTAATTTCAAGATTGAATTGCCTTCGTAGGACTTTTATTGCCACATCTGTTTTTCTGCCCTAAACATTAATACTTTTGGAAGGCACCTTGCCTGTTGACACATTGTCTTCCTGCTTCCCAGACAAAGTACTCATCCACGCTTAAAATAGTTGGGATTTTTCAGGGGAAGGGAGACTCATTCTTTATTAGTGTTTGATTATCAGTGGTACTGAATTGTATAAAAGCGTGAAATCAAGGGAGCTGTTCGTATAAGCACAGGTTTGTTGTCAGCACAGGAATGTCTTGAAAAAGTACGGAGGTCAAATTTTAGGGTAGGTGACTATACTGTATCTCTACAGATATGAGCAGATAAGTAGGTATTTATAGATAAATAGAACTTGGAATTCCTCCCAGTTGAGAGGTTTAATTGCTTTCATGGTGAATATAAAACTATTAAAAAAAAAAAAAAAGTGGTCCAGAAATGCTACAGCCTGTCACTTGCTGCCACTGGATTTTTCAGATGTCCATTGGGAATTGAATTTAGGGCACTTCGTGTCCTTTTTTTCTTTTAGGACCAAGCTTCTATGTTGAAAAACATCTCCAATGAGGATATACTGTATGGCTTGGATAAGTAAAAAATATTATATAATCACAAATATAAACACAAAAATATAACTATTCTAAGGAGTTCAGCTCAGCAGAAAACAATGAGGGCATCATACTCCTGAATTTCTGTACTGTACAATGGGACCACATCTTAGAAGGGTGGTTAAACTGTCCAGAAAAACCTGAAACTGCATAAAAATAAAAAAAATAGAGAGAGAGAGAGAGATTCTGAGGCTGGATTACCTTTTCATCCAAAATTATTTTGGTAGAAAACTCAAGCTTTTGTGTCTTTTATATTACTCACAAAAATGGCAGATACTTTTTTTGTGGTACTGTGCACGTACACTTGTTTCCTCCTGTATCTAGTCTGTATAGCAGTCAAACAATGACAAAATCCAAATGAGTAATGGCATTTGTTTTTTCCTAAGAGTTTATGTACGCAAGGATTTATATATCCTGTTGCAATGTGACTGAGTTACCATGTGTGGTAACTTCAGAAATAGAACCAGTGTGAACTTCCTTACCAGTCAAGGGACTGGTCTACACACTTACTCAGTAAAATGCCAGGTTACAGAGCAAATTCAGTGAGACGAATGGTGATGCCAAAATGTATGGCTGATGATACCAGAGGGGTGTCAGTCACCTCACATGCAAGCTGGATAGGAAACTTGGCCTCTGCTCAAATTTAGCAGGAGTTCTAAGTTGAAACCACTTGGTCGTTTTGGAAGTCTGAATTCCTCCCTGTCTCGGAAAGGAATCCCTCATGTGTTACACTCCATCCCAGTTTTGGATGCTTCTCTGTTTCTTTCTTTATTTGAACACACTGCTAACATTATCAGTTAAACAGTAAAACAAGGTCAAAAACTGCATTCAGAGCAGAAATGCCTGTGGTGGTTTGAGGGCAAACTGCGCTGCAGCAGCGGCAGTCTACTTTTTGTGGCAGAGAGATCACGTCCATGCGCTTTGGCTGTTTTGGTGCCAAGTGTCTGCACCTAGCAGGCTCTGAGTTATCCTAACAGCTCAGCACTGGCCAGGTCAAGGTGTCGGCATGTCATCTGCTTTACAGCCTTGCTGTTGGCTGGCCATGCAGCGCAAGGGTTACAAACAGTTCAGCAGGTAGCAGCATCCTAAATTGCTGCAATTAAACTTGGCGTTGCATGCTTGACCCATGCCCTTAAAAGCTTTTCTGGAACTGCTCTCATTTGTTAAGCCAGCAACCAGAGCTTTGCAATTTCTAAGTTCATTTTCGTAAACTGATCTTATCTGCAGATCAAAATAGATTTTAAGGGTGCCAAATGCTGTACTCTGCTCGCACTTGTCAGAGCTGATGAAGGTTTCAGGCCGAACAGCGCGTTGGGCTCAGCTGTTTTTCGCGCTCCCATCAGGTTTGGTGAGGCTGTGGGAGGTGGACCCTCCCATCCTACATCATGATCTGACTTTTTTGGTTGTCTGGAGTACACACTGCACTCTGATCTCTGCTTTGATCTGTTGTTATCACAAAAAGTTATGTTTCAGAAGGCCAATATTTAGTTTGGCACACGTGGCATTTTTCTTTTCTGTATCTTACTATTAAATCCCTGACTGAGAGCATGTTGCTGCATAATGACACACAGATATCTTCCTTTGGATTTAGACAATTAAATTGCAGGTGTCTGCTAGAGGAATCCTTTCTTCTCTCTATTCAAAGAAATAAGAGGCATCTTGTAAAACTTGCCATGTGCTTTTGTTCTTTCAGCCTCAACCGGAATGAATTCTGCAGTAACATTTGGTGACAGACATCTGTAGGGCTGGTAGCGTTTTATTTTCCATCTTCATAACCGGTGGTTCAGAGATGCTGTAACACCAGTGTGTGCTCAGAGGAGCCGGAAAGCTGTGGCCAGGAAACCAGGCTCAGGGAAGCAGCCGTCAAGGCCAGGTGTGCCTCAGGCTGCGCGGCTGCTTGGCGGGGAGGGGACCTGGGAGTCTCTGAGCCTTGGAGCAGACCCAGATGGGAGACACTGCTTCTTTGGGATTTCTTCCCGAGCGTAGTGGTAGTGGACAGGAGGCATTAAACCATGAACAAGACAAGGTGTCTGTCTATCTGCAGCTTTGGGGCACGTTGTCCTGAGAGCTGAGTGGAGAGTGCTTCGTGACATATGATCTATGTGGTGGGTGTCTGTGTGTAGAGCTGATATCAGGGTGAGCAGACAGCATTCAAGTGCTTCTAGTACCACACAGACCCCAGCTGTCCCCATGGCCTTCAGCAAAGGCGGCAGAGGGTCACATCTTTGCACTGTGTTCACTCTGTGGCGTAGTCGGGCCTGTGCGCAGTTTGTCCACGTGAGTGGTAGAAATGCTCCTGCTCCATACCATCATCCAAAGCAGAGTCGGGCTTTCCCCGCCACCATCCCTGCAGCACGGCTGAAGCCCGCAGCTGGCTGTGAGCAAGGGGTTTGGTTGCTCCATGAGCCTGCACTTGTGTGCTTGTAGCCACGCTCAGGTTGTAGCGTGGAGGGAGGCCCCCAGGCATTTTCTACATGCATCACAGATGCTATTAAATACAGGGGGGTGTAGGACAAAATAGGCTTGTCTGGTGCTGTTTTGTCAAAATGCAACCAGGACAAATGCAAACTAATTAGAAATCTAGACAACTCCCATGTAAAACGCAGCGGTGTGTCATGCGTGTGCCAACACACAGAGCCATTACTCAGTTGTTGTTCAGGCAAAATTCCCACTGAGTAAGGTCAGAGTAATCACCTCAGGATCTGGCCCTCCTGCCTTCCCCTCCAGCTGCTGTAGCGCTCTCCGTGTGACGAGCATGAGGTCCTTTCTGATCTCTGCCAGCTGTCTGTCCTGTACCCAGCACTGTGCTGAGTCAAGGCCAGGCTTGGACGTCACCTGTCCTCTCCAGGAGGAGACAAAACCTCATGTGCCCCACAGGTCCCTCCGTCCCTGTGTCGCGTTGCCAAAATTGCCACAGCTGCCTATCAGAGGCTGCTTGCCTTCATATCGCTCCATCTTCCTCTCGCCATGCCCTCTACCCACTGTCCCCCCACTACCCCCGCAGGGCACAGGACCACCCGGCCTTCGGGTGCTGGCTCCCAGCCCGGCTGCAGCCAGGGGCTGCCTCAGCCCGCGGCCTCCCCGCACAGCTTCCTGGAGGCAGGTCCACCTCTTTGGGCAGGCCTGGGGCCCGCGCGCGCACTCAGGGCCAGTCATGGTAGAGCCATGGTATTCCTGAATGCTTTTCTTGGTGTGAGGAGATGCCTTTCTCCTGCCCACGACCCCTCCCTCCAGCTCAAGGTGCTCATCTGCGTCTAATCTGCAGGGATGTGCCAGACCCTTCGGGCACCTCTCCCCTTGTCAGTCAGTGTTGCTCCTCAAAGGACAACCCCAGGGCCTGTCCTGAGCCTTGCAGGACTCTCTGGAGGTCCACAGGGTTGGTCTGGGTCCCTTATTGTGGGCCAGCTTTCAGGATCTAGCCTAAAGTTTTCAATATGCAGATGGGAGGAGAAGGCGGCTTCTTTTTCTGAGCAGCAGAGCAGGTAGGACTGCAGTCCCTTTGGTAGCCCGGGTGTTCCTCCAGATCAGTGCTGTGAACACTGCTAGGCATGGGGTGAGGTTGCCCCCCTGTCGCACTGCCTTCTCACCCCTCTGTTTGGGTGTTCCCTGTATCCCTCTCCCCATCTCTTTTGTCTCTCTGCAGGGAGGGATTGCATACGTAACTTAAATACCAGGGTCTGCTGCTATCCTCCCAGTGCTTCCCACTCACCCGCCCCGTACCGTGTGCCTCCCTCCTGCGTCTTGCACGCCTGCCCCATGCCAGCTCCCCTCCGCTCTCCTCGCTCTCTGCACTCCACCCAGCTTTATCTTACAGACAGACGGAGAGATATGACACAAAGCTGTGTTCAGACCTTACTTCACTTAGCTGATGATCTCTCTCCAATTAACTTAAATGCAAGCTAGCACAGCAAGGAGGGGACATTTTGGGAGGGCTTGGGAGAAAATGTCATGCTGTGTGGCAATAGCAGAGCAAAAAGAAAGAGGATTTTATTTACAGCAAAAGCAGGCTGCAAGATTGACTTCTAGGCCTGTTAGCAGGAATTTAAAGATAAAAGCATAAAGTGTGTAAATTTGGACCTTGATTCTTCCTGTGTGTAATAGGCATCTGACTAAGGATGGTGAGAGGCGAGCTCTGGCAGCTGCAGCTGTGGTGCTTGATGTCCCCTTCTGTGCTCAACCCTCCTGCGGCTCTTCGTTATCCAGCTTGATTTCTGAAATCAGTAACAATGGCAGAACTGCATTACAGTGCTGTAAAACCCCAATGGGGTGCAGGACAAGCGTAAGTCATTTTCTGGCTCCTCTTCAGTGACGAGGTACCCTCCGGAAAAGGGTGGGGCGTGTATGGGAATGGGAATGTCTTGTCCACAAGGGCTTATACACGGGCAGGACAGTGCCCACTTTGACTTCACTTTCATAAGCTTAGTGTTGGCTTTCTCTTTGCATGCCCCTGTCTTGATGGAGATGTACTTTTTGACATGGCACAACAGCAATGTTTTGAAAAGAAACATCACCATTTATGCTTATGTAAGTTTTATGTGTGGCTGCTGGGAAGGAAAAGGTCTGTCCTTTAGGAGAGCGTTATTAAGGGAAACCAGTTATTAACAAGTATATATGGAAAGGGTGGAGTTTGTCATTATTCCACCCATTTCAGCATCTCAGATCTGTCTCAGGAGTGCATCATGGTGATATCAGCCTTTATTAATATAAAAGTCATTATTACGAGTCCAAGATTACAGCACAGGTAGCTAATTCAGTTGGTCTCTGACACTGCAGCCTATCTGATTAAAGTGGCAGTGGATGAGGCAGTGGAGTGATCAATGGCAGCAAATTAAGATGCAGGTGTCAAGGAGCTTTTGGTGTTATGGTGTAAACTTTAAGAGATATTCAAGGATTAAAACCTGTGAGACTGTGATCTGATTAGCTGAGGTTTATCCTGGGATTGGTTGTGACCTAGCAACTTAGAGATGTGGAGATGAAAACACCCAATGCCAACTCTCTCTGTGGGAAAGTGAGAAATTAATTGGTTTTGTTATATGCTACATGGCTTTTCTATATGCTTTTTGAAAGGGTTCTGTGCAGTCTAAGAAATAAGCCATTGTGGAAAAATACATTAAATTAAACCCTTTTCCAAGCAAGCATGGGTTACAGATTTTTTCCCCTCTCTTTGAAGAAAGGTATCTTTATCTGGTTCCTACCTCTGTTACAGGGCTTACCACAAAACTTAATCAGGGGAAGCATGTTTTTCGTGGTGGAGATGCTGAAAAATTAGTACTTCTGTTCTGAAGTCCAATGTTGCCATTTAAATCCTGTGTAGGAACAAGAAGTCCAGATTTCTTGCAAAATGAAACTCAGTTATTCCTCCTGAAAATTCTCCAGAAACCTTCCATTTTGATAGTATGGACATCTTATACTCTACAGTTATACAGGTAAAAATATTCTAGTAGTGAGAACATAGTAAAAAAAAATCCCCATATCAGAACAAAACATTTTCTCATTCCATTTTGTTAATGTGAAAACTTCTCTGGTTTCTTTTTCTCTTGAAAACACTTATATCAAACAGTTTCTGCAAAACATGTTGATTCTGTTGAAACTGATTTTTTTTTTTTTCTCTCAGTAGAAAACTCTTCCCTCAGGTATTTTGATCAGTTTTGTTTAACACATGAGTGTCTAATATTTCAGATCCTGCGAGGCACAGGGTGGCTTTGGGAGAACTTCAAGGCACTCAGCACTCTTCAGAATGAGTCCCACAGTGTTTACCCAGTGATGAGACAGGCAGGTGTAATTATCTAGACCTTTATCGTTTTCTCATGGCTATCTATCTGGCTGATAACCTGTCCTGCTGAGGACTGGTCACGCACATTTGATGACAAATCAATGTGTTTGTGTCTGTGTGTGTGCACACACGCACACCAGGGCTGCCCACTGGCACTGCTCCCGCACCGTGTCAGAGCAAGAGGGGGATTTCTCTGTTGGTGTTGAGGCTGTTTTTGCTGCTGTTGTTATTGTGCATTTCTGATGCAATTCCAGTGTGGATCAGGACTCTTCTTCCTCCCTAATTCTCCTGCCTCCCACATACTTGGCTCTGTGAAACGAACTCCCTCCGAGCTGACCCTTGTATCAGAAAGCTTATGTTCCAAGCTGGCCTCGTTCTGCAAAACTTTGCAATGAACCACCTTCTCCATGTGCCATTACTTTCTGTCCTCATGATAGCTGCTGCTTTTCGTTATTTTTTTCTCTCTCTCTATTTTTTTTCCTTCCTCTGAGCCCAGGCTGTATACATGTGGATGAGTGCAGTCGTTCCACTCTGTCGGTGGGCTCATGGCATGCTCTTCGCTTGGGGCTGCGCTTGATGAGAGGAAGGTTTTTATCACCTGCCAGCTGGTTACTTGTCAGTGGATGCAGCACATCCCTCCCCTGTGCATCTGTAGGGAAAAGTGGATAATATGGAGGGTGTGTTCAACTAACACATGAACAAACAAGAGAAGTCAAGATGTCTTTTAAGACAAAAGATGAGATTAAAAAATATGTATTTCTAAATGACAGGGAGAAAGTGATATAAGGGATGAAAATAGTTGGGTGTGGCTTAAGAAGTGAAAAATGCCCCAGATGTAGGTTCTTTCCCATGTGTCAATATTTAACTATGTGAAATTTTATGAAGGGGTTATCTTGGCATCAGTACTTGCCTTTCGAATAGTGCCTTTGACCTATTTACATAGTGAGCTTATTGCTTGGTGTCTAAATAAAAATTGTGATGATAAGTAAATGATGCTGTTCCCAAGTGAACTGTACAGGAAATGTGCAGGTTATTAGCCAACTCACTTTTCAGCTTGGAAGACATTTGAGTGAAAGCTGAGCATGAACTTCCTACTGTAAGCGTCGAGCTTTGGTTTTCTCCCTTAAGGAATGTATTTTCCAAGTCTTCTCACCTCTCTTACTTCTCTTTCTGTCAGCACTGCACCTCCTACTGTGCTTCCTTGTGCCTTTTGAACACTACCCACATCTCCTGTGGCCAGGAAATCCACCATTCTCCTCCAAATCATCACCAGGGAGGAAGTTGGGCTTTACATTTTTTGCAGTGGGTTTGGAGGTGTTTTTTTTATCGACAAAACTTTTTAATTTGTTCAAAATTGATATTCATGTCAATATGCATTTCACTGAAATGAAATTGTCATTCCTGTTTTCATTTTTAATTGGCATTTTTAATCTATCCTACTTGGTGTTTAGGCAAAAAGAAACATTTTCACTATAATGCTTCCTCCCACTTTTTGACTCTTTCTTCCTTTCACTCTTTTCATTTCCAACATCTGATCAGCTAGTTTGTTTACTTAAGGTTTTTCAAGATAAAAAGAAAATTTGGCATATGTATCAGAACGTGCTATTCAAATGAATAAAACCAAGCAATATTGAGGATTTTTTTTTTTTTCTGAAGTCCTCAGAAACATATCTACCCAGTCTGTTTTTCCTTACCATGTGTACCCCATACAGTCCCTCTCCCCCAGCCCATACAGTGCCCCAGACCTGTGGTACAAGCACGGCTGTAGCCAATGGGCTGCGCACCTCTTCTGGCCCAGCTCCCCCGAGCCCAGCACTTCCCACCCCACAGCACCAGGTTTCTTCAGCTTGCTGAGCTCAGCCTCCCTGTGGCACCGAGTGAGCCCAAACCAGGTGTCAGCCTGCATGGAACTGGGAAGCGGGGGTCCCAGAGCATCCCTGGGGACAAAGGGGTGGAAATGGAGACTGGAGAAGGATCAAAAGGTGATGGGGAGTAGATGTGGGACTTCAGAGGGCTCCAGGCTGTGCCTAGCAAAGTTGTCAGCATCATGGGGTGGAGGTTTCCCTTCTCTGTGTTAGAGAGTCAGTGTGGTTGCGGTAGATGGAGATGCTCACCAGCTTGGGAGGGGAATGGCAGGAGAGGAGGGGACTCCCCGCTGGTGTGAGCACAGACAACATGTTGCAAAATGATGGTTGTGTCATCCTGCCAGAGGGGATGTGACCCAGAGAAGATGATAAAATATGAAGGAATAAATTAACTCGGAGGAGCCCGTGTCCTGTGGCAGGACAGCAGCCTGTGGAAGTAGTAGGGAGAACTTGTTGCTGCTGGCCCTTAGCCTCACTCTGTGGGTGGCAGATTGGGTAAAATGCAAATTTATAAGCCCAGGATTTCACTTCTGATTTCTCCCAGAGGAGAAACTTCAGAGCTACTCTGGCTCTTTTTTTTTCCCCCTCTTGACACCCTAGAAAGGAAAAGTCACCAGCCGAGGCTTAAGGTGTCCGACACCACTCCTGATGCAACAGGGCAAAATAACAAGTTGCAAACCCTGCCTGGGAGCAAGGAGGATTGCTGGTGCCATACTGAGGGGAACAAGCTGCTGCCAGTACCCGAGCTGCAGCTGCTGCGCCAGTGGCCAAGGGACGTCGGCAGTGGCACCCTTTCAGCCTGTGGCATGGGCAAAACCTGCGAGTGGTGCTGAGCCAGTCGCTGTCTTTGTAGGTAGGCTTCCCAGCCCATCTCCCAAGGAAATGGAGTTGTGTAACAGCTCAAGTAGGAAGTCTTGCTGCAGCGAGGATGAAATGGGAGATGTAATGGGATAGGAGAAGCGTATGCGAGGGAAGAGCCTGTGGGAGGAAAAACGGTGAGAGACAGGTTTCTCTGCCGGTCAGGGAGCAGACCAGCCACCCGAAATTTTTATGACTTTTGATCTGCTCATCATTTGTGGCCTTTGACCTGATATAGATCCCTGTTCTCTGTTCACATCTCTGTCCTCTCCCATCCAGCAGATCCCTGTACCGTCATGGACACCTGCTGGAAGTGTCAGACCTGGTCTTCAAAACAAGACGCCTGGGCTTGGTTTGCTCTGGAGACTTTAGTACAAACATGTCATATACACACACCGGACTGGGTGTTGGGTGGCAGCTGAGGCTGTGAACAAACTGTGTCATCACCTCCAAGTTGCATACAAGCACACATGTGGTCGTGCGCACAAACCCCCCAGTTATAAAAGGGGAAAACAAGGAAATACTATAGGAGGGGCTGTGACAGGCACCTGTGGTATGAGTCTTCTTTAAGGCAACTGTCATGCCTGTCTGAGGGATGGGACCTTGCTGTAAACAAGGCTTTCTGGCTTTCCCAAAGCTAGATTCTGTTGGAGAAGCAGATGGGCTGCCAGGTTCCTCCAACACGCTGGAAACAACTCGCCTCAGAAACGGGAGGCAGCGAATCACGGACTGGCTATTTCAGTATGTGACCTGGCTAATAGAAACTGATTCAACAATCCGAAGGTGGCAGTTAATTGAGTGATCACAAAGTAACACGGGTCACTGTGATAAGAATCATGGATTTCAAGAAAGGCATGAAGATGGCCAGTTGTTTCCTGGGACAAGTGTAAAGGGTAAAGGATGACTTGCAATAAGATACAGTAACCAAAACACACTGGTATACTTTCCTGATGTAGCAGCCAGCTGGAAAGCTTTGTCTAAAATATTCTGGAGAAGAGCTTAGTGCAGACAGGCACGCTTCCACTTCAGGATGTGGTGCAAACTCAAACGTGGGGAATAGCTCCTCGGCAGCAGTGGAGCAGAAGGAACTGCTTGTGAACAAAGAACAAACGATGACGAGTTGCAGCTGCAATGCAAATGTGGCCTTCAGGAGGAATGGCCAAGGCCTAAACAGGCTTGTGCTCCTGTATTGGCTCTCTGGGTTTGTTAGTGTTTTGGGATTACAGCATGCTGTATCTCAAGTGGTTCTCATCCACAGGAATGTGAAGAGCATTAAAATCAAGATTAGGATGACTGATATAGTGCTGTTTGTTTTCTAACCCTGTTACAAAAAAGTATTCTGCTTTGTAGAGCAGTCTGCATTATAAATAAAAGTCACCTGATGTCTGAGTCTGCCTGGAAACATATGTAGTGTAGCCACATCTTCACAGTGCCCCTGAACAGTTCTGGCATGTTGGCCTTTGTGCAGTCTGGGGACGTGAGGGAGTACTCATTTTTGCTATAATAATATTAAAGATAATAATGAAGAATAAGATACTTGAAAGAAATTTCATATATTTGGCAAAGTCCTCTCATACAGTTGCACTTTTGCTGATTTTTGGCCCTTTTGCATCCTCTGTAGGTTCTGTTAGCTAATGCTAGTGGTTCCTTTTACTGTTACAAAGCTAGATCATGAAGAGAAATATGCAACATGTCCAGCTTTTCCTGTTCAGGGAGTAATTTTTTCCATGACGTCTAATCTTTTTCTTCTGCTGAACTGTCAGTAAAGCCAGACCACTTAGGCTTGGCATTTAGCCCACATCCACCTACATATTTTTCTTAACCAGCAAACAAACTAATTAAATGCCTTTATCATATGAGGCATTCCTTTCTCTCAGGTAGTTACTGATTAAAAAAATAAATAGAACTTCTCACTATTTTGAGAAAACAAGAGATGAGTCAGTGTGTTCACAGCCTGGTTTATTATTAAATAAGAAGCCAGGATCAAAAAATAAGCAGGGGGGAAAAAAATGTTACTGCCATTGTATTATGTCTGCGGCCAGTGAAAAGAGTCTGTTCTCACTCCAGTGAGCATTTCCAATATCTATTAAAATTCATGAGCATTATATTTGCACATGAAGGTGGACAGGGGTACATAAATGAGCCAGCGGTACCTCTCATGTGAAGGATTACTGAAATAAAATGTTAATTTATAAACTGTAGTCCATATTGCTTCACGTTAGGCATGGGCTTCAATATCATTTCCAACGCTGCTAACTTGAAGCACAGACAATCATTCGAAGCTGAGGGAGGTTCTCTAAATCTAAGCGGAGGAATATGCAACAACAACCTTACAAACTGAAGCTTCGTCTTCTTTTTAACTTCTAAAATTGTAGAGCTATAAAATGAATGAACTGGAAATGGAAAAATCCAAAGAGATCACAGCCCGGTGAAGGCTGCAGGCTTTGCTGGTGTTGACCCTGGGCTAAGCCTCATGGACATCTTGGGGCTGAGCTCTTTTGGCGCTGCTGTCTGAGCACTAACCACAGCACCTTGATCAACCCAAAGCACCAGCAAGACACTGAGGGCTGAATAGATCTGTAAGCTCCTGTCAGGGCAGCACCCACTGTAATGCTCTAGGCTCAAGAGAAAACAACAATAAAGAGGTCTTCAGCCCCTGCTGTCTCTTTCCCTAAAATTAAACCCAATTCTAGGCTTGCCCATGTTTGCCTGGAGAACAATTTGTGCCCCAAGACAAACCAGGAGACGCTTGCTGCTATTACCGGTAGCCTTCACTCCACCTTGGGAGGTGTTGCAAAATGTGTAAATCAGCATAGCTCTTCAGCCCTTGGTTTTCTTAATCAGGGCTTCAACTCCAGCCTTTGAAGCAGGCTTTACTCACAACAGACCTATTAAGTTATTTGCTTCTGCTATTGTATAACCAGGAGATCCACACATGCCCCACAGTTACATAGAAGCCATGTGGGCTTTCTGACACCAGTATTTATGCAAATTTGCAGGATTTATCATTTGGCTGAGAGTTTGGGCCAAAGTGCCAACCCTATATTTAAAAACTACTGTACCATGGAACAGCATCCCAGCAAACTCTCCCTGCCCCAGAAAAAAAAAAAAAAAAAAGCCAGAGCTAGTGGCTTGCAGTGGCACCATCTTTAATCCTAGTCTCCAAGCTTTGAATGATTCAGCAGCAGCAGCAGAGATCTTCCATGCTTTTTTTTTTTTTTTTTTTTTTTTGATTCCTAACCCTGTCCAATCCTCCTCCTTTGATATGTAATAGAAGGTTGCTGGCAGCTGTGGTGAGTGGCTGCTGCGCGCCCAAGGGTGGAGAGGAGACACTAGATCCTGGAGCTGAGGAAGGTTACCATTGGGCAGAGAAGAGTGGTCATGGCCTAAAAAAGTAGATTTGCTGCTGGAGCTGGGAAGGCCCCAAGGGTGGAGCTGATGGTGAATTTGGCCAGATAGTGCTCGCTGAGATGGTGAGAAGAGCTAAAAAAACCCGACAGTGTGACACCAGCTCCCAGCGTGCCTTTCTACTTGGCCGATTACAGGAAAACAGACTCTTCCAACCCAAGCATTGTGTGTGCCCATAGACATATGTAGGAGTCCCTGACTCAACCCAAAATAGTCTAAAGGTAATTTCCTCTTTTTAATGCCAGCTCTCCTCCTACTTACGTGAACTTTGTGAATCGCTTGGGCTCCTCAGACCCTGATGTTCCTAAGCTTGGCCCTCATCTTAGCACAATACCTCCGGGAGCTCATCTTTATGAAAAACAATTAAGCCCTTGAGGACGCTGCACAGGCTGTCATCCCAGGCCCTCGATTTCATATGGTAATACAGGAAACTCCTTGGCTCCTGCTGAGCGAAGTCCTGGCCCTGCCTTGAGCTTTCTGGGGCGGTTCCACTGCCTTTGGGCTTTGATTAGTGCTGATGCTACATGGGTGGGGGTTTGGTGGCTCCTATATCTGATGGACTGCATAGAAAGGGAAAGGTCTGAAGAACTGCATGGGTCAATATGTTGCATATGCCTGCAAGGCTAAACAAGCAAAAGTGAGGGTGGTGTCCTGAGGGAAGACATTGGTCTTTGATTTTTTCAGGTGTGCTTTGAAAAAGCATGGCAGAAGACATGATGGTTAGGGTTTGGCTTAGCATGGGCTGAAGACCTCTTGGGCTTTGTGTACTGTTCTGCTGGGTCCTGATGGATGTAAAAGTAGGATGGCTATTGTATGGGTGAAAGTGTCCTCATTCATTTCATACCAACTCAGGGTCTGTAAACAAGGATATCAAGCCTATGGTCAGGGTTAGGGCTCAAACTGGCTCACAAAAAGCTGCAATTTCTATTTGGTTCTTGTAGTCCTTTAAAACCCAGGTAAAAGTTAGCGTCACCTGGGGCAAAAGGGTCATGATTCAATTCGGCTCAGCCTAGGATCACTGGACTAGAGAGTTAAGAGCAGAAGCTGAAGTTTGATATAATTTAAGCATCTGCAAAGCCTGTCTGGCGAAGATAAGGGTTGTATCCTGTGGAGGCAAACTGGCTTTGATTTGCTCAGAAGTGGGATGGGTTTTTCTGTAAAGGTAAAATGAGAGCTGGTGCCTCCCGACTTGAATCCAGAGTTGATCATTCTGGTCCAGATTCAACTCATTGAATAGGCGTTATGTTTTGCATCTAGCATACAGGAAAACACAGCGTAAAAGTGGAAGGGCTTGTGCTCTAGGCTCAAGACAAGGGGTAGGACAGGTCTCAGAAAAGCAGAAGTTATACTCATTGTGATGAGTATGTGTGGCAAGCCTGGCTGGTCACTGAGTGTGAGGCTGGAGCCAGGAATGCTGAATGGAATATCTTTGTCTAGGGCAAATGGAAATAGCTAGGCATTAATGGGAAGGCTGGGTGTTGCTTGTCCCTACTACTGTTGGCCTGAATTCACCTAGGCGATGTTGCTCTGCTCAGGTTATTTCCTTTGATCCTGTGTTTCTTAACTCCGACTCTAGGTTTAGCAGAATAGCCCAACACAAAACACATGCTGATAACCCCTGCTGGCACCCTGCCACATCCCATATCTTTAGGCTGTGTTTGGTTCTGCTCTGAACTTCTTCAGACCCACCTGTACCAAATAATCATCCAACTTACCTCTCCAGCCATGAGGTTCCCTACACCCAGGAGTCTTCAGCTGATTTCAGAATTACCTAGAGCCCCTCAAAAACTTGCCCCAAGCCCGTGTCCCCCAGAGCATCGTAGAATCGTAGAATTCATCATCTGTCAGGGCAATCCTGCTGCCCTAAGCCTGAGCTCTAACACAGGAGACCACCTCAGTGAAGCACTGCTAGCTCAAGGGTTGATGGCCCGTTTACCCCTGTAGACAGGAGGACTTTTACTCTAGGTTTTTGGTCCTTGCTTTTAACAGTGCAGTAGACCTGGCTCTTCAGTTCCTTCTGTCCTTGTTCATAGGCATAACCCTAGCCCTAGTGTTAGCCCATTAGCCTGGTCTGCTCAGCCAACCCAACCCAACCTATTAGACAAGTAGTTTTGACAGCAATTTCTCATCAAGAGTGCTTGCCCTAGGAAGACCCATCATTTGAGACACTTGGCTCTGCCACCACTGCAGTCCTCTTCCTTCCTCAAGAGACTCTACAGCAAGCAATCATGAGCCCAGTTCTTCAGCTCTTGGACCAAACCCCTCTGATAATTCCATTGATGTCCTGAGGCATGTCATAGGAGATTTTTAATTTTTCAAAATTCAAACTTCAAAGCGTAGGCAGCCTTGGAGGGATTTGGCTCTCCTTACTTTGGCCACCCCAGTTACCAGGGGTTCATCAGTGCAGTCTGCACTCCCTCTCTGGTCAGTACAGGACGCTCAGCTCACCCAGAGACACAGGTTGGTGTGGGAGGAATAAACACAGTGGGATTTCCTCATTTTCTCTCCACTGACTATTAAGGGAGTCTTCGCATGCCTGAGGCCTATTGGAGGCCTAAAGTTGGGTGTGCTGCAACCCACCAGGCCATGAAAATTTATATTTAGTGGGTAATCTAAACAACTGTGATGAAGTATTCCTGACTAGCCCCGTTCTCCTTGTTTTATTTGTCTCTGACGTGGCAATATATTTCCAATGTTTGCAAACATGTTCTTTGTTGGTGCTCTCAATAATTAATCAATAAGCACGTTACCCACTGTGGCCTGCACGTAGCCCCCTGCATTGTGACCTGGGACAGGCGGGAGGGGAGCCAGCGCTGCAGTGGGTGCCTGGTCCTGCTGCAAGGGGGCTGTAACAGCAGGTCCTCGGTGATGCTTAGACGCTTGGTGCCATGGATTTCAGCTTGGGGGAGCTAGGATGCTGCTGTGCTTAGGCAGTCAGCCAAACCCTTCCCTGGGCACTGTATTTGGATACCTGCCACTTCTGGAAAAATGCCTGACACCATGCATCTGTGTTCGTCCAGCACATGCTGAGCAGGCGGGGGTGGTAAGAGGAGGCCACGGAGAGATGCAGCAGTCAGAGGAAATATAAAACAAACCCACAATCTCCTTTTTGGTAAGAGCTGTCAGAAAAACACCTGGTGGAGAGCTGATTTCAGCTGTTACCTGATACCAGCTTCATATCACAGTGCCAACTTGGGTGGGGTCTTCGCAAACAACTTTACTACAGGAACATTAAAGCTGTAACAGCTGGCTCAGACAACACAAGTAAAAGGAAATAAAAGAGGAGGATAAGAAAGTAATTGTCATAATTAGGCAGGAGGAGAAAATTGAACAGACTCTGTTGGGGGGAGCAGAGGCAGCAAAGTGCTGCTGGGCTACCTGCTGCAGGTGTTGAGCTGTAATGGCAAAGACTCAAAAAGAACTGAGTTATGTAATTAATACCCTATGAATAATGCAAATAGGTGCCCTCACAGGTAGTTGAATAACTAATTTTTATTACAGGGATGCTGCAGAATTCCACAATGTGCTTCTCTTTTCCAGCTGTCTTCTTGATTTTCTGCATCCTCCTCCTCCTCCATGTTACAATTTCAGTTGTTGGCTTTTTTTTTTTTTTCATTGAATCAGTAAGTTTCCTGCAGCTCATCCTATTTCACTGCGGCTGGAGACAGACAGATCCTGAAAAACTTGGCCCAGCCAAGACAGGAGGAAGTGAAGGAAGGATCTCTTGAGGGCCTTCATCACAGAAGACAGAGAAGAAAAGAAGGTCCCTGCAAAGGAGGGAGGAAACTGCAGTGGCTGGGCCAAGTGGCATGTAGACTGAGGTGCAGGGGTTGCTCCTAGCAGCTACACAAACCTCTGGAACAGCTCCTCCAGCAGAGCAGACACCCATGGCCTCCAGGTACAGCTTTGCAGGACACAGAACAGAGGAAACATCTGCAACGGGGGCTGAAGCACAAGGCCCATCCTTGTGTTCATTTCTCCTGCACCGTGAGTCACTGAGGCTTCACCCTTCAACTATGGATGTCTTCAACCACTGACAACTCAAAGGGCAGGGCCAAGGAGAGGAGCAGGAGGTGAAGACAGCAAGCCTTAAGCACCCTTCCGGTGACAGCTGGCACACCTAAGAGAAAGAAGAGGAGGAGGCTGGGCGCTGTGCGGTGGCTGTAGGCACACCTACACACCGGGAGGGACAGCCAGGTCATGGTGGGGTGACAGCACAGCTGGCAAGCATAGGCATCTAGGAGTTGTCTTTAAGGTCTGCTGGGTCAAGGTTGCGGTCAAGAATGAGGCCAAAATAAGACAGGATGGATATGTTTGTAACCTGGTGGCTTTTAGGACAAGGGATCAGCATCTAGTGCAACCTAGGCATAGAGCAGGCTCTAGCTTGGAGCAGCCATTCCCCGGAGATCCTCCTAACTTCTTACTTGCGTATATGTAAGAAAACATCTCAGATGGATGTGAGCATTCCTGGTGAGGGACATGGATAGCTTCCCGGCCCACATTCTTCCAATGGCTTGAACGAAGGATGGGATGCTAAATAGGTTGTTTAACCCATAGTTAAAGGATTATTTCTTCTTGACTCCTCAACAATCACACGTTCAGTGGAAATCTGGCGACTGTACATTTGTCAAGATGTAGCATTGACAGCGTCATTACGTGTCATCCCCGTCACAATCCAGGCGCTGCAACCAGGCTCTGCTGGCGGCAGGGAGGCGACGGTGCCCGCAGCCTTGCTCTGCTGCAGCCAAACACCTTTTGGGCGAAATAGGAGAGGGACAGGCCTGGCTCTTCAGGACGGTCACTGACAAGTTAGAAGAGGTGGCAGGGGTGCAAACTCAAAGCCCCTGGGCTCCCAGCAGCTTTCTCCACACACCTCACCGCCTGTCCTCTCTCCACAGCAGCAGAGCCGCCCCGGGCCCTGCTGTCTTGCAAGACCCAGCCCATGCCTTTCCCCAAAACAGGCCCAGCCAGAAAACGAGCTTTCTGCAGCACCGGCGTGCACCGGCTCGCTTGCTGCTCTCCCTGGGTCGGTTCCTCTCCGTGACTGGCGGAGGAGCGCCCATATCTGATGGAGGTTGGTGATTAGAGCCGTGCAGGAGGCCTTCGAGGAAGCCATCCTCCTCCAGCAAGGCCACAGGGCGCAGTCCTGGCTGACAGCGTACCCCTTTTTATCTCGATCCCCTGCGAATTTTGTTAATCTGAGATATATTTAGGGCCCAGAGGCCATTAGGAAAAGAAGCAGAGCTTGGAGAAACAGCAGCAGGGCAGGAGGAGGCTTGGTGCGTTGCTGCTTGTAAAAGGGGTATAGGGCTGCAAGCAGCTAGATACTCCCTGTATGCATGCTTGTGTGTGAAATATGTAATAAATACTTCATACACAGCTTTTCTATGGGCCGAAGACTGCCCATTAGTGTAAACATCAGACCAATGATGCATCAGCAAAGCAAGTTATTGAAAATCATGTTGAAGAAGGCAGCTGGAGGACAGGGGAGGGAATGCAAAGATGCAAGGATCAAAACCCAGTAAGCAGCTGCTAGCCCCTCACCCAGCTCCTCCAGCTTTTGGTGATGGTGGGGCTCCGTGCGGGAGCAGCACTCTTATGCAGTATTTCAGAGCCAGGTCCTCACTGCTGAGGCCGCTGGGTTTGGATTCAGGCGGTTTGGGTGGGGTGGGATTGGAGCAGTTGTGGATGGGTGGCATCATAGAGGAAACCATGAGAGTTTGTGTCCTGTATCTCAGGTGACCACTGGAGAGAAGGAAAGCATGACTTGCTCTGGCACAACAGGAGATGGAAGCAGAAGCTGAAGGCAGCATGCCTTTAGAGTGGTCAAATAGATGCTTTGGAGGGTTTATATATGTATATATACACACAATAAATGGCAACTGTTAAGAACAGTGTAGGATTCTGAAAATCTTTAAATATTTACTATAGGTAATGCAAACACTGTGGTAAGTGACTGCAATGTGGAAGGTGTTTTCCCTCTGGGCCTTTTATTTCCCAGCTGCTCCAAGCAGGATTGGTTTTGGACTCTTCCTTAGGCTTTAAACACTGAAAACTCTGAGGCAAAACACTGAATCTGGTGAACGCTGCTCTGATCCAGGCTGCATTCATGGGGCTGGGAGTTCCTAAACTGGAACGACTGTACCAGTGCTCATAGCTGTGCAAGTGGATGTTTCTTCCTCTTGCTTTTGCAGCCAGGATTGATTTCTTTCTGACAGCAGCACCACCTCGAGGGAGTGGATTGCAGGGCTGCGGCCGTGTTGTGATGTGTCTGACTCTGACTCGGCAGCCTGGAGAGATACACCCTGGGGCAGCTTTCGGCCATCTGGATGCTTTGATGGACCACAGGGAGCTGGGATGGAGTAGCTTAAGGGAAGAGTTGCAGTACCACTGCTGTGGTACTGAGTGGCTGGTGGGATTAGGTTAGCAAAGCATCGCACGAACTTCAGTGCATTGCTGTTGTCTCCTTTCTAATTTTTGTAGTCTGTTTCTGAAAGCATAGAATTACAGCCCTGTCTGTATGTGGCTTCAACTGGGGTGAGTTTGCTGGATGTGATGGTGAGAGAGCTCCCTACCTTGAAAAGCACCTAATTTTCACCATAAAAATAAGATTTGAATGTTGTGTTTGTGCATGTGTGCGCAAACGCACGCCCATGTGCGTGAAGGCAGAGCATGGGCACGTGTGCGCCTGCATGGCTGCGTGTGTGGGTAGGTAAGTGCGCGTGTCTGTGTGGGTAGGTACACATGCACACACACCAGGCTGTCCCTGTGATCAAAGTGAAGAAACAGCCGCATTAAAAAGCAGAAATAGCTTCAGATCACATCCTTATTGCCTCTGGTCTCTCACCTCGCCCAGCCTCACCCTGTCCCACGTCCCTGCTAATTGCTTGCAAACAGCTGCAGGGACGCAGCAGCAGCCAGGGCTGGTGCATGTTCACTACGGGACTGATTGGGTCGGGTCTTTCTCCGGGAAGCTGTAACGCATTGTTGTGATGCTTGTGTGCACGTGAGACACATCTCCTTGGGAGCTGTCGAGCAAAGGGCAGGGGAAGGTGGGAGAGCAGCCAAGGGAGTATCCTGCCCACAGGCTGGTGGCATGCACGAGGGTCCTGCATGGCACACCTCAGCCCACGGTTCTGGGACTTTTACATGGAAACAACAGGCTTTCCTGCCCTGTGGTTTTTTGTTTGGTTTGGTTTGGTTTGGTTTGGTTTGGTTTGGTTGGTTGGCTGGTTGTTTTTTTGGGGTACCTGCGTGTATGCACGGGGCTGTTGGCTAGAGGGAGGCAGTGGGGTGCCACAGAGCATCACCCCTGCCCAGCCGCGGAGGAGAAGGAAGACGAGGAGCTGGCATCTGAAGGACCCATCCCTACCATCTGCAGCAGACAGGCCAAGCAGAAAGTCCTTTTGCCATCACACTGGGCTGGGGAGGGTATGTTTTTGCTGCTTTTCTTTCTTCCCCAATACTGGCAGAGCTGAGGATGGAAAGGGAGCCCTGCAGCTCTCGACCCTGCAAAGGTTTTTGCTTTGGAAAGTGTGCAGGAGCTGGTAGCTTTTCAGCAGAGAAAGCACTGCCCTGGTGAAAGGGAGGGTGATGGATGCTGCAAGTTATAGCTACAGCAAGGGAGCCCTGCCTGGGTCTGTGCTGCTTTGCTGCACTGCAGCAAATGTCTTCCATGGGAATCAGTGCACTGAAAAATGTATCAGGAACCCAAAAGGCGAGGAGAGAAATAGGGCAGTGCTGAGAGTGGGTCAACTCAGAGCCAGGAGGAGCAGTGCTGCCTTTCCTTAATAAACCACCGTCCAACTACAAACTTAGGTCAAGCGGAAAGAGAAAGCCCCAGCTGCTCGTTGGCATCAGGTGGCCCTTTGCTGTTCTGCATCCCCAGGCCATGGGTACTGCTATAGCAGCTGCCGTGCTGTGAGGCTTCCTCCTCCTCCTCCTCCATACAGCTCCCCACAGGCATCCTTGTGTGGAAAAACCAGGAGCTTCAACGTGGGGAGAAAGCCAGGCACCTCCCACATGTACCGGAGGTCCTGCCCCTGCTGGAAGTGGATGGAGAGTGGTCCAGGGCTGCGCCAAGCTGAGAGATGCTGCTGTCTTCAGGAATCAGAACCGAGTGGGAAGATACGGGGAAATAAAAACTTTTGTGCTTTGGGGAGCTAGTGGTTACACTAAATATCAAGGCATCGAGCATCTTCTTCAAGCTGTGGTGGACTAGCCTGCTGATTAGATTAAAATATATATATTTTTTTAAAGGAAGACATTGGAGATTTTTGTGAGCCCCTGAAACTGGCAGAGGGACTTCAGGTTAGGCTGAAGTCAGCCTTTATATTCATCCCACATGAACTACTAGACTTTGATTTTGCAAATGTCCAAACCACATTGCACATGTACTTTTGGATATAGGTACTCTGGTAAAAGCTCCCAATGTCCATTATAGTTGTGGCCTGCTTAATCTCCTACAATGCACTTAGCTAAGCATCTCTGCAAAAAGCAAGATGATGCAGGGACAAAGCCAGCCTCACCAGTGGTTTTAAAACACACGGCAAACATTGGGAATGGCAGCACAGGACTAGGCGTGCATTGCCTGTTAGTGGACTAAGGAAAGCAATCCTATTTAAAAGGAAATGTGTTGGACCTCGTCCTGTAGAGGCAGAGTCTTGGGCGCAAGCTCAGCTGAAAGCTGGATCTGCCAGGATTTCCTCTGGTCTGACCAAGTGATGGAGACTGGGGGCACTCGGGTGGCAAACTCCGCTCTCGCGCCATGCTGTGAGTCTGCAGCCCTGTCTGCATCCAGCCGCAGCCAGGGCTTGCTCCCTGCAGCTGTCCTGCGCTGCCTCTTGTTCTTCCACAGGGCAGGCTGTGCTTTTAGAGGATGCTCTGTCATAGCAGTCAGGATCAGGTGGTGAGTGTCCCCACGGACGCCTGCCTCCTCTTGGCCAGCCAGTGCCCCCCGCTCCAGGAAGGGGTAGGGGCAAAACCTTTGGGGAAGTGCCTGCAAATGGGCCCTTGCCCACACCTCCATGGAAGAGTGCAGGGAGTCTTTGAAGGGGTGTCCCCTTGTCATTGCCACAGTTTTGTATCTGTTTTGTGCTTTTGCATGTTTCTTCTCAAGCCTCCCAAAGCCAGGTGTTTCTGTGCAGATCGTGGGTTGCTCTTTGTTAGCTTTTAAATGGTCTTTGCTCTACATAATTGCAGTGGAAAGCCTGAAACACTCTCCCACCGTATTTCAAAAACACAAAGGCAAATAAGGTGGCGGCAGCGGTGATTTCAACCCCCGTTTTTGCTCAAGTGCCTGCTGTGTGGTCCCCTACAAGCTCTTGACATCCCTGACAGGGTGACGACAGCAGCAAGGTGCTCCTTGCTGGCCGGGGAGCGATAGGCAGCCTCCATGCCAGCCTCCGCGCCGCGGCCTCCCCGCGCCGCTTGCAGTCTGCCCCGCAACGGCCGCCTCCCGCGCCCCACGTCTGGCTGCCGGCATCCCGTGACGCCGAGCCGCGGCGTTATCGTGGCCGCCCAACGTGTTGGGATCTGCCCTCTGCTCCCTCCTCTGTTGAAACAGCTTCCTGTGCTGCTGCCGTCGGGTTAATCAGCAGGAGCTTTGGGCTGGGAGTCTCCCCGGCGTGGGTCGTGGGAGATATTATTCGGCGTTTTGCCGCAGCCTGGGGCTTGAAGCACATCTCGAAAGCCGGGGGAGCGGGGCGGTGCCGTGCGCCACGCATCCTCCTGCACTACCCGGCCTCTGTTGCAAAAGCAGTGGAAGGCTTCATGCAGAGGCCCGGGTGCACGCGTGAGCGGTTTTGGCCAAAGAACAGGATGGGCTGATCGCAGCTGACATCTTATCGGAAACCGTGGGCCCCAGGACTTGCATGTAAAGCAGCCCAGCACCTTGCTCGTGCGGGTTTCCACCCCTCTCCCGAAGGAGACCTCGGCAGCGCGGCTCCCACACGCCTTGTTTTTCTGGCAGCCCTGCTGCGCGGAGCCGAGGTGGTGCAAGCGAGGAGGCAGGAATGAAAGGGCTGAGGTTTGCCTCCGGGCCTCTTTGCAATCGCGCAGCAATTCTCTCCCCTCGCCGGCCGCCAAGCGTGTTTGCACCGCAGGCTTGTCGAGTCCTCTCGAGGCCTGTAGAAACACAGCGCTGTAGCTCCTTGCTCTGAGGAGCGGGTAAATAACACCAGCGGGGGCTGGCAACCGGCTGCTGGGCAGACAGGGCACGCACCAGGGGCTGCCTTGTCCCCCGGCGGCGGGGGCTTGGGTCCGGGCGGTGGCACGAGGCACCCCACCTGCTGCTGGGGCCCCTGCTCCTGCCGGAGCTGAGCTGGGGCTCAGCTCTGAGGCGCTCTCCTTGCTGCCACGCCACGTGCCAAACCCGTTTGCCAAGCACGCAGGGGTTTGCGCGCGTTTTAGGGGCTTGCGTGATTGCTCGAGCCAGAGGGTTGAGTGGGCAGAGGCTGCGTGCGAGGCGATGGCTCCCATCCTTGCCGTTGCTTGATTCAGGGCATGAGCTGAGGGCGAGGGAGCGAAGCTGGTGGAGAGTGGCGTGGGGATGAGGTTTCCTTCCAGCCTTGGTGCAGCTCAGTTCAGGCGGCCAACTGAGCGAGAAAAAATAACTCAGCTGATACCCAGCGTGCGTTTATGGTAGGGCCTGGGGATTTATTCATTTATTTTTCCCTGACCTGGAGTTGTTCTGTAGGCAAGTAGTTTAAAACAAGTCAACAGTTGTGTGCCCAGCCACAGTGACAAGGCCAGATATCACCAGTGGGCCATTCTGTGTATTTTTCAGGTAGTTTTTAAAAAACGTGGATATGATTTGCGAAAGGCAAAGAAACGCCTGTGAGCTCTAGGTCAGCAGTCCAGTGGGGACTTCAGCAAGTCAACAAGCAGCACATGCGTGACCAGGAAAGTCACCCGCAGGAGACCTTTACAAAACAGTAATTCATAATTGCTGCGTTAGTGCTAATACTGCACTACACTGCTAATTCACCCCTCCTGCCCCCAAGGCAGGCCAGTTCATGAGGAAAAATGCCCCCTACAATACTGGCAGCACGTCATGCAGTCCCTTTGTTGTTTTTTTCCCAGTGCCAGCTGTGTTGCCTTCTATGTAACACATAGCTGTTGCCTGTTATTGTGAAAGACTGCATGGAAAACAAAGACTCATAAGTGTGGCTTCATGTTTAATTAGCAGCTAATGCGCTATTATTATTAGGCACTGAAGGAATGTACTGCTGAAGCACTGCTCGAGTTGTTTTAAAAGCCTAAGTGTACTTTCCCTTTGTCTAGCTGACATGCACTGGCATTATTAGGAGGCACAAGACTGCTGTTACCTTGTCCTACAGCTCTTCTTTTGAAGTTCAGGCAAATACTAGTGGAATTAAAGTATCTCAAATCTGTTTGTTTAGAAGACTTTGAAAAAGAAGCGTATGGTGTGTCCCAGGCCAAGCCAAATGTTTAATCACAGTGGCACGACTTGAGAGAGTAAGTGGTCTGTGGCTGAATTTTCTATAAAGAGATAGTGATGAAGTACAGCTTAATGAAACATGACAACTGCGTTGGTCTCAGAAGAGGCTGAGGGAAGCAGTAAGAAAATTATGATGGTTTTCTTTGTTTAATGAGAAGTTTCACTGTCATCATGTTTAGGAAGCTTGCTGTGACTGCTGTGCTCAGGTAAAAGGTATATTGCTTTGTAACCTCCATATATTGGCATGAGCACGGCTTCGCTACCTACTCCTTAATATGGGTTTATTAGGCAGGCAGTGAAATGTCTTGAATAGGGAGCAGTTTGCATCTACACGCCTATGTAAAGTGAGAAGCCCTACACTACAAGAAATTTAGCTAGGGGAGTTGCAAGCAGGTACCCTACTTGTAGCCACAACAGTCTCAAGCAGCAGCAAGCACCCTCTGCAAGCACCAGCCCTCATTTTTTATTGCCCTCAGCCACTACTGCTACCATCGCCAACAAAAGGAGAGTTCTTGTTTTTCGTTTTTTTTTCTTTAAAAAATGAAACCAACCACACAAAAAGGTATTGATTTTCAGAGGGCTAGATTCCCACAGGAGCACTTTGACTCCTAAGATCAGATACCGAGGTAGCACTGGCATTCACATCGCTGCCACGAGGTACGTGCAACAAAGGTCCTGAGTGCAGGAGCAGCTTTGCTCTTGGAGGTAGGAGCAAAGCACGACACTTGCGCCTGCCCTGTGGCATGCATGGCAGGAATGCCCTGCTGGGGAGAAGCCCACGAGTAGAGCACTTAGTGACAACAGGGAAGATGCAGAAGCCTTTGATTTGCTTCAAGATGAGAAAGAAAACCAAACTCCCTCAATAGCTATAGCATTAGAGGAGAGCATCCCAGTTGCGTACCAACGTGTTAGGTAAACACAGGCTAGGTTATGTTAGTCCTTATTCTATAAATGCCCATAACACCACCCATTCCTTCAAGTTCCTACCTACTGTGCAAAAGCTAAGGGGAATGTAGAAACTGAGGACAGCCTTACAACTCAACCCTTCTGCCTTCAGCATCAAACACATTACAGTTGTGTGCTGCTGCTGGTCGATGGGTTTTCAGTCACTTTGAAAAACTACAAAATACAGGCAGATATGGAACACAATCTTTTATTAATAACGTATCTCATTTGAACTTTGAAAAGAGTGAAATTAAAAGGTGTATTAAAACATACCCACTCTAAGCAATCTATTTTCTTCAGTAGAAAAAAAAAAAAGCATACAACAGGTAGAAATACTATATACACAGTATATCACTCTAGTCAACACACAGTTCATTCTCCTAGGACATGTACTGTGGCATGGCTGGCATAGATCTCTAACATACCCCTCCAAACATTGTTTTGCAAATAGATATAATGGTGTTAGAATATACCATCCAGTTACAGTCCAGTATGAATTTTAACTTTTGAATTTTGGAGACAAACCACTAAGCTTCTAGTTCAGCTTACTGATCTCAGAATACACACAAGATGGTACTGTATATGAAGATATCAGTGTTAAGCTTTTACCTCTGCTTATGTATTTTTGTGATCCTTCCTTGTTAATGACAGTCTGCCTCAACCATTTTGTTTACATGGAAATCTCTAATCAATGTGTCTCCATTAAACAGAGTACCTTCTGACACTGAAACCTAGCCAGGGCTCATGATTAACTATACTTTAAATAGCCTTCTCCTCATCTCTTGCATTCATTTCAAACAGATTTGCGTTGGGTTTATTTTACCGTGGAGGCTTTAAGCCCAAAGTATAGATTACAGCAATAAGCCAGAAATCTACCCCATCCTTTTTCTGAGGAAAATCAGAAAGCAGAATGTTCTTAAATTAGTTTGGCATGTTGGGGGAGGGGGGGGGGAAGCAGGGGGAAACCCACAAGTTGCATCCTACTCTCACAACATCCTTGGGAGGGGAATATCACTATACACGTGAGGCAGGAACACTCAGAATGGATGATCCAGACCACAGTGTGAAGGACTCCAGCTCTTAACCTTGTATTTGGCCTTAGTCCATGTGCACCCTCACTCACTCAAACATAAGTAGCTTCTTGCTGGCTGCCCCTCAGTCCATCTGCTGACGCTGCTGATGAGCAGGTCACTGCACAACTGGAGAAGGCCCTCATGAGTCAAGCTCCGGCAACCTTCTCGCACCAGGTAGAAAGGTAGCAAGTTCTGTACCTTTTGATTAAGTCTCACTTAACAACACACTAACTGAGCTATTACTGCTTTGCTGAGCAAGCTCTAGCAGGGTCTGAAATGTGGGTCTTTGCAGGTCAGTGAGTGCCCCATGTTTCAGAAGAACCTCAACTGTTTTTGTGTGCCCTCCTCGTGCTGCCAGATGAAGAGCTGTCAACCCTTCATGGTCAGAGACATTGATATTTCCTGAACTGACAAGTTCTTCTACTACTTCCGAGTGCCCATTTTCCGCAGCAAGATGTAACGCTGTCCTATTTAAAGGGCCTCTGGCCAGAACACTGGCCCCTTCATCTATCAGTAACTTTGTTGTTGCTAAATGGCCACTACGAGATGCCAAGTGCAGAGCCGTACATCCTTCCGCTGTTGCTGCCTCAATGTCTGCGCCGTGTTTAAGGAGCAGCCTCGATGTGCTTGTGTGGCCAGTTTCAGCAGCTATGTGAAGAGCAGTCTGCGAGAGCGCATTTGGTACGTTGACGTCTGACTCCAGGTCTATGAGAAGGCGAGCGACACGGTAGTGTCCTCGCTGGGCAGCCAAGTGTAGCGAGGTCCTTCCATCCACAGTCTGCACATTTACATTTGCACCTGGCTGTTTGGCCAGAAGCTTTACAATGGGGAGATGACCTTGCCAAGCAGCATAGTGCAGTGGCACCCAGTCATCCTTTCCTTTGATGTTCACATTAACGCCTCTTCTCAGCAGGATCCGCACAATATTCTCTTGGCCATACTGACAGGCTATGTGGATGGGGGCTCTGCCTTCAAAATCTACCTCATTCAAGGATGCATTCTTATCAAGCAGCATTTTGGTGCTGAAATCATCCCCATTTTGGGCAGCAAAGTGAAGAGCAGTCCACTGATCCTCATCTTTGGCATTAACATTGATTTTCCTTGCCATAATTAGCTCCACAATGCTTTTAACTTTCTTCTCAATGGCTATGTGAAGAGGGGTGGATCCTTTCTTGTTGGTGAGGTTAGGGTTAGCATTGTAGAGGAGGAGCCATTTGACACATTCTTCTTGACCAGCCTCAACAGCTAAGTGCAAAAGACTGTAGTTCCCATCTAAAACAATATCAACGTCTTGAGGCTGGAGGATCTTCATCAGCTTGCTGGTGTCTCCAGCTAATATGGCCTCTGTTAGCTTCCTCTTCTGTATGTCTGTAGTACCAATATCTAGATGGAAAAAGACACCATCATAATGCTGATACCTGCCAATCTTACTTGCCCCTGGCTAGCACAGCTGGTGGCTTCAGCAATGACTTCAGACTGCAAAAATTGCCTCCCCCTCCCACTGCCATACCGGCAGAAGTTCCAGAACCATTTCAAGTCAGATTTGGAGCCCACGCTTGCTCTTATCCTGTTTCCAATGAAACTAAAAACAAAAGATGCTGTGGTTGGTATCCCTGCACTAATTGTGCTTTACCTAACTGGAAAATACATGCCTGTTTTTTGCAGTACAGATTGAAAAGGGAAGGGCATGTGCTCATCGGCGTAGGTCTTTATTACAGAGTTCATGGGGGCTGCTGAGAAAGTTGCGTGAGCCTTCTCAAAAGGCAGGTGCTCCGATTTGGGCTTGGTATAACTAAAGAAGTCACAAGCTCATCTGACCTGATCTGGCATTGGCTTTAGTCCCACTCCGAGTGGGACACTAGAATAGGTGACCTCCCTTCCAACCAACCTTTCCACGACTGATTCTGTAATTGCTCTGATGGGAATTCAGGTCACTTGTTTTCAAAAGTAAATGAGATTTATTGTTTCTCATTAGATCATGTTTGGGAACCTCTTCACCCATTTTCTTTAAATAACTACCTCCAGTAAGCAAATCTGTAGTGCTGACAGCAGGAGAAAGCAAGGCTAACAGTGATTTCCAGAATGTTATTCTCCACATGACCACTCTCTGACCCACTGACTCCCATGCCCCAGTCTAAACAACTACAAAAACCAAACCAAGCCAAACAAACAAACAAAAAATACACACACAACTGACCATTACCTGAACTCTCTCTTTCAAAGGAAAGGGAAAGGGAGCCTCTGGATGAAAAAGCTGAATCTACAGATGAAACTCCTGAAAGCCGCTTGTCACTGGCAGCAAGTTTGGATTCAGAAGAGCTGCGGCTGAGATCCTCAGGGCCTTCCATAGTCTGTGAAATCCCCGAATCCAGCTGGGACAACAACTCTGAGAGACTGTAATCCTTTACTGATGCTAGAACAGGCTCCTGTTTGGGCTGGGATAATGCAGACATCCCCTTCAAGAGAAGGCAACAAGCATTTTAGAACGGTCAGTAAGGAAAATTGAGCATGAACCTCTACAAAAGGAAACCGAATTTTGTTATCTTGCAGATAGCCTTTAAGTACCATTCTTGTTAAATGAAACCTATGAATAAGGTCAAAGAAAATTTTCAGATGCAGGAGAGAAGCTTTCATCAGTATTCTCACAGCCACTAAAGCCACATGGCTCTTCTGTCTACAGCGCTTTTTTTTAAGATCAGACACACCCACGTAATTCCAGCCTTTATTTCCTAACTGTCCTGTTGTCCCTCAACAGTCTAAGGATTCACTGGCACTTCTGTGCAGAGGTCTTCCTGAGCAGATCCATACATCTGCTGTCACTTCTGCATTCCAGTCTTTCAACAAGACCCACTTCTACCAGGCAAGGTGTTAAAAAACAGCAATAGGAAGGTTGTTTGGAAGTTACAGGTCACAGGGGAATCTGTTTCTCACCAAAAAAATAGTGCATTTTAACATGGGATAGCAGGAGAAAATACCTCAGACCGTTGCTTTGGGGAACTCTTGTTGTCCAGGTCCTCAGCTATCATTTCTTTTGTTTCATCTTCTGGTTTTTCACAAAGAGCCTCTGTTTCTGAAGTGATTTCTTTGAAGAAAGAAAGACAGGTTTTTGTCTTGTTTGTTTTGTTGGTTTTTTTGCGGCCCCCCCCCCCCCTTTTTTTTTTTCAAATAGGAGACTTCTCCCAAGATACCCTGCTGCCTTTCTTATCACTAGAGCTTAACGGTTATGAGATACTATAGGAGAAAGACTCCAGTTTTGGCTACTCCACGTAGCACCTCATCAGTAGGTACAAAATTGCAGCTAAGCAAAGAGTGACTACGCCTGACTGAACAATTCATTTTCACATTCAGACCAGACTTATGTTACATGGTGGCCACGGTGCAGGACTGTAAACTAGTCTACTGCTTAGACATATGTTCCAGAAAGCTGCGATAACTCTTCCCAGCAGTTCCCATGCTTTGTTTGGGCAGAAAAGGGGGAGTGGGTGGGGGAAGAGGCAAATCTCTGTCATTAATGCTAAATAAAGCTACTTGGCGATAGTACTTGCTACATTCTTCTGCACATCTGAATTCATAATGGGTGCTTTGGGTGAGTTCAAACCTTTAACCAGAGTTGCCTTTTTTTATGGATTGAAAAATGGCAGTATGAACTGTTTTGTTAGAAGATGACAATTCCATTTCTTAGCATAAAATGGTATATTTCAAGATCCAGGGTGTTCAACGCTTTGGTATGGTAAAAAGCACACCAACTCCAGCTTGGTGTATACCCTGCTACAGATGATCAGAAATGAACATAAACCACCTCCCCTCAAGGTACTGGCTAAATGGATCAACTGGTTCAGTGCAGATCTTATTCCTGACGTGTTTACATAACACTGTCATGGTCAGACTTGTCCCCAGATAATCTCTTCCTTCACGAATGAATAAGTGGCCTGTATCATTGTCTCTACCATACAATGTGCTCTATTTATTCTGCCACAAAGGTTCACAGCATTTACCCAAGGATTAACAGAGTCCTGAGCAATAATATGACTCATAGAAGAAGAAACAGGCAGCCAAGTTACGAGGAAATCTTACCTTGAAATGTTGGCCGTTCACCAGGATTATCTTGCCAACATTTTTGCATCAGTTTGATCAAGTTATTACATGAATGAGGTCTGGATTTGGAAACAGCAGGTAGCTCTGGGCGGTGGCCTTTAACTACTTTTACCATAATATGTAAAATGTTGTTTTCCTCTGTAAAGCAAAAGCACACAAATGAAGCTCTCTCAGCAAAAGGAAGAATTTCTCTTTTGTCTAAAAGCATTAACAGTATATTAGGCAGAAACTTGTTTTTCATGCTTTTTTTTTTCCTAGATTTCTTTATCAACAGGGAAAAAGGAGAGATTGGACGTATCCTCCCACAACATATTCAGCAACACAGTAACATCTACTTCCAGCATATCAGTTAAATTGTCAGTGAGTGACTGGGTGCTTTTTTATGGTGCCCATAAAAGACACAGAACCAAAGAAAAAATAAAAACAACAGCAAAAACAGTTCTTTGCTACCTCTCTTTGGATTTCTGTATCTGCTGTAAGAAAACTGAACCACAGTTTTTATATAGACCAGGTACCTGAACTTTTCATAAAGGCTATGAAAGAACACAGGTCAAACAGTGCAGTAACATGGCTCTTTACTCTGAAGTCAACCACTGGACTAAATAGGATCTCTCACTAGGAGAAAAATGAATGGAACCTGCTCAAACACGTTTGCTATACATAGGCTAGTTGCATACAAAGGAAAATAGTCATAAAGAATAAATAACTGCCCGTAGATCAGTACATTTACTGTGGGGCGGAACAAAGCTTACTCTCATAGGCAGCTCTGCTTTTTTTCCCCCCCCTCCAAATCTGTACCCACAATCTACAAACAAAATCAAGAACCCCTGGACAGAGAAGCTGTTTCGGAAAACAGTATGGTTGCCTGCCAGTTGGCTTTGCCCTGCGCTTGTTCCTTGCTGGCCATAAACATCTGTTAGAAGGCTAAGCAGGCCACGCTCTGATCTGGATCAGTACAGCAAACTCCAACAAAAGCAAAAAGGTGCAGATCAGGGCACCCCATGGCAATATAGGTTCTGCTTTTAGGATGTAGGACAAAGGAGGACTTAAAATTGTGCTTGGAATTTGAGAGCTTACATATGCCTATTGCACAAGACTAGGAATTTGAAAGAGACGCATCATACACATCACTTGTAATCTGGGGCTGGTGGGGAGGGAAGTGTGCGAATCGATGGAAGAAAGGAAAAAAAATCTGACACAACCCACAACACATCAAACTTACCTGCAAAAGGCTTTTTCTGTGTAAGAACTCCCCAAATCACAATGGAAAAGCTACAAATAAACATGAAAAATTATTCCTAGAAAAGCATTAAAAACACAAACAAAAAATCCCACTGTTATACAGAAGTATAATATATTTTAGTAAGTTCTCTTTCCTTGGCCTTTACTTCTGCAAGTCTTTCAGCTGATAAACACACACAGCAAGATACAGCCAAGAACGATGATCTGAAAGTCGAGTTTGTGCAGGGACAAACCTGAGGCAGTGAACACAGAGACCTGCCGGAGACTGCTGATTTCTTGTTAACCAATTACTCCACAAAGACACTAACCAGATCAGAGAGCAGCAAAGAATTACTATGGATATTATTTAATACTTCTACCCTGCAAGACAACTATAAAAAAATATATATTCCATTTAGAACCTGACATTTCTTTTAATCTACATCTATGACTTCCTTTTCCTAATAACCCTACCATGAAAGAAGAACCAAAGAGCTAGTGATGAAATCCGCTGAAGCTAAGAATTTTGTCACAGACTAGAAAAGTAGGTTAGAATGTACCTTTTGATGGGGAAACTGAAGGTGGGCAGAGTGCCTCCCATGCCAGTTGCTAATAAATAAATGTTACTTGGAATGATTTCCATAATGCGGAAGACCAGGATCAGCTGTAGTTTGTTAAAAGCCTTCTACCTATGCAAAGTAAAGACTCTGCATAAAGTGAACTGAACACGAGCCTTTGCAAGATGAGGCTCAAACTAGAGTTAGGGGTTTCATGCTCAATTAAGTTTTATAAACAGAAAAGAGAGGGCTCATTTATTTAAAGCACTTATAGGTATTTTCACAGTTAACTGACCTGTACACATCATGCTTGGTGTCAAAACACCTGTTTTTCTCTTTGATGCGCTCTGGAGGAAGGTATGCAATTGTGCCACACAAGCCGTCCATGCTGAGGTCATGGGAATGGGACAAGCCATTGCACTTCGCAAGTCCAAAGTCAGAAATCTGCAAAAGATGGAGGAGGGGAGAGAAGTGCACGCTACCATTAGACTTCAGGGGAGTTAAAAACTTTTCTGTAAAGAGTGACAGATGAGCCCCCAAAAATATAGTGAGCTGCCATTCAGAAATACCAAGCTAAGAAAACAACTCTGGAAGCATTACACTGCGGTAGGCTTTGCTTTATGGTTAAGC
>VXAL01002276.1:242526-257268 GCA_013399475.1 Chauna torquata | reverse complement strand
AAAAAAAAAAAAAAAAAAGCAAGCAGCTTTTTGCAAGTGGCAGCATGTTAGCCCATTATACGGCAAACACAACAAACAGACAATTTATTGCAATTTAAAACTAGTCAAAATTTAGCTAATGCAAACTCCAGGTTAATGCAATTCCTGGTCTCACCACCCTCTTTACCTATGTAACATCACATCGTATGTTATGTTGAAGTGTCCTGTGCACCGGTTTTCAGACCATGAGCTTGCCAATGAGTGCAAGAGAATTGCTCCTTCAGATGTAACTGTTACACTGACCACGCCAGAAGGACGAAGCCCAACACCAGAGGAACAGCGTTTAAAAAACACACACACATACACACTAAACCCACACAGGGAATTCTTTTTGGCAACTAGCAGATACAGCAAGTTGGTGCTGTGACGCAGTGAGCATAGCTGAAATGAACTAAACAAGTGACAGCAAGTTTGTAAGAAGGAAAACACACCTCCACTTTAATTTGAAGTGTCAAACAAATATGCATTCATTTGCTCTCAAAGGCATACCAATCATCGAGCAAACAGATAGGCAAGGAATTTCTTTGTCTTACTTATTTCCCACTGGTCAAAAATGTCTACTATGCTAAGTGGAAATTTCAAGAAGAGTCAAGCCTCTTTGGACCACTCAGCCTGCTGATTGTCGTCTACATGTTAGATAAGATTTCCCCTTCACGCAACCCCCCTCACCCCCCCAGAAAACAGACTTGTACGTTCTTTTTCTCTAATACTCAGGTTTTTCAATGAGTCATTCCCCTAGTGCCCTTCTGATCTTCACAGCTTCTCCTTTGAGAAAGTTCTCCTTCAAAACAACAGGCGTAATTAAAAAATGCCTTTTTTTCTTTTTCTTTTTTTTTGAAATAGGCTCCAGCTTTACGCCTTCAGAAGTCTCTCTCTAAAGATACCGCAAGGCTAGTTGTAACATGTACCCATTATTGGAAAGGGAGAAAACTGCAGCCAGCTCCACTCTGCTGGGGAACAGGCAGACTACACAGCCATCAGTCTTCAAATGCTGGGAATCTCCCACTGTCATAAAACAAACAAACCAACCCACGCAGCCTCAGGAGGAACTTCTTCCAGGAGCAAAGAACTCAAAAGAGACATTCTGTGGAAGTCCCGTACCCTAGCGCACAGGTATTTCCCACCTGTTGTCCATCTGCATCTTAAATCTGTAGGGCAATGGGAGAATGACTTCAGAAGAAGAAAAAAATTGTAAAGTCATCTGGAGGAGAGGTTTCTCATGCCTGTGGGGCTGTGCACCAGGGGGGACTGCTGGCCTCCCCAGCAAGCCAAGTGCTGGAGTCCAGGAAAGCAGCGCGTAGTCAAGAACCCCAGGTTTGCAAGACAACTACCCCAGGAAGAGCCGAATCGATGGCCCCAATAAGTGCGGCAGGAGTCTTGGGCACTTGACGCTCCACAGGAGAACAAAAGCACGCTGCCAGCATCGCACCAGCCCTTCATGTCAGGTTAGTAAATGCTCCGACTCTTGCAAGCCCGAACAGATCCAACTTGGCAGAGCACTGCTATCCTTTGATTAACACGAAGTAGAGGGTTGTATACACCTCAAGAAATCCATACGGCATGCAGGCATAATTAAAGTAATACACCTTCCTCATTGTCCAAACAATACCAGGTTTCCTACTGTGTAAGTTAAGAAAAAAGATGAAATGCAGACAGCGCGGTGACACTCCTGTGTTAAGAAGGAGAGCCACCAGCTACGTTGTGTGCGTCTAAGGCTAAGACGCGAGGCTCGGCACGCTAGATAGAAAAGGTCTCGCTCCGAGCCTACCAACCAAGAAGCAGCTAAGCTACATGGCATACCACCACGCACCCCTCTAGGCTACCGAGAGCTTCACCACGTGTTCACCTACTGTGAAGGATTAGGTTTTATAAAAAAACAAAAGGAAATTCATTTGTAGAGCAGAGCTTCAATCATATCGAATGCTGCAGAAAGCACCGGACACTGGAGAATTGTTATCCGTCAGGCTGCAACAAAAGAGCAAGGTTCCACAGACAGCTTTCGTGGCTTTCATTAGTTCCTTGAGGGTAAACTTTCTGCACTGCATGGGGTATTTAGCCACGGAGTTTCTTTTCAACATCAGTGGGAACCGTGCAGCGGGTGGAAGACAGCCATTTAACTTCTCTCTCTCGCTGTAAACTGCCCGTCACGTGCCTCGTCCTGCCCCACCAGGCACCCTCGCTGGTGAAGGCAGCGAGAGCGGAGTGCCTGTCCCCGCTCCTCCTCTGTGTCCCCGCCGGCCGCGAGCCCTTGCACCCACCCTGGGACCTGCCCTGCATCAGCATCGGGCACCGTAACCTTACTCCTCGCTTTACTTATTTCGGATGGATCCCATCACGCTTCAAAAGCGTACCTAATGCCAGCAGAGCTAAGAGGAGACACGGAGGCGACAGACTGCTTCATGCAAAACACGTGGTGAAGAGGTAGGAAGAAGAGAAAAAACAGTGGCCAAACCCCACGCAGGCAGTGGGATAGTTCGTGTTCAGACAGCTCACACGCTCTCCGCCTTTTAAAGGTCTGCGTGAGAAGAGACACGTGAGCAGGGACTGGGGACGGGAGCTATACGTGTTTTCCGGCCCACAGCCCAGCAACATTACTGCCAGATTCCAGTTCCGAAGGGCATTTTCCACAAAACTTTCTTTTTTGGTTTGTTTTAAGTCGAGAGTGCTGTGCACACAGTTTAGCTGCTTCTGTTGTTTGCAGATGTTTCCATTGGAGTTTGTAAAAAAAAAAAACCACTCGCAAGGTTTCAGATGCCTGAGTTGGTCGAGTTCTTTTTTTACAGCTTCTGCAAAGACCCAAATCTCTCTCTCTCCCCCTGCCTTTTTTTTTTTTTTTTTGAATAGTAGTCAATATGCTCAAGTAATTACAGGGGTTACTGAAGTCAGCTGTTCCCAAACAGTGCAGGGATCTAGCTTCCAGAAACAAATTTAATGCTTGGAAACTGATGGCTCCTGATAGCCCACTCTAAAGCATGCATGGAGCTTCTGATGGTGCCTGTTATTTTTCTACAAATAAGACTCAAGAATCCACCGCAATGGACTCAGGGAAAGAGTTCACCCAAAGGTTTTCTTCATCAAATAGGTAACATAAAGCGGTCAGATTAATTTTTAATCTCTGCTGGCATATCCAGTATTTGTCTCTGGCCAAACCCTCTGTGCACTTGGCCATTGAGAATGCCATCATATCTGTCTCCAGGGTTTGGGTGGTGGGTTTTTGTTTGTTTGTTTATCTTTCTGGGGGCAAGGGAGAAATGTTGTTTGTTTTTTAAATGCTAGAAAGCTTTAAAAGATTTACATGGGTTATAGATTTGGAATACTAAACATTAGGAATAAAAATTAATTATCTCGATTCCAAGTGTAGACACAGCTAGCATCTGCACTTCAAACACGTTTTTACATCACTGTTTATGAACACAGTTAGATACAAAACAAAGTTCTTCTAAAACAGCTTCTACTTCCATCCTCTTCTAACATGTCCTGAAACTTTAACTCCTCAAAAATCTGTTTTAGCTGCGATGTTCGCAATGCTTTCTTCAGAGGAGCAGAAACCACGGTCAAACATCCATTTTAATCCATCATAAATGTGCATTACCATAGCAGGGATGGTCTTGCTCCCTCCCCTGTGCCACCACTAGAGAATTGACCAAGGTGAGAATCAGCTCAGCTGGTTGGGATCAAAGAGCCAGCTAACAACAGCCCTGCATGGAAACCTTGATCAGGAGGGGTGGGAAACGGAGAAGGGACACGCAAAACAGCAAAGCCTCTTCTCATTTCTAATAACAGGAGAGCAGCCGATTTAAAAAAAAAGGTGGCTTTGTTAACTGCATCAGCTAGTCTAATAAGAGAACCTCTCTTTACCAGCCAGGCCTCCAGCTATTACCTTGACCTACAGTACACTATGAAGCTTTACGATAAACAAATTTTCAATCTGACTAGGCTTCTTCTGACTTCGAACTCTAAATGTATTGCAGCCCTTTCCTTCAGCTGAACCAAATAAAGGTGAAGATCGACTAAACACGGACAGGTTGCCTCTGTGGACTGCCAGCACAGCACAAGACGGCAGCAAACTTCACAGTGGTTTAAGCTGGAGCACCAGGTGGGAAGCAACTGCCACCTCATCCCGATTCAAGTTCTCTAAAATAAGATCCGGGAGAGGAAAAATAACTGGTGCGGTTTGCTAGTGTGTGTACCTATATACATAGGCTGTGTACACACACACACAAGCTGCAAAAACCAGGTTGGATAACAAGAGAAATAAGGACTTACAATAATGTTTTTCCCCAAAGGAATTAAGTTGCAGGCTGACTTTGTTTTAAAAACCTGAACAAAAAGCAACTCTCTTAAGAAGATAAGAGACCTGGGAAGCAGTAACAGAGTATGTGGGCATGGCAGCTGGCGACAAGTCAGGCAGAGAGATTCCTGCATGCTGGGGGGGGTGTATTCACCCGCGGAGGGCCCTGGAGAGAGATCCCATCGGAGCAGGCAATGAGCAAACTACCGCCCGCTCTCGAGGGCAGCGCTGCAACGTGGCATTGCTTCCCCAGCGCCAGCTCCCCGCAGATGATTGCCACATCCCAGGCAGCTCGGAGGAGAGATCCTGAATTTGTACAGGGGGCGGGAGGGCTGAAAAACGAGCTTGTTAGATGTGGTCCAGGTGAGCAAAAACTAGGTATTAAGCAGCCCGTAAGCATTTGAAGGCTGCATATATGAAACACCGGAGAAAGGGGCAAGGCAGATCTCGTGGATACAGATAGAAGCAACAGGCTGATGTTAAGGAAAAAAAATGCAGGCTGTTCACAAAGCTTGCCTGGGTATGCAGTAATCCTCCCAAGGAAACCACGCTGCTCAAGGCAACCCAGATGCAACAGGACATGGAGGGAAAGGGAGCTCCCAGCTAAGACTCCTTTCAGGACAGGAGGCATGCATACATCCTACAAAGACCAGCAAAGCCTTATCCTAAGTTGTACATATTATACATATACACGTAAAATCACCAAGGAATCCCTCAGCATGCCTTTGAGAAAATTAATAAATACACAGCTATCTATATCCCAGCTCGGGCTAATCTCATCCTCATAATTATCCTCCCAATAACAAAATTCAGCACACACTTATGTAACACACAGGAGACGGCTTTATGATATGGAGGCACCCACTTGATGATAAGTTCTGTGCAACACTACTGCGTTAGTCATCATCCTCACTTAGGGTTTTTACAGTAAGTGTTGTGCTCGTAAAAGAAGAAGGGCGTGTTTCCATTTAACTAGCAACATGGCACAGAAGCATTTCTAATGTACTCCGCTGCAAGACTGTCTGTTTCCTGGCTCAAGGGCAAACAGCTTATAAAAATCCTCCCTACCTCCAAACTCTTCTTTTGCAGTCTGCAACATCTCTTCACACACTTTAGGATCCTATTAGGGACAGGTCACCTACTAAATTAACACTAACATTTAAAAAGTAAAAACACCTCAATCATCAGCTTCATTAGCCTCCCAGCAGGAAAATGCACATTAAATCAAGCTGCAGGGTCTGAAATTTAATTACAAGTTTCACATCACACAAAAAGAAGGTTTGGGGCCACATTTTTAAAGTGAAGACTCCTCATAGATTATGTACATCTCTTATTTTGCATGTAGGTTCATATGTCTGCTTTGCTGCTTGGAGGGGTTTCCAAGATGCCTGCAGATCTAAAACACTTCTGGCTGAAAAAAAGGTTGGGATTAGACCATTCTTTTCTGAGCTTCACAGAAAGGGTCCGAAGAATGTGCTCTATATATGAAATACAAAGAAGCGACAGTTTAGGGATGTCAGCAATGACCTCATCCAAAAAAAATTTTTGTGCATTTCACACTTTGCCCCCTTGTATTACAGGACTATGCCAATATAGGCTGTACAGTAGGCAGAATATCGAGCAACATTTCAGCCTCCTGAAACAGTGAGAAAAATACAGCCTTCACATCTTCGTTCGTGGATGAGTCAAGAATTAGGAATTTAAGAAGTTATGCAAGCAAGCATAAAGTTTAGGTAAATAAATACTTAGCAAAGGCCTCTGAGCACCAGTGTGTGAGAATATACTTTGAACAGTCCAGATCCTGATGTTCTGGTCATAATACCAGGGACTGCCTGTAGTTGCCTTGTACCTTGAAAAGAAAAACCCCCTAACAAGTAAACAATTCAGTGGCCTAGAAAAAAGCTGAGGCCATGTCAGGTCTGATTTCATTAGGCACATGCTTTTTATGGATCCAACCCTCTCAAGACATCAGGAGAGGTGTTTTTATTTCCTGAAAACTTCATTTTTAGAATAGTACAGCAAGACCACGGCCACTTGGCCAGATTGAGGGGGACAGTAAAACAGGGAGAAGATGGATGATGGCACTGAAAGATCTGTGACTACTTGTGCTGGACTGTATCAGCCAGGTATGGTTAAACATGCAGTTCTAAGCTTAAGAGTCTGGCTGCTGATTTGGAAAAAAAAAGAAAAAAGAAAAAAGAAAAAAAATCATGGAAAAGGTATACTTCAGTCTCTGTCTTCTCCAAAAGGAAGAATCAGAAAGCAAACACAATCTCCTTAGTCCAGCTGTCAAAACAGAACCTCCAACAAAGAAGGCCAACAAATTTGCTAGCTTACTCTGGAAAACGGTAATAAAAATAATTCCATACTGATACAGCCACAAAAATTTCCCTAAGTGACCCCTGGTATGCATAAGCAGTCACAACAGAGATACTTTTTCACTGTGTATGCTCTGAGCAAACAAAAGAAGATGAGTTGCCTCCAGGAAGGCTCTGCTTCTCTGGACTCCCACTGTAAATGAGATTTGGGTGTATCAAATACACCCATGTAGTGGAGTGTACAAAGCCAGAAGGACCTAGACAGAACAAGCTTGCCACTGGGAGCTGTGGAACTGGCACAGATGACTTAGAGATTCACACTGCTCTTCTCTCTCTGTTCTCATCCGTTTTATGACCCATCTGTAAGGAAATTTATAGCAGAACCCATTAGGTTTGCAGAAACAGGGTTTGCTAAACTAGCACCCTACTAAAATTTCAGGAGAGTTCTTGCAGGCTCCACAACTCTACCTCCACTCATGTACCAAAATGGTACATAAATCTGGTAGACAGCTTTGGGGATTGGAGTGGTTGGTTGGTGGGCATTTTTCTAATTCAAAAGGAATGCTTCTGGGTTTCTCTCAGGCCTTTGAGTTTGGCAGAAGCCAAGCAGGAATATCTAAAAGTGGGTTTGGGGCTCAGAGCACCCCAGGCATACCTTGACATGGTAGTGGGCATCAAGCAGGATGTTTGCAGGCTTGAGGTCCAGGTGGAGCAGCGGAGGGGACATGCAGTGCAGAAAGTTCATGCCCACAGCTGTCTCGTGGATGATTCGGAAGCGCAATTCCCACGGCAGAGGTTCGGAAGCCAGGAGTTTTTCCAGAGACCCTGTTTCCATGTATTCCATGACCAAGCCAACCGGCTCTTTACAGATGCCATAAACAGGAAGGATGTAGCGAAACTTTGCCATTTCCATCTTCCTGGCTTCTTCCAATAACTCCATACGCTCCCTGGGTAGAAGAGAATATATGGTGAAGGATGGAGTAGCTGCTTCCTCCCCCAAAACACGCACTAAACATTTAATTTCCTATGAAACCGAGAAACACGTTCCATGACCACTGCCTGGCTGAACCACACTGCATCTCAGCCTGCACCCCAGGAATATTTTCACATTTACTGACTTTGTTTTTTGCTGCCAATGACAGCTCACAGCTGCTGAACCACAGGCAAGCCGCGCACTTCAGCAGCGCAAACCCCCTAGTGCGGAGCCTGCCTCTCCGCGTTGATGCGTACGCGGTGCTGTCAGGAACGAGGCCGATACAGGTAATGCCCAGATTCACCACTGCTGTAACTCCCTGGGCTAAAGTCATTAGCTTTTTGTGAGTCATAAGGCTGCGTTAACCAGCAGCGAACATGGACAGCACTGCTTCAGCTGCCCTGCTGACACAGGCAGGCAACCAGAGTCCCTCGGTCTTGTCCTTCAGGAGGCAAAGCTCCCTGTCGCAACCGGGCGGACGCGGCAAAAGCCTCCTTTCCACCAAAATCCAGACGTGGCTGCCTCAGCACCACGCACACCCGGCCGGTGCCGATGCTCGTTATACAACAGGTAACGAGCACCCACGGGCGGATGGCAGGCGGCGGCCAGCCCGACCCCGCTGAGAGTGAGTCAGGCCACGGTGCGGCCTCCCGGGTCAGGACCCTTAATTGCCACGTCCTCCTTCCGTGCGGCTTCCAGCCGCAGCCCCCCGCGAGCATCCGTCCGCCGCCGGGGTCAACACGCCGAGTGCCAGCCTCTTCCTCGGCCGGCTCCTTCCGCAGCCTCAGAGAGGAGCCGCGCGCGACGGGTGGGGAGCCCGCCGCCGGCCCAAGCGACGCTGCTGACGACGGCGGGCAGCACGCGGAGCAGCTCGGGGCGACGGTTATCGGTACGTCGCGGTGGCTGCCGGCCGCCCGTCAACAGGGCGAGGACATAGGGAGGTTGGAGATGTACTATCTCCTGGACAGAAACTCTCCTGTTACACGACCGCTCCTCTAACACACCCCGGGAGCGTAAGCTGATAGAGAACAGTGCCCAAATAGGACAAAGCTTCAGCACGGACCCCTGGTAGAGAGCCCNCACCCACCCGTCTTCAGAAGACGAGCTCCCCTGGAGTGCATCAGTACATACAAAGCTCAGTAAGCACATGCACACCAGCCACACACTCACATCGACTGCTCAGAAGCCCACTCACAGCTCCAGCACAGTCTCCAGCGTTCCCTCTGCCCGTGCCCAGGAGCTCTGGGGACACTTGGGGACAGCCCAGGTGACAGCAGGCAGGACCCGCGTGGGAATGTGACTGGCAAAGGACCCTCAGCGCGTCCCCAGAGCGCCTGCAGGAGCCCCGCTTCAACCCTCAGCCTGCGCCCCGGGGCTCTGCGTTAGAAGACCACCGTGACCCCAGCCCCTGGCGCGGGACGGGTAGGTTCGACATTCGCCCGGTCAAGCTGAAAAACTCCGTCTATTGCGTCTCTAGTAGAAATCCAGACCAGCTGTAGCAGTCTGCAACGATCTGATACGCTGGGCACTTCTCCTTAGGAGTGGGTCTAGCCTAGCGAGAAGCAGCAGACCTATTTCAGAGGCAAGATCAGGCTGAAAAATGATTTAAGAGGGAAGCACATGATATTAGGAGGAAAAAAAGATAAGAGAAATCTTTTTTGTCCATTAACCATGTTGGCTCCTGCTGCTCCCTACAGCAACTTTCTTGTGAAATAATTGCCTTTGTAGACGAGTACCCAGTTTGCTCTTTGGCAGGCTGGAAGGGAGCGCCTGTGAATAACACAACCAACTCCTTGCCCCCAAGCCACATGCATAGCCAGCATAATTCTTCAGGCTGCAGCGAGCTGAGCGCTGGAGTCACGATGTAAAACACCCGTGTGAGCCCTCCGAGGCAAAGCAAGAACCCAGCAACAGCTAAAACGTAACAGGGGATGAGGGGGTTCCCTGGCTACGGACGGCCTTAGAAAGCATCACCAAAAACAGAGAGAGCAGCTGCTCGAAATCGTGCATTTTCCCCAGCAAAGACAGAATTTCCACTGAAAACAACAACAAAACTCCCTTTCTGCTTCAACCAGAGTCAGTTAGTTGAGTGAATAAATTGAATAATTAACAGGCAAGTGTCCTTTATCTAATTTGCCTGTTTAAATAACAACTCCATACAACAATTGCCACCCTTAGGGTCTTCCCATACCCAGAGCATCCAAAAACAAAGCAGCTGGTGATCTGGCATAGCCACTGCGGTGCAGGTAGGCCAGTCAGGTTTCAAACACAGACCCCCCTTAGCCTTCAGAAAACAAGAAAGAAAAAAAAAAAGACAAAAGAAACAGAGAGCCAGAACACAATCATTAGCCAAGTGCTGGAGTGCATTTGCATTAATCCTATTAACACAAACAGCTCTTTAGACCAAGATTGTCTCCGCAAGGCAGGGCCGAAAGGTCTTTACCCTTCCTTTTCCCTTCGTGCACGGTGCTACTGGCACTCAGCAGCCTCAGCGCTGTCAACGTGCACATCGCCTCGACATGCAAGTGCTAACGCTACAACAAAGGGTGCCGTGGTATCGCTGAAGTTCAGTTTTAACGGATCAAAGTCCACTTTTTTGTGCTGCTCAGTTACTCCCAGTGCTCAGAAATTATTCTGCGCTGTCACCAAGAAACACCTCCCTCCAACGTGGAGGAAAAGATCCTTGCGAGGTTTCTAAGGCATGGGACCAGCCTCTGTTACAGTTTCTTATTTAACACCTACGCGATTAAACAGTCAGAATTATCTTCTCTAAGCACGTTGGCTCTGCTCCGCTCCCCTTCCCCCTCCAAATATTCTAACATTACAGTAATTTAAAAAAAAAAAAGTTGGCATCCAGGACCGCTCAGCTCCCACAAATCTAAGGGTGCATACGCTTTCCTCCGTAATAGTATTAGGGGGCAGGGGCACGCACAGCAAGAGATCTAGCTCTCTGGGTTCAGTGGCAAACAGTGTCCGTCAGAGAGGACAATGACAGATCAGCCATTTTCAAAGCAATTAGAAATATCAGATAAATCAGCCCGTGGGACCTTTGGCATCCCTGAAGCAGCCGCCTGCTCCTGCTCAGTCAGGCTGAGCTGCTGTCGCTGCACTCTGTGGATTCTCCCAAAGACGCCTGTACCACAAACCCTGCTGCAAGAACAGCGAGAATTACGACCGTGCCCACATTTGCATGCAGCCAGTCTTTATGCCCTAAAGATAATATTCTGCGCATAAAAATACAACTTTAAACTCACCAGGTAGTCCTTGCCAGGTTCCTCTCCAGCTACCTCTTTACAAACTGCTGGCAATGAAGACGGGGTCCACAAAAACACGACACCCCTGAATTTTTCATGCACTTTTTCACCTGCACCAGGGCAGACGTTTAAGAGCATGCTGTGACCTCTGCTGTGCAGTTTACAGCTTTAATGACCTTCACATGAGTGATCCTCAGAGAGGAACATGAACAAGAGAAGAAAAAACACCGCATGGTCACGGCAGAATATGTTTGGGGCCAAAAATAAGGAAGAAAATCCCTTCTTTCAGGTTAGCACAGACCTCAGACCTGCTAACAGATCTCTGCTGCACAGCCCTGGTAAATCGGGGCTACAGGTTAACCAGCACAGTTGGGCTCATCCCTGCTCTGTAAGGAGCACGAGGTGAGCATTAAGTTCTACCTACACATCCCGCAACTGCCAGAACAGACATTCAGGCACCTTCGTCACCTACCTACCTAAATGCAACACCTGCTAACAGCTAGACATTTCTAAAACCTGCCCAATTTCTAGGTTCTACTCCATTTCTAAATCCGGGTCCTGCAGAGGGATGTACACGCAGGGCTTTGTTCATTCTCCCCGAGCCAGGAAGGCATGCCTTTCCACCTCCACACCTGGCAGCCACCCTCACCAACTACCACACCGAGCCAAGAGCCCTCTCTGGGAACCGTTATGTCGTTCACGCTTGTTAAGGTCTGTATGATTATGTTCAGCTACAAGAAATCCACCGCGACTTCCAGGTTGCTCTCTCAGAGCTTGCCACACTTTTTTTCCAGCTCAGACTTCTGTTCCGGCCAACGGAGGTAAGGAAAACAAGACTTTGCTTTCTCCACTGCAGGTCCTGGGGGGTTCTCTCCTCCGTCGCTCTGGACCACACACCCTTTTCTGCAGGCTTACGTAGAACCTCCCCATCTTGAAAGCATCTGGAGCTGCGTGTGGGAAACGTGACGTCAGGGGACAGAAAGTGGGAGCGAATACGGTTTTAGAAATGGAATTTGGCTAGGCAGCCTGAGAGGGCTTGGTAAAAATATTTCTGCCTGTACCTTCAATTTTTCTTCTGCTTGAGGCCGCTTCACTCTACGGTGAGATAAATGCCAAGGGAATTACTCCAAATCTCTTACTGTCTGCAGAAACACAGCAGGAGAGCACTGCCACCACCAAACCATTGCAAACAGGGTTTTAACGTGGTACCAAATAAATAAATAATAAAAAAGCCTCTGTGCTACTCAGTTAGTGTTTTCGATACCACTAGTAATTCTAACTCTGCTACTTCAGACAGTTCTAAGAAATGGCTAGTCAAGTGAATCTCCTGGATTAAGAGTTTAATTATACAGGCTTGTTTCAACCAGCTCGAACAGCCTGTGAACTACAGAGGTGTTTTATTTTGTCTGTGCCCCCCTTGCCATACAAACATACAAATGCAGTTCAGTTTTATTTTGTAGAAACAGCCTTTTTCAAAGGCTAAGGACCCCTCCAACTTCTAATTAATGCTCTCCTTAATTACCTGAAACAAATTCTGCAGTAAAACAAACACACACATTTTGGTAAATGGACTGTCAAAATTAACTACATGCTGCAGGACCCCCCAGCCCTCAAAGTTCCAAAATTCTCAAACCGTTCACTGCACTTCATGTTCATAGGATCTCTCTAATATCTGCAAACCTCGCAAACTGCAGAAAGGCAAGTGGTTCTCTACTGCACGCTGAACACTAATACAGACATTTGGCAGCCTCTCTCAAAATTAATCGTCCACGTTACAGTAGGTGGCAGCACCCTTTGTCTCACACTCTAAAAATTAACTTTCGAATACGTTTCTAAACATATTCTGCAAATAAAAAGAGTAAAAATCATTCTAGCTTATTTTTAGGGGATGCTTTAATTTTAATGGCAAAATCAGTCAGCTATGGTACTATTCGGGTTAGGCCTCTGTAAGCATCAAGTCTGGAACCTACTTTGAAGTTTTAATGGTAGGTGGGCTTGCGGGTTAACCGAACAAGGCACCCTCTGCCACTTTGAGGTCTTTTTTTATTCACAGACAGTACAGTTACCCTATGCAAACATTTAACTCTCCCTCTTCCCTTTTAAATGAGGCGCATTTTATCTTACTCTGCTCTATAAGCCATGCCTGCAGCAAAGCCAGCAATTCAGGCGATGGGCAAGATGCCCCCCTACCCTAGCGATCTTATAAACACTTAAAGGGCTTATAAACACTTTCGATCCTGAGCCAACTCATCTCCTCCTGCTGCAGGAACCGCAACAAGGGAAACCTTTTGCGACTGAACCACCCCACACCCCAAGAAACGAACTGCAGAATCAGCTCGTGAGTTGGCAGAGATCCCAGCAACCAAGGTGGAGCTGGAAAAGCTCCGCGAGCGCGACTTGGCTGCGTTCACCTCCTTCTGCACAGATGCTGACCTACAGGGAAATTACCACCGTCCTACAGAACAGAAGGATGCTTCCAAAGATGCACCCGACAACCTTCGTCCCCCAGGAAAGGAGAGAGCTGCACGCGACGGGTCCCCATCACTTGCAGATCGCACAGCGCAGCTGACCATCCTCCGCCAGGGGCCACCGCTAGTTAGAGCGGGCTGACGAGCTGCAGCGCGTTCCCACCGCGCGGTACCTTTCCCCACAAGGTGCCATACAGCTCCCTGCAGGGCTCCTCAGGGAGGACGTGCGTGGGGCAGAGGCGCTGGCCCCGAGCTGAAGCCGGAGAACGCGTTTCTTCCCAGCAAGTCTCCCGAAAGGCTGGATGCCCGTGGCTGCAGCCCCCGTGTCCCCGCCGCTCAGCCCTCCGCTACCCAGCGGCACCGACCGCGCTGGAGGCACAACGCGAAACCGCAGCTGCAAATGCGAGATGAAGAGCTTGCATCTCTCGTGGCAGGGAGCTCGCCGGAGCCAAGCACGGCATGCCTAAAGAGCCCCCGGACCCCATTCTGCATTTTCACTCCTTTTGCAATTCCCGTTCAGGACCGCCCGCAGCGACCTTTGGAGCTGCAGCAGGCGTAAGGCTTCGGCACGAGCCGACACACACAGGACCAGGGCAGGGCGAAATGCTTCCCGAAGGGCTCCAGGGAAACAGGCGAGCCCTGCGCTGCGGCCGGGGCTCTTCCCAAGCTGCCCCAGGTGGCTAAGCTCAAACCCGAGGGAGGCCAGCCCCACTGCGTGCGATATACGCAAAGGTGGCAGCCCGGGCTTCGCTTAAGTGTGACAAAGGCCACGTTTGCCTGGGGAACGTTTAATTGCGAGGCTCCCCTCACCGTGTTTAGTCACACTCCGCACGCGTCGCTGCTGTTGGTAAACAGGGCTACAAGACGGGCTGCAGCCGCCTCGTTTGCGTGGGGCCGGGTTCGGCTGGTTTGTTCTTTTTCAAGTAAGCTCCAAAGGTCTGTAACTCTGGGCTACGTCGCCCGTTTTGTTTCCCAAAAATAAGGTTACCCTGCGAACAGCGTTATAATCCACCTTGGCCTCGGAAGCGTCTGAACGGCTGTTAAGCACAATTACCTACGTTTGCATGCCGTGTGTAGGCTGAGCCAAAAAAAAAAAAAAGAGAGAGAGAAAGAGAGCGAAAAGGACGAAATCCCTGAGCCCTTTACGCTTTCCTCCCAGACCGGCTGCAGACCGCCCGTCCCGTCCCGTCCCGCTCCGCTCCGCCGCTCCCCGGCCCCGCACCGGAGCCCCTCAGCCCGCGGCTGGGCCGAGCCGGGGCCGTGTCCCGTGCCGTGCCCCCGCCCGGTCCCGTCCCGCCTTACTTCTCGTCCACATGCAGGCTGGGCGAGCACTTGATGGCGAGCCAGGTCTTCCAGTGGAGGTGGCGCACCTTGTACACCTGCCCGAAGCCCCCCGAGC
>VXAL01002276.1:216567-242483 GCA_013399475.1 Chauna torquata | reverse complement strand
GCTCTCCCGCGCCGTGCTGCCACTCGGCCGCCGCCCGGCCCGGCTCGGCTCGGCTCGGCTCCGCCGCCGCCCAGCGCCGGCCCAGGTGAGTCAGGGGGGCGGCGCCGTCACTTCCTGGGCCGGGCCCGTCCCCGTCGCCATGGCGGAGGCAGCCGCGGGCGTGCGGCCTCCGCTCCGCCGTGCCCCCGGGCAGCAGGGCGCGGCCCCGCTGCTCTGCGACGAGCGCATGAAGCGGGGGCCTAGGGTGCGAGCCGCCTCGGTGGCCGGAAGGTGCCCGGGGCTCTCCCTGGCGGCCCCGTGGCACGGGCCCTCTTCTCTCCCAGGCGCCTGCCCCGGGGAGCAGGGCAGCCCCGGGGAGCAGGGCAGCCCCGAAGCAGGGCAGCCCCGAAGCAGGGTGCCGCACGCTTGTCCAAAGCTCCTCGGGCAAAAGCAGTGGGGCTGAAGGCAAGCGCTGCGTGCGGCGGGTGAGCTGTAACAATTAAGCTATTAAATAAAAGGGGAGGGAAGCGTCAACCGCGTTCTTTGCTTTTCTTCTAAGCAAGGCCTGCTCTGAGAACCTCGACTGGGCTGCATCCCCCTGGCAAAAGAGAAGCCCTTCATCTACACACCCTGCTTCAGCCTGGGACGCGCAGGCCAACCTGCTCTGTGCTGCCGAGGCTGGAGTCTGTCCCAGCGTGCTCAACGGCAGTGTTTTTTAGGCTCTGGGAAACTGTGCTGCCAAGCACTCGTGTGTCTACGGTTTTTAGTTGCCCTGGGACGAGAAGTTTTGATTAGCCCAGCTGCAGATTTGAATGCCTGAATCCTTTCGTGCATCTGATTTACAGGTACCACAATTGTTGGACCAACGGATGATGAGTCTTAGTCTGTTGCTGAGATGCTGCAGTTGAAAGGAAGGACTCTGCAACCTTTGGTATGTAACATAACCATAAAGAGGTTATTCCTATCTGCATCGTGACCTTCACACCTATCACATGTCTAAAGGTTAATAAAGCTCGTCTTTGTTTGTTATAATGAATATCAGACTCACATTGTTCTAGGCAGCTAGTGGATGATCACTTAATCTGGCAGGTTGGGCAACAGACAGAGGACAATGTGTTTTAAAGCTAGAATAACAGCAGTAGTTGCTCTGTTGTCTTTGCAAAGCTCTGTTTTAAAACAATCTGTAGAAACATTTAATTACTCCCAAGACATGGGACATCAAGTCTGTTCTCAGGGCTTTATTGCACATGGACTACTTCCTGCTTAATTTACTGGGGATTAAACTAAACAGTTGCTTACTCTTAATGAGGTACATCTGTATATAAATACATTCACAATAAGAAATAACTGGGTAGAGACAAGCCTTTAGGCCACCTGTGTGCCCCAGCAATACACCTCTGTCTGATCTCCTTCTCTGGCTATCATCCTCATTTGTTCCTTGTTTTGATTTGGGTTCAACTGCAGATGGATCCATGTGGAGGGACTTCTGTGCTTTCAAGGAGCTCTGCTTAAACTGAAGCAATATGCAGAACCAGGGTTTTGGACACTATGCCTTCTGGAGCTGTGCACAACTTAGTTCCCAACAGCACACTAAATATTTTGTTCTACTAATGATACATGACCATTCAAACACCCATTTCTTTGGAGAGATGGCAAAAACTGTAAAGCAAAATGGACTGGACAAAACTCAACTTGCAGTTAGCTTGCAGTTGATTTTAAGCAAGAAGTGGATTGTATACCTTTTACCTGCACTGTGGACTAATTCAACACACACCAGCAGGAAAGGAGAGCTTATGACAGAACACGAAAAGAGATGGTCTGAGAGAATTTAGATTACTCAAGTGCTTTCAAAAAGGCTAGGCCTAAATAAAATTCAGTCTTATGGTGCCTAGAGATGGCTGCTCAGCCTCAGAGGTTTTAGTCGGTGAAGTGTAGGAAGGCTGGAAAAGGGCACCAGAGGAGCTCCTCTTTAAGAGGCAGAAAAAGAACGAGGCAAGGGAATCCCAGAGCAGTCAGCTCCCAGAAAGAAAATAAATAAGTAAAATATACTAGTAGCTAGCCAGGATGACAAAGAGCAGTCAAGGCTAGGTTTATTGAAAACAAATCATGTGAAACCAGCCTAATATATCTTTTTGTGGCAAGGTAAGTAACCAGTCTTGTTTAACGCCTTCTCTCCTGTACATCTACAGTAGCATGGGCATCACAAAGAAAACTCTCATCTTACTCTGTTTCACTGCTTTGCAGTATTTCTTGGTCCTGTCAGAGAACAGGATTTAAGAGTGCTTTAACCTTTTCTTTTTTTTATGAGGATATCCTTCTAAAGGGTTGCTTGATGTGTCTGAAGTAAACCAAGCCATAGCTTCAACAGGTTGGAGGGCACCTTTGTCCTTGTTACAGCTAAAATGTTCTGTGAAGGGATAGCAGATTTCAACTATGGAACAGCTTTAAAGCTGATACAAAAGAGCACTGGTTTGCAACTTTCCAAAAGATAAAATAAAAATCCATCTATTCACCCTCACTGCAAACATTTAAGCTGTGACTTAGGTTTTTATACACAAACCGTGCAATACTGCGGTTGGCTTAAGCTGATCTAAAAGGACATTGTCGCTGAAGGTTTGCCATCTCCTCTTTTGTGTTGGCGCTAGTATTCACATAGTTGTAGTAGCATTCACATGGTTGAACAGTAACTGAATCAACTCAATGATCTCACTTGAGGGGAAAAAAAAAAAAACACCACTCCCTTGCTCAGTTTTCAAACAGACGAGAAAGCTGGCCTGACTTACCACAAGCTCACTAATGTCAACAGAGAGGGAGGCAAGTAGGCTGGAAGGAAACTACCTCTGAAGAAGGTGATGAAAGGGAGTAGTTGCACATCCTAGCAGATGCAGTGGCAAGGATGTGCTTAAGGAATTCCTTGCTGATCTCACTTGAAGCGCGCACTCACGAACAACTGAGAAGCATGGTGTGGAGGTGGAAACAAGGAGTAGGAAGAGGGTGGGTGGGGATTCTTACACTGAAATTTCCACTGAAGAAAGTTTTTTTAAAAACTACAATGTTGGTAATCATTACTGAAGTCAAATACACACTCTAGCTGCACTGCTCATAGCGACCAGAGACAGGCACATATATGAACCTTTCCTAGTTCAAAGCTTAAATTAATGGACAGTGCCTGCCGGCACCCCAAGCATCAGTTCCTTTACACCTTGAACATACGAAAGTAAGCCACGAATTAAAAGGCAGACTGGGGAGCATCCTTGGGCCTTCATCAGCGTGTTCTTAGTCTCATGCTGGTAATATCTGAACCAATCAGAATAACACAGGTTAATAAAATTTTTATGGCTTCCTTGTAAAACTGAGGACTCGTCTTTAGAGACAGAAAACTGAGGGACATCATAATTTGCTTAAGATCACATAAGCTCCGCGCTATGGAGACGGTAACAGAACATACTCTGTATTTAATCTAATAAGAAAATTACTGTTTCAGGGCTTTAGGTAGGCTTTGCAAAGTGCTTTTAACATGTTGGAATTTTGGAATTACGGAATTATGGACTGACATGCCAAAAACCAGATCAGGGCAAACACTCCTCTCCCAAATGCTACACTTTAAAGTATGTGCAAAATAATGGAACTGCTTAATGATCCAGCTTGGAGAATTTTTTTTTTTTTTGCAAGGAAAAATACTGTGCTTTTTCATAACTGCTTTCTTAGAAACTGTTGAACTATTTTTGCTAACATTGTTCCTTTGTAAGGATAAGAAAAAGCCCTGCATTTAGGAACTTAAATGAGAAGGATTAAACAACCTCAGCTGTATATATATAATATTATCAAGTCTGTTTATGATGGTAGAGAGTTTGTACCAAATGAAAAAATACAATTAAAAAAAAAAAGATTAATCGCATTAGCCTAAGCAATGAATAACAGAGTTGTTTCTGTGGTATTAAGGAAAAGAATGCCTAGTGTTAAATTTTCGTTCTAAACTTCTGAGAACAAAAAAGGTGTTCTGCATGATTTCCTCAAGCTCGGTCTTGCTCTGCTTCTTGGCAGACACCGTCATTTTTAGGTACATTTTTTCCTGCTGTTAGCTGCGCTGCAGGGCACCATCTCCTAGGTCATCATCAAAGGGTTTCTTTGTCAGTCTGGCAAGCTGTCTCCTCCCTCCACAAAGCTGAGGGCTAGTCGGGTCCCACTGAAATCCACACAGGTCCCGTGCCAGCTCCGCAGTTATGCATTATTCTTGTTCCACAGACTCCAGCGGACTACGCCAGTTCACCTTATCTGATGATCTGGCTCCATGAGAACAAGTCCCTAATGACTCACGTCCACCTCATACCAGATGTGCACGGCAACAAGTTGTTTTTCAGGCTGGGTCCCACAAATCCCAGCACATAATTCCTTGCTTCTCACAGGGCTTCTGCCTACTAGGAAGCGCTGAATAAAGTACGCATTCAGCGAAGACATTTGCTGAACACGTACCCCATGTCACACGCAAGCGGGTGTGACAAACTCGCAGGGTGATCTATAGCACTCAGTCTGCAGGCACCCTCTGTGGGCACTTCTGTGAAACAGCACTCGGGAGCGATTCGCACACAGCAACACGGATGGAGGAGAAAGTAACTTCAGAGTTACGGTGGAGACTAAGCAGAAACTAAAAATTAGTTTTCAAAACCAAACAGATTTTCATACATTCATTATAGGAAAAATAGAGTGAAAATTTTATAATTTGGTATCAAACTCAGAAAAAAAAACCCTTCAACAAAGTTCTTTCATTCAGAGGGATATTTTATTTTGCTTTCTACATGCAAACCAGCATGAAGTGTTAATGTAACACCAAAATCTTAACATATATTTGAAAAAAACTCTGAAAAAGTAAGTTTGAAATCCATTGTCACAAACTACTATTTTCTGGTAAATACAACGGTGTTAACAAAGCCTCTGTATCCAAACTAGTGTATGAATGCAAATTCTAAACTAGATGACTGACAAGAAAATTGATGTAACTTTTGAGCTTTGTAAGGCTCTTGTGTGAACGCAAACACTTTGAATAATAATAAGGTGGAACAGGTACCCAAGCAAGAGTAGAATAAGGCTCTAGTGTGTCATTAAGCAGCATAACTGAAGAAAAATATTTTAAAATATGATTTTCAAAACAGGTTTCCATTAGTAAATGATCATCCCATTGTGTCTGCCCCCACAGTTGATTTTGTCTTCCAAAATGCATTTAATAGGCTCACACAAAGTTGCAGCAATTTAGAACTTGTAGGTCACATCCTTGCCCTTCAAGTGTGGTTTCACAGCTCAAAAACAAATATATAATACCATGTTTAAATCTGTCATGTGAAGCCCTGGTCCTGAATGGACTGTGTGTTAATTAGCCCTGGTACCTGCAATGCAGTTTGCGCTGAAGGCAGCAAACTCCAAATCAGGCAGGCACGGGCATCTGCCCAAAGGAGTAAATTGCTGGATAGTGGATTAGAGGCTTTTGGTAAACTATTATAAAAGATCTGGAAAAGACTCCTCTGTATTTTGGTTGACTAATACTTTCCATTATAAAGGACTCTTTCTTTGGGAAGCATTAACACCTCTGTTGTTTGTTGCAGGCCTTTGATATTTAGCAGGGGAAATCCCAGAGGCTATAGTGGTGCCTATTCATTGCCCAGAGAAACGTGAGTCAGTTTTACCTGTATTGTAAAGTATTAAAAATGTTGGGTCTCTGATTCATGCACAAAGGCAGATTAAGATCAGGCTACCACCCACATCTGTCTGGCCTGCCCCCTCTGCACAGATGGCTCAACTGGTCTTGAAACATCAGCTGAATTGCCACAATTTACAGCCAGGCATATTTAATAATATTAAAACCCGAGCACAAAGATCTTAGCTGCCTGCAAAGCAGAAACTTTCAAGGCAGTAACAAGGTGGATGGCTATGGGAGGAGATTTTCACTGCCACCATTTTTAATGTCTGTATTTGTGACAGGGGCCTTACATTTCTTTTCTCTTTCTTGACAAGATTGCTAAATGTTGCAGACAACCTGGTCTAGGTTGTTAGACTGAACCAACAGTGAGCGCTTGTCTCTTGAACACATGCGCACACTTGTCAGAGACATTACGTCGGGCTCCTTCGGGCAAGCCCCACTCCCATTCATAAAGCAGATGTCACAAATGGCACAGACCCTTCAGCTGGCTCTCTCTCCACACTGTTTGGGACAGCAAATGCAGCAGGAACTGCACCCAGCTCCCTCAGTGAGGGAGGAAGCAGAAAGAACAGTTAACGTAAGAGCATAGCAGACCCTATACTGATACTGCCACCTCACCCACTCCCTACCAGCCTTTGTGAGAGCCCCTCGGCAGAGCATGGTGCTCTTCCAGCTGTGTGGATAAGAGGGAATAAGTCATTCCTTCTGCTAGCCCAGCGCGCAGGCCTAGCATGTCCTCATAGTCCTCACATGCAACAACTGTAGCAGTCAGATGATAAGGGGTCAGTTCAGCAGAGACAGTTTTCTATGGAAGATGCACAGTGTAAATCCTCCCAAATTAAAGTGTCCTAGAATCCTTGGCTGCCTTGAAGTTGCATGGCAAGCTCATTTCAATTTCAGACAGCCTATTTTTGTCCAAACTGTTCCCAGTCTGATACTCCATTCTTGCTGGCTGGGGACTCACCCATGTGCAGGTTGGATTGTTTGTCCTGGGCCCTTAATATCAGTTTGTCTAGGTAAGGAAATGAGCATTTGGTAAGTGGTAGTGATTGCACTGTGCACCTGGTTACTGTCTTCAAAGTTCCTGCTTTATAGGCAACAGAGCAAGCCACTCCCAGAGATTACCTCTGGGTCCTCCAGGGACATTGGCTTGTAGTGGCTCATACACTGTAAATCAATCTCCTAGCTGACCCAATACTACCTTCTCATGTATACAAGTCTTACACATTTTAGTTGGAGAGCTCATTTGTTTCTTGTTTTAAAAAGAATTTCGAACATCATATTTCATTTTTACTGTAATGAAAGATAGCTGTCCTTTTGTCTATGCCCTTCATACAAGAATCAAATGAATAAATGTCTTTGCCAAGCACTTTTCCTAACAGGTCAGGATAACCATGGCTATGTGGAATTATTTATAGAAATACAGTTAGGCATTTTTAGCTATGCTGCTAATATCATTCACTTGCTTTTTTGTCATTGTACCTGCAGCACCCAACAAATAGCTATAAAATTTCAATTACAGCAAATGCTACATAAATCCTAAGTTCAGCTCTGTGAATATCTTTAACTGTTTTATTTGCATATAACCTTTTTTTAATTTAATGCATTCATTTAACAGTGCATTGTACCTTAAAAGTCCATTACAAAAATGTCTCTCTAGTAACTCTTGAAAGAATTTAGAAGTCACTAAGTAAAGCTAAGAAACCTGCAAAAAATTGTAAGTTACACACACACATCACACACACACACACATCTCACAAGGTGTTATCTGATTTTTAATAAATAACATAGTGGAGTAATAAATAATGGGATGTATTACCCACCATGCCTCATGTATTGTGTCAACCCCCAAGGGCTATACTTGTTTTATAAATAAATAACTATACACACACAGACACATATGCTATATAAATACGTAAAACTTAAAACTCTCTTCTCCAAAGGGTTGCTAATGAATGTATTATATGTGCAAAATATTGTATCTTGCATGTATACTCTAAGCACATTAGAATAATTTAACATGAAAGCAGAGAAAAGATTGACAGTGTTATATAAAAAGATTTTGACAAGGATAAAAGTGCAGACCTCTTAATATGCTTTGTTTAAAAAAAAAAAAACCCTTCTGAAGAGTATACTTTTCACAGTGAAATCCACAAAAATGCTGTTTTTCTAAAAAGCTATCTGAATTCCCAAGCCCCGTTCGGTTTCTACTGGTTTTTCCTTCACGTTCACTAGTGTTGCTTCATCAGCTCTAGAGGAAGCAGAACAGTTTTCAAATGTCTGTACAGCAGTTTGAAGTTCCAAATACACAGGCTCTGGTATAGAAGTCTCTGCTCCTACCAGAACATTTTCTCCAGTAGCTTGTGACCATGGCTGAAGTTGTGTGAAAAGTACTTCTATTGTTGAAGTGTCTCTTTCACAAGAGTCCCCTCCTTCTCTTCCAAATCTGTTTTGACTTACTGAAGACTTATTTATTACCGTCTTGTTATTAAGAGCCTGACCTAAACCTGTGACAGCATTATATACTGCTAAATTCAAACTCCTGTGACCCTCATCATCTTCTTTATATCTAAGGGAATAGAATTGAAAATACTGAAAATAGAAGTTACAAACATAGTATTTACAGCAGAAAATAAGAATAACATGGAATCATAGAATCATTTAGGCTTGAAAAGATCTCCAAGATCATCCAGTCCAACCTCTAACCTAGCACTGCCAAGTCCACCATTAAACCATGTCACTGTGCTCTGAATCTAAACGTTTTTTGAAGACCTTAGGGATGGTGACTCAACTACTTCCCTGGGCAGCCTATTCCAATACTTCACAACCCTTTCAGTGAATAAATTTTTTCTAATATCCAACCTAACTTCTAATTAGATTGCCAAAATTGAAAATGTCAGCAATTAAAAGATGAATCAGATTGCTATTTATTATGTTGCACTCAGAAAACATTCTATGTGAAGAGGCAACTGCAATAGGGTTCCAATAAGTAGTTTTCATCAAATACACATCACTTAACAGAAAATAAGACGTATCTATTCGTAATTATATTTTATTTGCTGATTTTCTTGTCCCCAAATGGAGAGTATGGCTTATTTGTACTACAGAAGCTGTTGACATATTTACACACAGCTTCTTTCCTTGGTGGATACAACTTACAGGGTCAAACAATACTCTTTCAACAATCTGGGTTACAAGAATTTCCCAGCGGTAAAGGCTATAAAAGCAAAAAGACTAACAATCTTTACACTAGATTTTCCATCATGATCGTGAAATCTAAGAATTAAATTGTTTCACAGTGTTTCACAGAAAGCTTAAAGCTGGACCAAACTTACGACAGCATTTAATTAAATATCTGGATCTCTTACACAAAACCTAAAAAAAGAAAGGTTACTTTATGATCTGAACAAGAATCAAATGGTAACATACCTGAAACGAGAATTACTGCAGAGTTTATGTGCTTTTCGAAGGTGTAGGGTCAATGTATAACTCCAGGAGAAACATTTCTGACAGATGTGGCATTTATATTTCAGAATACCATTACTCTTGGAAAGAAACAGCGTTAGAGTCATTTCAGACTTGAACATATATATGAGGAAAATTAATCCTTTGTTTAAAAGGGGAAAACCACACCATCGAGCTGAAAACCTTTTTTAAATTAACTCCTTAAAAAGTTTAAAATGGTGGCTTTTAGGCAAACTTGTCTGATTAAGGAACCCCAGTGAACATGGAAATTGTCTGCATGACCTTCAGTACTGCAGATATCTTCAATAGGAGTGTGACAGTATAGCTTCCACTAAATTATATACAGTTTACAACATAGCAGTGATCATAATTCAGAAAGTTGAAGAAACAGGCAGGAAGTGTGCACAAACTATTGCAGCCAAAACTGCATTTTAATGTTGTGACCAAAGACTCACCTGATTAAAAGTGATGTAAGCTTTACATGCTTTATAGTTTCCCTATTTTCAGGTTACATATTAGCTCTAAGGGTGGAGTACCATCATGAGGAGAAAGGTGACACTGGATTTTAATCCCCGAAATATTTTGTTTCGGATTTCTTTGGGAAAAAAAAAAAGTGCGGGGTTGGCTAGAACTCAGGATTGTGAGTATGCAACTGCATGCACCTAAAGCAAGCAGTCAAAATCTATAGGTAAGGATGAATCAGCTATTTGCATAATACTTGCTACAGTCCTAGAAATATGTGCAAATATACTTGATGTGATGGAAAAGTGAAATATTTCATTCATATGAAACTAAACACATGTAAATTTGAAACTTTAGGATCATTTATAGCAATATATTTTATTCTGCTATTTAATATACTCACCACATGTGCTCTCTTATAATGCTGTCTCAAAGTTTGTAAAGTCCGTGAAGTAAAACCACATCCTTCAACATCACAGCTGTAGGCATCTGAATCATTGTGTGTTTCAACATGTTTATGCAGATCATACGCGTTCTTAAAACTGAAAACAAGGTAAAACAAATAACAGATATAATAGTACAGAGGAGCAGTCTTGTGGTTAATGTTTAGGACTGGGAGGTAGTAATTTTTGGCTCTGACAATGACAAGTGAAAGCAGAATATGTGTAAATCATTTCTCTTCTCTACCTCAGTTTTTCCACCTGTGAAAAGGGGATAATACAGACATCTCTTTGATGTGCTCTGTATTTCATTTTCCATTCCCTCTTTCTTCCCACACATCCATACCATGCCTGAATCTAGGTGATTTTTCCACAACCATGTTGCAAGGCATCATCTGCTCTTTCTGTTCACATAGAGAAAATTCTTGTCCATTATCGATCAGTCTTTTCATTATTTCTGGTCGAGAAATTCAGATTATTTCCTTGTGTCCACCCACAGCGTGAACACAAAAGTACTTAAGTATTTGGTTCACTTTATCTCACTTCCAGCATAAAAAGGCTAGACCTCTCATCTTCTCTGGCAAAAGTTATACATAATTTGCCAATGCTTATATATGCAACTTGGTCTATCACATCACAAGGGTGTATATATATATATATACACATATATTTTAATTTCACTGCTGTCTGGCATCATATGATGAAAACAGAGAAGAAACTACCACAGAAAAATCAGAGAGCAAGACAGCAAAAGGAGTAGTGAACCTGTGGCAGAAAACTCACTCAAAACAGAAGATTGTGACTCCCCCAGCAAATAGCCAGCAATCATTTGGAATGGCAGAACCCACAGTTTAAGGCACTACTGCTACACATCTCAACTTGTCATGATGACCATTTTACAGTACACACAGTCTTGCCAAGAAAAGTCACCTTTAACACATCAATCCTACTTTACCAGAAGCTCATGAACTACGTTTCAACAGATGAAGAGCAGATAAATCTATTAGATTTCTTCATTGAACAGCTGACTGCTTTAGTAGTTGAAAAGTTTTGTCATCTTTGTTAACTCCTATGTAAAACACTAACTCAGCTCTACAGTTCTGCTCATATAGCTACAAGCCTTAAATTTTCTTACCTGCTGTCACAGAGGTGACAATGGAAAGGACGTTCATCACAGTGTCGGAATCTGATGTGTGTTTTCAGTGAGGAGACACTTGCACATACCACATCACAAAGCGGACATGTAACACGGTTAACTGTAGAAGGAAAGATACTTTCAGTTCTGTATCACAGCTTCACCAGGACATTCAGCCCACTATGACATATGACAAAAAATGTATTACAAGCTCATATTAAAATTAACAGATTATACTAATTTGGGAATAAAATATACAGAGAAAAAATAAGATAAAAATGGAACGCAGATACAATAGAGAAAGTAGTCAAATAAGAGTCAATCTTATAATCTTTCATACGTATATACAGTCTTATAATGTTTCAAGTTACTTTCAAAAAAGGTCAGGGAAAAAGTTGTAGAGGATCATGTTTCACTCTCGAAGCTCTAACAAAAGGATGATTATTGTCTTGCCTTTAGCACTTTGGGAGGATTCCTAAAAGGTGCATGTTGTCTGGAGGCCTTCTGACAGACAAGCACTGGCAAATCTACCTTTAATGTTTAAGGTATTACCACTCTTTAAAAAGGTGGCAGAAGGAATATGCGTCTGCCCTCCGCCTCCCCATTTCGCATTCGGATATATTTGCTTAAGGCATATTAATGGTACGTGCTTGCTAAGCTGCCAAACTTTGAGCTGCAGTGGCTGAGGCACAGGTTTTCTCTGCTGACTCTGGAACAGGGGAGAACCTCTGGCAGGTTGGCAGGCAGGACTGTAGCATGTTAAGCTGAACAAATGCTTTGCTGCATATAAATCAGCAACCTGATGAATGCAGTAGGAAGAGTCTCAGTAAAGGAGTTTGGGACTTGGACAAAATCTGTTGTATTTAGGACCCTGAAATAATGCCTTATTTTATAATCAGACCAGTGCTTTACAGGTGGCCAGTAAAAAACATTCAGCTGAAGTGCTCGTATTTTCTCAAAAAATGAAGTAAATATAATGTGTTCTAACTACTTTGGAATCGCTCCTTGCATAGACATTTTTCCTTGTAGTTTGTCTTGAACTCAGAGAAATGATTTTTTCCTCCCTAAGATAAATAGCTTCATGTGGAAAATTAGTCTGGAGTAACTTAAGCTATAAAACTGCACCAGTGAAGTTCAACAGTCTCTTGAAATGGTAGTATCCAACAGTTTACTTAGTTGTCTGGCATGTAAATGTGTCCACATGGGGAACAATTTCAGAATACCTCCAGCATTTCCATTCACATCACAACTTATTTCAGACTAACTTCTTATAGATAGGCAAGCTCTTCAAAAGAAAATTTCAATATTTATCTATACCAGAAAGTCATTATGAAATAGGATGGGGTGAGAATCTTAAAATGTCATGTCTGCACTGGCAGTCTGCACTAACAGACGCATATGCTGCCAGAATTTTTAAAGAAAGCTGAATCATGAACTAGGGAAGTAACTGGCTCTAATGTCTGAAGGGATTTAGGTTGTGCCTAAACAGTTCAACCCAGGATTGCTTCACAGCTTCCTCAGCCAAGTTCACGTTGCAGCTGGTTCACCGTGGCTTACTGGGACATGACACAGGATCACATCATCCTCATTCATCCTGGGTCCAGCCACCTTATGATTTTCCCTGGCCATGCAAGCAGAACGCAGTCTGAATTACCAGGGGTCAAGGCCAGCCAGGCTCCTTGTAGAGTTCACAAATGTTTAGATGCAGCCAGAGGGACCAGAAACAAATAGTTCTGTTAACCACGTGCTTTATTTTATATATCAAATATATTTTAATGTGTTACGCTTTAATTTTAAAAACACTCAGCATATTTAAACTGCTTCATTAGCCAATAAAAAAATAAAAATTTGTATTTATCTCCAGTTTCTCTCCAAAATCACCTTAACACAAAGGAATAAAACTAGTTTAGTAAACAAAGCAAAAATAATTTTCTACTTTCTAACATAAAAATATAAAAATTAAGGTATTTTAGTCAGATGCATGTCAAGTAAAAAAACATTTAAATATGAACGTGGTTGGTCTTGGTGGCTCACAGTAAGCACCAAATCAAATGCATAGTTGTTAAGCATCAACGTGTTGATTCGCAGACAGTGAAAAATCATGTTTTCTTTATGAATGCAACTAGAAAGTAGAATATACTGTGACTGAGCAAGTCTGCACAAAGCTACTTGTATGTTTATACAACCTAAATAACTGGTACCCAGGTCTGGCTACATGGTTCAAATATTCCTGTTCCCAAAGCAAAGACCCACCCGCTTCTCGGCTTCTGCATTTCCTGTATGTCCAAGAGCAATATCACATGTTTCCTTGTGTCTAGATGCTGTAGGATTCTTTCCCAGCAAGTCATAGCTGTTGTAGTATAACTTGTGGGAATAATCTGGGGACCTGAGGGAGATTGTGGTTAGGTCGATGAAGGACTATACCATTTGAGTGAAGCTGATTATGTACTGCAAAGTGAACAGAGTTGCAGCCCAAGCTAAAACATTGCTTTGGCTTTAACCATTCCCCGAGTCATGAAGGCAAGTAAACAGAGATGCAAGTGAAGAATAAGCATCTGCACAGAGAGCTACTGCAAAACAGAAAAGCCCACGTCGGAAAGCCCCTTAAACGTTTTCATCAGAAGGCATGAAGAAGGGAGTTCCCACACTTCAGAGGGACTGGCAATTAAATTCTTACTTTCCACTACTTGTAACCCAGTTGCCCAAATAGTTCTGTCTATCAATTTTCTTAGCTGATATAACAATACCTTAGTAACTCTGTAGTTTATCAAAAGCTCTTCTGTATAAGGTGACCTTGAGAAAAGTATGTTTTATTTTAAAAAGCTCAGACTTACCATGTCCCCTCATGTGATCTCGTAGCAGCCTTTCATTGGCAAAATGTTTGTGACAGTTCTGGCAAACAAATATTTGTTCTGAATTTAAACAGAAATTATTTAGTGGCAACACAATTTATGAAAGATATATTAATTAATAACCTATAGCTGCCAGTTTTGTGAATAAACTAATACAACATTGAGACAGTTTCAGTATTCTTTTTCATTACCAGTACTCTTCAGAAGAAAATTTAATTTAGGCTTAATGAAAAGGATTGTTTATCAGTAACTTAATTTCATACTCAATTGGATAACAATCTGTTCAAAACACTTAACAGTTTGAAATTTGAGTCAATTCTTCTGTCAATTACCTAGAATGCATTTACTTTCCATCACCAAAACGTCCAGAATTCCTAAACATATGCCAAGTATTTAGAAACAGAAAAAACAGCTACCTATCCCTCCGTCTTTAGCATACAGGAAAGCATGACAATTAATATACAGTTGTTTGAGGTAGTGAGTGTTCTGGTGAAGAAAATACTGAAATAGCAAAGCTGAAGAGAAAAAAGATTGTCTTTTGATCTGAAAGTCGTTAAAAGATCATTGGGATTACTTGCAGAGATTTTGTAATCCATGCCTTGCTCTAGTGGAGGTTCTTTCTTCAATAATCAGAAGTCAGCTCCCGTGCACAGGCAGTTTCCTTTCGTCAGTGGAACATCATGCTGTGCCATGCGCACCAAGGGAAGAGAGGCAGTGCAATGCCACCGCTACCTGCTGAATAGCTTCTCTGCTGAAACATGGATCTAAAGGTGTTCTGTTGCTCTCTTTCATTACCCTATTTCATCAGATCTGCAAAGTCAAGAGAACTGCCACACTTTATGAAAACTACTGCCTTCTGGGAGTAAACACTGCTTTCATGCAATTCACTTGTAGGAAGAACAGAATTATTTATGAAATTACATGCGCACATTTTTTATAAAGCACCTTAAATGAAAATCTTTTAAAAATATACACAAAATAAAAGCATATCCACTTACTATCTTCTGAAACTTGTCTCTTTACGTGATCAAAAAACTTAGTGTTATTGGAGAACATTCCTCCACAAGTAGGACATGCTACAACTCTTTCTTGCGTGTGGGTTCTTAAATGATCCCATAGCTTGTGCTTCCCTTTAAATACTCCTAAGCAGTCTAACACAAACAGACAAAACAAAATATCCGCACATGAGTACTACAGTCTTTCTTGCACAGAAACAGGAAAAGCTATTACATACTTATGTCTTACTGTTGTATTTTTAGAAACCCAAAGTAAAGCCTTTTCTGGGAAAAATCAGACTCTTACAAACATCATGTGACATTTAACCGTGCAAATATCCATGCCAAAGACAGATTATTTGTCAGTAATCAGAATTCTTCAAGACTTGTTGTCCATGTGTCCTTCTTATGAAAATTTTAGTTTTGAATTTGCAGAGGACATTCTCCTATACTTTTCACCCTCATGTGTCAAAAGCTTTGACTCCACCTTTATGTTCATATAGTAGAACAGAGATAAAATTCATTATTTTTTCTGTTGCTATCACTGAACCCCATCAGTCTTTATGTTCTCTTGAGGAACAGGACAATAAGATGTTGTAGTAAATACATGTCAAAGAACTCCGCTTACTGACCTCTTTTTATCTTCACATTTTCTATCTTTACATACACATTCACATAGTGGTTAACCACAAGCAATCAACTATCCACCAATCTTTGCATATAAATAGCTATGTCCTCAGATCTCTTGAGCTCAGGAACAGTCTGGTACTGTGGACATAGAGAAAGTCTTAACAGCACAACTAGAAAGCTCTGGCTATTGACATGTGATAAGGGCCTAGGAGGGTAACGTGTTGGTGTAAATGAAGCTCAAGAATTACTTTCAGTAGAAAACTTTGGATAGTTGTGAAGGAATACCCTACCATATCACATAAGGAGAAGCAGCCATGACAGTCTCATCTACCTAGCAAAGATAACGACTATGCAGAAAACTACCTTTTAAGAAATGTGAAATAATAGCCTAGACCCAATCAGAGACTCTTAAGAGTCAAAAGGATAAACTCAAATTCAAGAGCAAGAGGTAGGAAAAGATAAAAGATTCTTTTGTGGATGATGCATGAAAATGGTCAAGTGAATCAAACTCAATGACAGGTTGGATCCCTTTAGGTCTCAGAAATTAATACATAAAATTAATTTAGCAAAAAAGATTCACCTAGTTCATTTAATCAAGTAGGTGCATCATGAGTTCCATTTCTACTACTCATGGGGACTTTCTAGTAGAACAACAATGTAATAGCCTTGATAACAACTCGCATCCACACTAACCAGTAGAATATAGGCAACTTCCTGGAAGGGACTAATGAGCTTCAGATTAACATACTTAGTAAAGGGACAGAGCCCTAGACTCCTCATTAAAAGACAAAGGAAATCCTAAAACCTCACCTTGCCAGCAATGAGGAAACAGCATCATCGGTGTCTCCTTCATCTGTACTGTGTACAGGATACTTCTGGTCAGGCGGGGCCATAGAAAAAAGACAAGGTCCCATGTCTGTATCAGGAGCTGGAGGAGTGATTGTTCTTCTAGTGCAACATGAAGATTTCTGTCTCTGTTTGACCCCACATTCAAAATGTGATATATGGGACATCAGACTGAATTGCCCTCTTACTTCCTTAATTTGTGAACTCTGTCAAGGCCAACAGCCTCTGGCTGCCCTGACCAGCCTGTAGCCATCACTCTGCAACCCTCTTCTGCAGCCTCTTCCCCCTCACACATCTAGAAGTTTAGTTGCTTGAGTTAGAGGTCTGCTCTAATATGGTGACGCTGCATAACCCTTGCTGACACTTCCGTGAAAATAGCCAAGCTGAGAGAGAGAGCAGCGAGAAGCCTCATCTGGGGCCCCACTCACACCCTCAAGCATTCTGGCTTGGGACCTGCATTTACCTACACTGTAGGGGATGTTGTGCAGGGCCTTGCACCTCACTGACCTGCCTCTGACTTGCTAAATGGACTTCCTGGCTTGACTCCAGACCTGTTGTGTCACTGCGGACTTGGCTGGTGATCACTGGGCTGTGGCTGACCCTGGCTGGCACCATCAAACCTGCTCTGCTCTTGTTCAAGTTCTCACAGAGTGCACCCTGCCAGTGAGGTCTCTGCCTGCCTTACCGGTACCCTCACAAATTCAAACCAACTCAGGCCACCAACTAGTATACTCAGGGTCCCTGGAAAAAACTGATGCTATCTGTTGTCCCAGTTCCATGTCAACTGCTTCCTCATGGAGATGAGACCTCACTGGCCCATGCTTGTTTGTTAAGTTTGGGGGTCGGGCTGAAAAGTTGTCTTTCACTTCCTGGACATTATGATTCTGCATGCTGCTTTCAAATGTACATCACCTCCCTGAATGTCCAGATCACAGACTAATATAGGCCCCACAACACCCAGGACATATTTTGAGGCAGGATCAATTACACTTTGGTCTCAAAAGAGGTCTTCTCAGCTCCCCAGTGATAGAGAACTCCATAAGTTCAAGAGGCAACTGCTACTGTACTTTAATATACTCCTTTAAAATGACTTTCCTAACTTCTAACTTGCATCTCTCTTGTTACAACTGAAGCTCATTACTTCTCATCCTTTCTAGCACAAACATGGAGAACAGATGATTTCACTGTTCCTAACACAGGGCATTTCTTAAACATATTTGAAGACATCATACTCCTTTTTTTTCCACATTTCCAATTTCCCCATTCTATTACTTATGCTATACAGTCAGCAGAGTCCCTTCAGCTGCCCTAATAGGCTATATTTTCTAAAGCTATGATCACACAGATATGTGATTTTTTTTTTTTTTCCTCTAAGGACTACAGATTTTACACTATCAGGCTACTGGAGTGAGTTCCCTAACCAAAAAAAGTGCATCTGTCAGCTGATCTCAAGATGGACGGGGAACAAACTGATGTTGGCTTGCATCCACTGACTGGATTTTGCCATCACTGCAGTGAATTGCAGTGAATACCTAATGCAAAAAGTAACTTTAACCCCTAAATTGAAAAGACTTACATCTTGGGGGGGAGGGGGGTCACAAACAGGATTCCAATCAAACCTGGACTTTGTTGACACACATTACAAGACATAGCCAAACTGATAGGTTTAAAGCAAACACAGAATCTGCTCCAGGACCAGAGTCCAACAAATTGTCTCATTATTCTTCAGCAGAACGTCTCTTCTTCTTGAGAGGTTCTGCTCATATACTTTGTAGGTATGGCATGTACATCAAATGGCAGTCCATACTTTAGCCCTTACTCAAACAATAAAGGCATCTACTATGAAAGACTGTCAATGGAATGTGGCTTCTACAACAGAGCCAAAGGCAGAACATCAGCTTTGAAGCCATGACGATAATTTTAACACGACAGGTAGCTAGCAACACAGACAATACATTAAAAATGCTCTTTCTCACCACAGAGTTGAGAAAAACTAGAATGGCAATAGGTGTGCTTCCTGTGATTTGAAGGGAACAGATGAGGGAAAGCAGAGAGTAAGCTCACCATCAAAGATTGTTGTGAGGGAAACATTCTTGGTCCTGAGTGGTAGAATATAAATGAAAAGTCTGTTTGATTAGTACACAAACTAATACTCACAGGCTGAATTATAAAGAAACCCAACCCTGTTCAGTACTGGCATTTCTCAGCTTAGAGTAATTGGGAATTGAGTATATTTGGTCCCATGGATGATAGGAACTATTCTACTTAAATCATGGATCCTATAAAATAAAAGTGCTTCTGCAACTATTTAAGATGGATGAAAAAATATTGGAAGAAGACCTCGTAAGTTCCTATGCAATATGTACTACTCAATTTTATAAGAAATGCTGCAGAGAGACTCTTTTTTGAAACTGAAATTTTTTGTATGAACTACCTTTCCAGTGACAATAAACAGCTTTCTTCTGATCTGTAACAGTTTCTTCCTCAGCAGCATAAGCATGATGAGCAACGTGTTGATAGAACCACTCTGGGTTATTGAAAGTAACCTAAAAACAAAAAAGAAGCATGGAGAAGTTAAGATAGTTTTGGCAGGAAATCAATTGAGGGGAACATAGAATTAAGTGTTTTCAGAAACCAAATAGACATCAGTAAATATTGCAGTAACATTTAATTAACTCACCCCAACACAAAGAAAATTACATCCATTACAAAAATGTAGAACATTCTGCAGTATCCACCACAAAAAGCAGGCCCTGGCTTTGGACCTACCATCAAGTAGTTGAAGTCTAGACTAATTGAGGGAATGCTATCCGTTCTTCACTTCTCCCTGCTCCTGTTCACAGGAAGGCTATGAGGGCAACAGAAATAGGAAGGCTGCACAATGATTAGACTGAATTAGGTGTTATAGACACAGCACTCCACCAGTCAGCACTTATGTGACGAGGGGCACTAAGCCTTCATTAGCCTCTGCCTCACTCCACAAAAATCCACACCTGCAGAGTGAAGGTACACTGCATACTGCACCTTCTTCAAGTCACACAGGCTGTCATTCAACTGCGTACTGTCATCAGTGGCAATTTAAAATATCCCTCTCATTTCCCAATAATTTAACGCCTTAGCCTCTTCACTGCACCAGCACAATTTTGTAATGATACACACTGAATTGGGACAAGGAATTGATCTGGTATTAAACAGAATCTGATCGATCTGAATTGATCTGGCTTTAAATACAAGGGAGAGGAAATGGGAAACAAATGAAACTCCTTAGCCTGATATTGCCACTGTGGATAATGTACAGTCAATTCAAATTTAAACAGTTTCATCTCTTTAAGAAAAGTATGTAAATGAAAAAACTATTTATGTTTTTAATCATCCTAATCTTAGGAGAGTGGATTAAACTAAGCTGTTAAAAAGGCATTATTTGTGCAGAACAGAACATTCACATGAGGAGTTAATGCAGGCGAACTGCTGCATTTTTAATTCATACTCCAATGTATTTCACAATAGCTCCCTGGGGAAGACAAGCCCTTATTTCCTCTGAAGGTCTTGAAACATGATCTGAGAAATCCAAGGTCCTGTGTATATGAAAACATGTAGGCATATTAAGGTGAATCAGCTAAAGGTATTGAGCTAGACAGTGATGGAAAGCTTCTTCACTTCCTCATCTGTAACCTCAGAGTAACCATATGGGGGTTAAATCCACTTTTATTTATTGGCACCATCTCTAAGTCTTTCACAGGAACCTTCTTGAATATTTCTTCATATGTACGTAGGAGAGGGGAGAAGTTTTTGGGGTTGCTGCCTGAGTTAGTAGCTTTACCTTTGGCAAAACGGAATCTGACATGGTAGGAGGCACCACAGGAGTCGGGGGAAGCTGTATAGGTGATTTTCACAGAGAATTATATTCATAACTGTGGGAACATACTTGCAGGAGGGTGGGAAATGTAAGCAGCTTTCCCTGCCCTCACAGTTCTCTTTCGCAGTGTGCCCTACCCCACCTCCTGGGTCTAGTCTAGCCTGCCTACTAAGTTGAGAAACATTCTTTTAATTAACAAAATTCACAACATAGTTTGAACTTGAAAAAACATGTATAAAAAGATTTAGCAAAATGCTATGGACTATCATCAGCCCAAACTGCCCACTTACAGAAATGAAAAATAGAACATGAAATCAATGGATGTGAAGATTTTTCTTTTTTAAGTGTGTTTCTCAAAAGACTGTTTACTGACAGATGCAGCAAAATCAAACTTTTGAGGGCTTTGAATTTTTTCTTAACTTCATTTTTTTTGCAGGTAAAGGCTGATTGGGATGTATAAAAAGCATTAATACCTTAAAATAACTACTGTAAGAAACATGATTCCTGCAAGCTATGAGACATAATGGAAATAAGATTTGTTTGTAACAATAGTTTGTAATCAAACTATGCAAGCCATCCAAAAGTTATCATAAATAATGGTCTGTATTATATGCTTAGGCTTATAGCTTTAAAAAGAAGTGAATGGGGGTATTTCCATGTTTAATCCAAAAGTGAATAAAAGCCTACTTGCAGAGAATTTCTCACAGATTGACTCAACAACAGAATTACCTCTCTATAAACTTTGCTCACAGTTTGTTTTTTTTTTTTAATGTTACTCCTTATATAATGAAAAAATAATGAAAGAGAGATATCAAAACATTGTATGGGTATAGATATTCTAAATTTAAAGCCAAAAGAGCCAAATGGCTATTCCTGGACATTCTGTCCAATAACAACATACGGATGAGTAAACACTCACCCTTTATATATGCTCTGGCATAAAGGATCTCTAAGCTGAAGCATTATCAGAAAACTAGAAATAACTTTAGACTTAGTAAAGAGAAGGTTAGCAAAACAAACCATGGGCTATAACTACCATCAGGAAACAAAAATAATTTCACTCCATCGTTGCAGTATATTTATTCCAACATTACACTTATTCTAATTCAACAGTGTGGTGTATGTGACGGATGCAACACGTATATAAAGCATCATCAGTCTGACATTCTCTCACATGGACATATTTTCATCCTCATTAGTGTTTGTTTACAACATCAAAAAGCATAGTTTAAGTCATGAATTAATTTTATCACAACTTTGATATGAAAAAGTCATAGATAATAAAGAAATAGGATGATAAACCATGCATCATTGGAAGGCCTAGGGAGACATAAGGTAAAAGGATGAAAGGCCTTTCAAAAAATAATAGTTTGGTTTTAATTTTAGCTCAGTGTTACTAAGCCTACATCAGATTTGCCCATATGAGGCTCACAAAATTGTTTAGCTTTACATTTTTTTCTGATTTCCACCGTACAGTTCATTTCAGCTGTATCTTGTTCTCCAGTATCACTTTGTTTTCAATTATATCATTTAACTCAAATGAAATCAAAAACTCATGCAACACAAAGAAAAGTAATGTAGATTGGATAGAGATACACGAGCAATTTATCTCATCTTGGGGAAAGAAGTAGTGAAGGAAAACTGTCTAAAAACTAACTTGTTCAACAGTTATACAGAAGGAGGCAGTGTGAAAAGCTCATCTGCAAGGCATTACACCTATGGATGCAAAGGTAATGCTCACTGGCTGTAAATAAAAGCTGAGCTTCTGAGTCCAGCAGTGACAGGGAATGTGCTTCCCTATATCGTATCAGTGTGAAGCCACTTCTGATCAGGAGTGAACACCTCTAAGAAACAGAAAGAAATGTATATCTGCAGCACTATTTATGTTAACATTCTCAAAAAAAGATAGCAGCTGCTAATCATCATGGTTCACTTGATACAAAAATAGCACCATTGAAATTGAATAGATAATCATTTTATTATCATAGGACACCAAAAAGTGGTCAAGATACAACCCATTTTTAGCTGAAACCAATCTTGGCCACATTTGAACATGAGACTTGTATGAACAGCCTATTGCAAATGTCTGATTTCTGTCCCAGTTAAAAACAGCAACAACCACCACCAAACAACATTTCCAGCTGACCAAAGAAACATCAGCTAGTCTGTCACTTTTTTTTAGATAAACAATAAGCACTCTGGACATCTCTAAAAACTACCAAATTCACGACTTTATCATTCAACTGGGTATATTACAGTTTTGCATGTGCACTCTTAAAACACAAGAAAAGTTGCATCTTTTTGACAAAGATCATTTTAGTCACCATGAAGAAAAAGAAAATTTGAAGTAGTAGATGCTATGCAAATATGTTGTTTACATTTTTGTGAACGCTACCATAATAATTCTCATATATAATTTATGAGGATAGTGGGAAACATTGCACAGAGGTAAGTTTGAGCAAAAAATCCCAATAGTGAGTCAAATCCAAAGAATGCAAGGTAAAGTTAGGAAAGAAAAAAAAAATTAGTAATATCTCAACATATGTCACTTACATCACAATTCTCCCAATTGCAAACAAACTCCTCCGAGGTCATTGGTAACTGATGCCAGCTACGGCTGTTCAGCAAACATGCCGGCAAATCGTGATGCAATGCCCGTAACTGAGAGCCTATGAATTTCAGTTTGGTGTGGTAACTGTGAAAATTGACATGTGTTATCAGCTCTCTGGGATCTTTTGCCCCAAATTCACAATTTCTCCACCAACACCGGTACTGCTCTAAACAGAAGAAAGAAGTAAGATTTTACAAAATGCTGCATGAAAGCTGCAGCTGTGTGCCACAACAGTGAGAACATCAATAACACTTTTGCAATAACCTCGTGCTCTGTAAATGACCTTAGGAGAGAAACCAATAATTGCTATTTACTGATAATGAGGTAGCTAAAAGTTGCAAATCTCAGTGGCAAACAGATTTTCCACTGTCTCAAAATCGTAGCAATACTAGAGTGCTCTGTACCTTAGAATGCAACTTTTTATAGAAGGGCAACTCATAGATTTAACAGGAAAATTTTGTAAAAATTAGTATTTTTCTTAGCTATATACTATGATACTCTTCAGTCTAGGTCACACAGACATTGTTAATGTTGGTTCAATTCTATTTTTTTCACCTTTAATTAAAACTCATTCACCTTTAATTAAGATGTCTACACCTGTAATTACACTTGATTACAGTGTTAAGAATAAAGAGCAGGATACACAAGAGCCAAAATAGTTATATTAACAAGTCTAGTATATTATTGCTATTACATCCACAGGGACTGCCTATAATTTTCTGCAGAATCAGATTTTTTGTTTTAAGTACACTTAGTACCATTAAAAAGATGTAAAATATAACACCAGTCATACAACACTAGCTGTCTGTAACCAAATAAGGCAAATACCATACAAACAATAAAAGTTTCTGTTTTCCTGTGAAGATTCATACCACTGCTACTTTAAACTTAGAATTCCTAAGCACCAGGCCAGTTACCTAAAAGAGAAGCACTCTGCCATTCAAAAACAATTTTCTGAAATCTGTTTTAGACAATTGCACCTGCTGAGGACCTAACCTTTGAAAAATCCTCAGAAGTTCTTAGGACATCACCTCTCCAGTCTCTTTCCATTTTAGTAACAGCTATCAATGCAAACAAAAACCCAAGACTATCAGAGCTAAAGTAAAAAGCAAGTGTAAATCCTCATCTAAGGGCTTCATGCAGCTGGGTCCTAGAAAAGCTATGAAGGTCTGTGGTGCAGGTAAACCAAAGTCAGTATTATTTTCTAGCTTAGGAATTAATCTTCAATACTGCAATATAATTTGCGTGACATGAGACGCAAGTAACCTGCTGTTCCCAGGGGGTGCTGCAGATACTCTTCCAAGTGTTCCGCAATGTGATCACAAAATTCATCCATGCATTTTCCTACAAAAGAGCATCCTTCCCATTCACATGGTAATATCAATTCAGAGTTCTTAAATTTGCTTCCAGGGGCCATCACCTAATTTTTTTAGAAGTACAGAGAAGTTTTAGTTACTGTATTACATTTTTGTAAATTTCCCTTGTAAAAAAACAGCAGTTAAGATTACAGGCTCCTAAATTACATTAACTTTTTTTTTTTTCATATTACTGGATACTTTATATTTTAAGACTCTATGGCCATATTTTGCAAACATTTACACCTTGCCAGAAGCCACAAGTTGTAACATTTTCATTATAACTATACAGTAAGAGCCCTATGATCATTGTCCCAAACATCTGCTACCGTAGTTTAACTCCACAACAGCACTGTAAAAGATCTTTCCACACAAAAAGCCAAAGAAGCCATTACCAAGAGTGTAATTCCACAGTCACTTTAACCCAACATAAGTGTGGGCTCCCACTGAACAGGGCAGGGTTCACTTGCCGTTTCTTGTTCTTCTCAAGATGTAGCAGTGGGATTTGTATGGCCAGCAACTAAATCGATGAGAAAACTGATTCAATTGAAAGCTAATTCTTGGGGGGAATAATAGATGGACAGCTAAATCAGTTTTCTGCTCAAGTGGATGCATGTTTTTATCGGTATAAAGGAAGCAACAGGAATATAAAACAAGGAGAAACAGTTCCATTGTCTCTTCACAACTCTGAACAGATTCAACAATAGGAAACTTTATTAAAAACTACTGGCCCATTCTCAGTTGTTTACCACCCCCTTAGTCTTCCCTACGTTAGCTTCAAAGATATGCCGGTTCAGCTGCTTAGAGGACCATTCCCTAACTCGCATTACTCCCAGCCACCTGGATTAGTTTTAAAACTTTAAACAATCTCCGAGCAGATCAGCTGATGGATCTCAGTCAGCAGCAGACTTCAGGAGGAGGATGGCAACAAGCTGCTGGGAGGAGGTTCATAGTTTCCCTTATCAACACATACAGATCTGGAAGACAAATGGAGTCCAATAGCCTAAAGCATCAGTATAAAAGCCTTCATTGCTGCTGTTACGGATTCTGTCGCTGAAAAGTCAGGCACTGACATAATACTGGTTAAGAAAAACCATAGTGCTGCTGGAAAAGCACGCAGGAAGCAGTATGTCAACTCAGTGGTGTTAAGCAGAGACTGTTAACATAACCGGCAGTGTCTGTACTTCTGGCCGCTGAAGATACTAATCTGGAAGCATTCCCCTCCCACACTAGTTAATTGCCAAAAAGCTGCTTCTGAGATAGCTGGTCATCTTACATTGCGACTGGTACTTTTCTCACGTTGCAACAGTTTAATCAGAACCGCTACAACTGTTTTATTTCACCAGTTCCCCATCTCACCGACCTGAAGCAGGAAACGACAGCATCCCTAAAGACAAACTGCAAAGTAAGAGGAGCGCCGTTCGTGCTGCACATTGAACAATTCATCGTCGAGGTCTTTTAATAACGTTATTCCAAACACTGTATTCATATTACTGGAGCAAAGTATTTCGAGTGATAACTACTCTAACTGACCAGGGCCGGCGCGCACAACACCCTAACCGAGCGCACGGGCAGAGAGAAGCGACCCGGGGCAAGGC
>VXAL01002276.1:175140-216265 GCA_013399475.1 Chauna torquata | reverse complement strand
GGGGCACGCCCCGGGGGGCGGGCCTCCACGCCTCTCCTCAGCCGCCCGCCGCCCCCCGCTGCCCCCGTATCCCACCGCAGCCGCCTGCAGCGCGCCCCACGCCGGCCCCCTGCCCCGGCTCGGCTGCTTGCGCGGCGGGGTAGGCGGGCTGGAGAGCGAGCGCTGCCCAGGCAGAGGGCCCCCGCGCGCCCGACCAACGGCCCCAACGGCCGCGGGCGACGCCTGCGCAGAAGCCCCGTCCCGTTCCGATGGCGGGGACGGAGGGGCGGGGCTGTCCCCTCACAGCCGGGGGCGGTTGGGGTCGCCTCTCGGCCCCAGCCCAGGAGCGGGGCTGCGGGTGGGAGACAGCGCCCCGAGGCGGGAGGGGAGGAGGTAAGGGCCGCAGCGGGGCGCGGGTGGTTAAGACACGCCGTCCCGTGGCTGCCGTCGAACAATCCCCCCCTCTGATTCCTCCATTTGCAGTGCTGCTAACTTAGACTTCCAGATTTCCTCTTAAAAACACCGTTTTCTATATCCTTCACACCAAACACAGGTGCCTTTAAAGGTAAGCGGGTGTAAACTGGTACAGGACAAAACCAGCTGAGCGCTGGAAGTCTCCTTGTAGCCAAGCGCGGGGGACCGCGTGCTTCCAGGCGCTGCGTCAGTGGGCTGCGATGGTCTTGTGAGCGTCCTGTGCAACCGGAGTTCGTGATTTCTTGCAGGCGTTAATTGATCACAGCAAGTTCTTGCTCTACTTGAATTACTCCTTAAACCACTCTTCATTCTGATAAAACGCTCACGCATCAGATTTCAGGCCTTTTCTTTTATTCCAGTGGGTAGACTCAGAAACACTGGCAATACTGCAAGAAGACAAAGTTAATTAAGAAGGAAATGTGTATGCTGTATAATTAGAACAACAGCTATCCCTTAACTGGAAATGCTCTCAGGGGTGACTGAATTATTTTATAACACCAGTAAATGGAGTACTCTTTTCCAAGACTGTTCAGCCAGGAACGCCTCATATCTCTCTCTATTCAACCCACTTCTTACTTGCACAACCACACAAGTACATCATGCCTGGAAGAAAACTTCAGTGCATGTTGGGATTTGCATGTATTTCATGGGAAAAGTAGTGGAAAGGGGAGGAGAGTGAATGAGAAGTAGGTGCATTTGCCCCCAGGACGAAGTTTCTCATTTTTCTCTTTGATTATGCAATCTGAGCTCTTCTCTTTTCCATCTTTATAAGTGGTGTTTTGTCACAGATTCCACTGTTCCTTCAGCAAAAATCTTCTGTTTGCATCAGTACGGACTTCATAGGATGGCAATAAAGCAACTATTCTTTCCTTTTTAAGACAGCCCCCCAAAGAACCCTGCTCTGTCCAAATACCCCCAACTTATGTACCCATGTTTACTTTGAAAACAAATCCTGAATTCAGTATAATTGCTAGGGCCCTTGGGTAGAGGTGCCATTTGTATGGCAGGCAGACAAAGGTATTTATTTGTTCCTCTGAAAGCTCAGACTAGGGTCTTAACACAGGCATGGGTGTGGAGGGAAGGGAAGAAGAGCTCACACATGCAGTTATTTATTTATTTTTTTTACCCTACCCACACCACAGTGTGTATAACAGATTTGAGAGGCATTCTTTTTTATCTCCTCCTTTTGTTGTTGTTGCTCTTTGATTGTAAAGCACCTCTCTATTCTAGTGTCATCGCCTCAGTGACACTCCTGTGACAGACTTGCATGGAGATGGCATGTACGCCACAGAGCAGGTCTGTTCTGTGCGTGAGAAAGGACACTCAGTCTTGAGAAAATGCTGCCCACAGGCTTGCTTTTGCTCTTTCCAGAAGTGATGAAATGAGGACCTGCCACATTCTCTTATCGTTTGTGCATCTTACTCTTTGGGTTCTGCATGTTGCTGTATATAACACACTGACTCTGTTTTACCTTTGAACTTAATTGGTGGTAAACTAAGCACACACTAACACTTTCCCCTCCACAAGTAACAGTATAGGTTCTGTTAGAAAAAAGCATCTCAGCACAATAATCACTAATATTTAGTTAACAGGACTGCATCCACCACAACTTACCATACAGTCCTGTACAGCAGACTAAGTATGTTCAATCTGCTTTTTTTTTTTTTTTTTTTAAGTTGCATGTCCAATGTATTTCTTTGCCTCTCAGGCCTTTCTCCCTGGTTTTGAATCTCTTGACATTCAGAGGTGCAGGCCTTAGAGACACCCATGCTCCCTTGAGTTCTGTGAAAATAGCCAGCTGCGTCAGGAAGAGATACTGAAATGAGTACACGGCTTGAGGAGAAGGCTGGCAGAGCTCAGCTGATATCTGGCCTCATTAACAACACCCAGCTCATCAATCCATACACGAGTAGTTCTGGCAAACGAGCCAGAGCATGTGCTGCCTCCTTCCTTGTGCTGGTGTCATGGCAAGAACCTTGGACTCATGTAGGTAGGAGAAGGGTGGAAATCTGCAAAAAATTAGCATCATCAGGTCTGCTAATTTTAACTCCTCATTCTGCCATTACTATGCTTCTTTTTTTTTTTGTAGCCATTTAAGTTTTGCTACATTTACCAAACACCTTAAAAACCTTACAGAATCAAAACCTAGATGTAAACAGAAAAAGGAAAGCACTCAACTGACAGCAAAAAGACATTTGAATTGAAAAACTTCACTTTAGATGGAATAAACCCTCAAACTCAGTATTTTTAATTGCTTTTGATATCAGCTGCTCTACAGCCACTCCAACTAACCAGCCTCTCAAAAGTTTTAGCACCTAGCCAGACACTAACTGGTCAAAACAGCTCATGGATAAGACAGAAAGGCAATCGCATTATGCTACAAATGCTGATGAAATCCTGACTCTAGGAGCGAGGCTGAAGTCGCTTGGAGGAATCTCACCTCCCCTGCCACACTGAAAGGATGAGCTCTCTGCCCCTTTCAGCTTAGCTGTTAGGAAGGTAAGATTAGCAACAGTGAGCTTGGACTCCAGGAAAATGATCCAAAGTGCCAGCCATCGTTAGGCTGTACTGCAGGGGCTCTGTGCGCTGAACTCCAGTTTGAACTGAACTCTGCATTTTGAAGCTGTCGGCAGTGCACGTGCAGAGTAGCACTTCAGGACCCAGGAGGGAAAAGAAATCCAGAACAGCTTTCTCAAAGCATTTCAGGGCAAGGAATGTGTTTTCCAGCCGTGGTTACACTGTATGGTAAAGTAACTGTGGCTTTTTAACATGTTCCAGCATTTTTAATCAAGAAAACGTAACAGCTTCTTGCCATATACAGTGTGAATATGATAGTAGCATCTCAGCACTGAAGAAAATCATTTTAAGATGAGCTGATGACAAATGTGACGGAAACGCCTTTTTTTGTTGCCCTGTTGCCAACATGACACTTCGGATTTGCTACAGGGCAGAAGCCTTTATGTGAGTACAAACCTTGGCAACCAATCTCACAGACGCAAGTCACTTGGCTGTACAGTCATTGTGCAAAACTACTCAGCAGAGCTTTGCTGTGAATCGTGGTGCGGCTCAGCAGTACCCTCCCCTCCACTGTGCTTCCTTCTGCCTTTACATCAGATTAGGCCAACACACTCACAAACGCCATCAATAGGCATGCCAAAAATACAAAGGGTTAAGGATTTTCCAACAGGCTTGCCTATACCACTGATAAATGTAAGGCCAAAAGTAATTACAAGGAGAGACAGTATTACTTTAAATAGTCTAAATAGCACCAAGGAAATACCATTACTGAAAAAGAATTCACAAAACAATACTAACAAAGCTATTTTCCCTATCCATTTTCATGTAACACCTATTTTATATGACTATCATTTGGGTGTATGGTGTATTTTCCATTCCTAGTCTTCCAGTTGAGAAATTCAGGCATCTTTTTGTGTGCAGAACACTCACAAATCACTGACAAACTGACAGAAAATTCAGTTCTAGAAATAAATTCAGCTGTTACCCAGCTGTTGATTTCAAACAATTTCTGGAACAATAAAAAGGTGCAGAAACTTAGTTGGAAACTGACTGGTAAGTTTCTGCAAAAATGCTCCCTTTTTCTACAGACACATCTCAAAAGAAAAGTTTAATTTTAGAGAGTGTAAGGGCACTTAATAGTGTAGGTTTTCCTGAGAGAACTCATCATAGAGCATAGCTGAGACAGAGATGCAATCTCCTCTGTATTCTGTTACAGTAACAAGCTATAGAATATTTTAGGATGCTACCCCATGTTCCTGTATATTTCGGGATGCACAAAGTTCTATGAGATAACTACTAATCTTACTGCTTTTGAAGCAAGTCTATGTGATTTGAAGAAAAAACGTTTGATACATTGAGGACCAGAAAAGAATAAAAACGCTGGTAGAGAAAGGGTTCTGCACCTTGTTGCCCCTTTACTTCAGAGCCCATGTGCCACAGACAGCATTCAATTAAATAATAGTGTTAGCAATGAACAATGACAATACACAACACTACACAACATCACTCCTTTGGCTCAAAATAATTCCAGTTTGTTACTGAACAGTTGTTATGCAAAATCTCCAACACATGGCTGAAAAAAGTAACCTTCATATCCTATAGATGAAAAGGCTAGTAACAAATTGGCAAATGAAATTTAGATTGCACATCCCTTACATATTTTTATTTGTTGTGCAGGTTGAAACAGCATCAGTATAACTTTGGTATTCATCTGAAAAAGGTTTAGTTGGGAGAGCAGCTGGCATTCACTAGTTCTCCAAGGTAAGTTCTGTCTGAAAAGGAATCAATTTCCAACTTCTCCAAAAAAAAGTACTTGTTTTGAAGTTTTTCATGTTGCAGCACACCCAAGATACAGTTTTGTTCTCATAGGGATGTTAACAGTAGTAGCAGTAATAAAATCACACTGAAAGATAATGAGATATCACAGCAAATGTTGCAGGGAAAGTCAAGATCATTTTTAAAAGGAGCATTTGGGGGGGTTCTCCTGTTAGAGAACTTTCTATCGCCCAGCCTACTCAAAGCCCTTCCAGTGAGCTTCGTCTTTTTCCTCCTGAAGCAGAATGTCATTTAAGATTTTGGGGATACTGAAATACTGAAGAGAGACGTTTCTTTTCCATGTGACTGCCAACATGCAAACATTTATTGTGTGACCATTCCTTTTTTATTTAGTTAGGATCAATCATTATCAGAAGGGCAAGATGCTAACTTGCCTGGGTCAGATTACGTGGGCCAGGAAGACCGGGAAGGACGATAGCAAAAGAGTACAGAAAACCAGAGGATCACGCATTAGGATAAAGGGGCTTTGTGAAGTCAGAGCAGTCTCTGTAATGGGCGATTACCTGCATATGCCATTCTTACCAAATAGTCAGGCAATTACATGTTAAAATGGTTCCAGTAGATTCAATGCAGCCTGAATGCTGCCATCAGTGTTATTAACATAGAGCAGATGTACTCACTCTGCAGCCGAGGCAAAAAATCTCTTCCTCCCCACTTAAAAACTTAATCACCATACACGTCTAAAAAAACACCAATCTTCCAGAAACTTCTATACACAGCAGTGTAACCCTCCATGTTTGTATACATATATGCATTTTTTTTGATGCTAGCCATCTTTTATTTACCTCAGTAGCTTGATCCAGGACCTCTGCATTTGCTTTCTTTTCTATTTTTGTCAGTCACCCTGCCAAAATAAAATGTGCCTTTACCAATTAGGCACTGAACACAGCAGAAAAAGGTTTCAAGTACATAAACAACACGTTTTATAAATAAAGCCTAGCTTCCTCTTGACCAATGGGTTTGGCAAGAAGGGGGAGCACTTATGGGGAGGATAGCTGAGGAGAAGCTTATCTGGCCCAAGCCAGTGGTGGAATAATCCATGTGACAGAGGGGCATCGAGCTCTAATTCTCAGGACACTGAGGATATTGGGAGGCTAAAAAAATACAGGAACACAGAGCATCGTTTGAAAAGGATCTGGGGAAAACAGAAGGGGCTAGGGAATGAAAAATTCTCTGTTTTCCCCACTGGTAAAAGACGTTTTCTCTTTCTGATATGCATCCTTGTCCCATCATGTATAGGTCTCTCCCATAAAGGCATTTATGGACTTGTTGACATTTACAGAAAAGTAGTTGTGTTCCTCTGACACAAAATCTGTCACCAGAAACCACCTTCTTATGTCCTGTCCTAATTGCAACGTTCTGTTACAATTAGGCCTAACACCAGCCTAGCACAGTGAGATTCTGGATGTTGCTATGGCACCAAGAAAGCCATGGGACGTTAGCTTTAATTTCCAGTCATTTATACTTTGGAAGGATTTGTAGCAGAGATTATAAGGCATCCTTTAGGGGTCAGGTAGTCCATGTTAATACAGACTCTCAAAGACAAACTCATTCCTACTCATATTTTTGCTAATACATAGAACATTTTCCATAAATATGATAGGCACAGACAGGATTTTTACAACCATCAATCTATCTTCACTGTTAAACGCAGCAGATGCTTTATGCTCAGCAAAAATCTTTAGTATGGTTCTGTGGCTCAGTTTGCAGCCCCAAGGGAACTTGTTCTTCAGCTGTAGCTGGCAGGACAAATTTGCCTTTCAGGATTCCAGGCAGCAACTTTTGTTTGTTTGTTTTTAGTTTATTCCTTTTTGATATCAGCTGTTTTTTTCTCTGTGGGAAAGGTAATTTCTTCTTGACATGCGAAAGTCCAGACTACACATCAATATATGGAGAATGGAATGAAAGTGTAGTATCCGCATTGATGTATTTGGCCCAACCCACTATTTATATCCCCAATATTCATGCAAACCTTGCCCATTATACACTAGGGCATACTGCCTCCACGTGGCAGGATATGCTTCAGACATTCTTTTGTCTTGCATTTCACACACTCTTGTGTGTGGCTATGAATTTTTGGAAATACATTATTTCTGTGAGAAAGGGCAATATGAGGATGAAAAAATTAATGAATCATATTGATAACAGTGTTCTTCACACAAATATTCACCAGGAATGCACAGTAAAGTACAAAGGCTATATATATATGTATGTATATATATATAAAATAATGCTTTCTCAAATGTTTATTACGTGATGAAAGAAGACTAATTGAAAAAAATTCACATCCTTAACTTGATCAAAGGGGACCAATTGCTCTTCGGGCCTATTAGCTAAGAGCAAGATTGAAAGAGCAGTTTTGAAAAATTACATAAAACTGTATCACATTCTTGTTTCAATTCATAACTGGTTTGATTCAAACTTGACTAGAACACCGTAAACGTTGCTTTAGCATTAGACCAGCTACGTGATTCAAGTAGCACTAACACTGTGTTATGGGTACAGGGTTTTTCCCATCACTAAAATGGAAATACTTTGTGAAATTGGTATATTTCCTTCCACACCACGCTCATTCCCACCCCCAAGCCCCAACCTCCACCTACTTTACCAACATTGTTAGATACAAGACCTAAAGAAGAAAGAAAACGTTATTGGTTTGCTCGTTTGTGTTTACATTTCAGTCTCTACCAGCTGACCACAAGTGTATTCCAGCTCACTGTCAACAAGCTCTTCATATATAATTTCCAGACTGGAAAGAAGTGACATGTTATGGTTGAAAGGGTTTTCTAAATCACCAGTGCTGTATTATTTAGGATATCCCTGCTTTGGTTAAGATATATTATGATGCTCCTGTCAACTCCCAATCTTACTGCACAAAATACACAGCACAAGGGGGTGCTAAATTTATAGTGAGATTTTTTTTCCCTTTTTTTTTTTTTTTTTTTTTGAAAGACAGTGCAAGGTCTAGAGACAACGTGAGAATCTCAAGTTAGGGTGTTGCAGGGTGCTATGCCAATTTTAGCTTACATTTCACTGTATAAACATTTTCCCATCTGTTTGGTATCCAGCAAACAATCCTATTAGAAATTTTCCGAACATCTGTGTGTTTTTGTCTCTAAGTACTGTCCATTTCAACTTTTCAAAGTATAAATTAGTAGCTATACATCTGTTGTTGTTGCTCTGTTTGAACCTGTTGCTGTCCTGACTGCTGTTGTGTTGGCTGTGCCTGGGGCTGCAAGACATCAGTTTGAGGCACTGACCTCCATGTCAGAGGATGCTGTTCTGTTATCTGGTTCCCTAGAGGAGCAATGGAGTTCACCAACGTGGTTAGGTTTATAAAATGGGCCACAGACTGAGGGTTGGCTGCCTCTGGCTGCGGCTGGATCTGAATGTCATTCTGGCGGTTGTGCAGCATGGCGGAACCACTGACGGTGTCAAACGTCACGGTGAGAATGGAGTTGTCCAGCTGCAACTGGCGTTCAGGTGCAGCCAGGTGGCCCACAGCCACTGGCTGGAGGTTTGTGAATTGGGTTCCAGCTGCCGTTGTAATGGGGGTTACAGTGATATTTGTCAGCCCAACAGAACTGGACGGGGCTGTGACGTTTGGGTCGCCAAGGGTCACCACCACCTGAGGAAAAACAGAAAGGTAACTCAACCTTACATTTTGCAGCTGGCTACCAAATATCTAGCATTGAGAAAAATCAGCTGAGTGCTGATGGACTAGTATGTTGCTACTGCCAGTAAAAGAAGTCATAGGAATAGAGGGGAATATAGAAAGCTTTGAATGTAACAACTTCCAAGTACAGAAGTAAGAAGGGGGGGGCCATAAGTAACATTTAAAACCATCAGCCAAATTAACTGTCACACTTGCAGTCACAGCTTCAGCCAGTTAGTGGTCTGGCAAACAAGATGGTTAACACCAAAGGAAATAAAAACAGACACGAGGAACGGGCTGGCCCGACTCCCTTTTTTTTTTTTCTCCCTTTTAAATCCCTGTTTATCTTCATATTACTGCAATTTATCAAACTAGCCCTAAATGTTCCGATCACTCTTCACTCTTTTGTGTTTACTGTTAGGAAAACAGAAGTTTTCTCCCCCTAAGCAATGCCAGCTGCCCATCACCCTTCTGCTGGAGCTTACCTGCTGAATGCTCTGTACAGCTGAATTAGTCTCATCTCCAACATTTCCTGTAAATTCAGCTTCCTTCTCTGTGTATTCACTGAAGGCAGGGTCCTCAGGCACTTGAGCTTCCCCCTCCTCACCTGACTTTTGCTTTCGTTTCTGGCCACGTTTATGAGCTTTCATATGCTGCTTCCCTTCTGGTAATTCTCCCTGTTCCAAGGCTAATTCCGGCTGGAGCAACAAATTTCCAAACAAAACACTAAGCAAAATGACTTGCTGAAGTTAGTTTACTGTTGATTCTCAAGTGAAGAATCAAACTTTAGCAAAAACTTGATTTCAGGGAATGCAAACTCACCCTGTAATTACCTCCATTTTACGAGTACACGTTATATGACAAAACAGATCAACAACTTGCATCTGCATATACTGTTTAAAAGACAGCATGCCACACACTAAGCTGGGACTGGTTCTCTAAAAAACCGTATTCCTTGCCTACCAGCCCACGTCTAGCTATGATATGTACCAAAAAAGTGCCATCCCCACTTCATCCTCCAGCAGGCCTGAAGCCTTGTTGCCACCAGAATTCTGCAATGGTGAATTTACCTGAACAATCCCAATTGAGGAGGCATCAATGGTAGTAGTCTCTGGCAGCTGCTCTAAATCATCAATCCTCACTGAAAGAATCTGTGGACAAAGAGGTAACAGCCTGGTGAACTGCAGCAGAACAGCCCACAGCCAAACAATATAGCATTGCCTTAAATCCTGTCACAAAGCAAAAATGATGTAATCTAATATTTCACATGTACCATTTAATACAATGCATTTAACCGCGGCTTTTTTTTTAATAGCCATCCTCTTATGGCATATAGTCTTTTCCTACTCACTGAAAACCAGCAAACTTTAAAGACAACGCTAGAAGAATGTATTTATTTTCATATTCCAGACAGAACACAACCCACTGAGAAGTGAAGAATTCTATAAAAAAGAAATGTAATGTTTTGTCAAACATTTGACAAAAAATTATTTTATAAGAATTTTACTTTTATTACTAGTTATAAACCTATTAATGGTCCTACTCCATTATTTTCAGCAGAATCTATATATCTCAGCTGATCAAAGAACAGGAATAAATTGCCCTCTACATTGCAGATATTTAGCTGCATTTTTAATCCAAAAATCAATAAAAGAAGCTTTTTGTTGACTTCCTTCCCTGTCGTCATGATGAAAAGTAGGCATAACTCAAGGCAAAGCAATACTGATGATAAATTGGTTGTAAAATAAAGCCTCAAAGGGAAAGGACAACCTAAATAAGAAACGCTGAGTAAAAACACAGTATCTATTCAGAAATTTAGAACACAGAAAAAGCCCCACTAGGGTCAGACAAAACATTCCTTTAATCCAAATTCTCTGCAGTCAGCATTCATCAACACTAAGAATCATTTTGTATCAGCAGCAGATGCTGCCATCACCTCTATTCACCATTTCTTTCAGGTCACTTCGGAATATAGAGAACACAACAGGGAAAAAAGAATCAATATGCTCACTAATAGATGAAGACAAAACTAGAAAAAATATACACTTAAGCTGAGGTGAGAAAAGAAAAAGGATTTAAATAATCAGAAACTTCATTTTTAGGGAGTGACAATCAGATATGTTTACTACTGAAACGTAAGACAACAAAAAGGGTGATTCAGCTAAGTGCATGCTTAACAGACACTACCTAAGCTGAGGTTAGTGTATCCTTAACCAAAATTGGCCTCAAAAGAACAGGAAAAAACAAGGTCTGGGGGTGGATTCCTTTCAAGTCACTGAAGGCCATAAATTTTACTAAAGAGAGAAAAAAAAAGTCAAAAAAACAAAACACCTCATGATCTGCCTGCCAAACTAACTCACCTCTGGATGTTTACGCCTCATATGTCGACTCATGGATGCTCTGGTAGAAACCTTTGTCCCACACAGCTGACAGCTCTGGGCTTCTACCTTATCATGAGTGAGCTGTATGTGCTTCTGGAGCATGTAATCAGTGACATACTTCTTATCACAGACTGAACATGTCCACTGTTTTCCTACTGGTGGCAGATGGAAGGAAAAGCTGTTAGCAACAGGACCGGAAGATGAGTATCGTGTTGCCAGCATCTCAACAAGAGGAACTAGGAAAAAAATTAAGCTATAGTCTTTGGTTACTGTTTTTTAGAGGATTTACCTGTGTGAATCAGCTTATGAGTCTCCATTGTATTTCTCTCACTAAAAGTCTTCCCACAGAGCTCACACATAAAATCTTTGATTCCTGTATGAAGAGTACATTTTAGCATGAGTGATAATGGCCTAAGGCATCTAGGACAATTCTGAATCTCGTGTTACCAAAACACCCCACCCCACAGCCAAACAAGTAGAAGAAGCTCAGCTTCACCAGCTATTTTTGTCTAAGCCATGCCACTGTTATCACTCAGAAAATGAATCAGAAAATAACATTTTGTTTTTGGAAATAAGAAACTGAAGACTAAGTTAAAACAAAAGCAACACTCTAGACCTATCCTAGACCAAACCAACCTCCCTTAAAAAAGCGAAACATGAAAGCAACCAAACAAAATATCTTAATTGTGTAATAGGTGGTCTTGGCTGACCAAGACCTCGCTTTTCAAAGAGCACAATATGCATATTTCTTTTAGCAGTGTTCCTCATATTCTCTCATTGTTCTAGGTAAGAGTTCTCCCAGGAAGCATTTAGCTGATGCAGTGCAGCTTTTGCACATCCTTAGAGACCTCACCCGTGTGTCTTTTGTAATGCTTCAGCATGTTGACTTTCTGTGCAAATTTTCGGTGACATTCCTTGCATTCATATTCTTTAATCCCTTTGTGAAGTTTCATGTGGTGACGAAGTGCATGTTTTGTCTTCATTCCTATGAGACAAAAAGATACAGCTAAATGCACAGTATGATGATCTTCTCCATTTCTCCCACTTTCAGAGGGGACCTCAGGATGACCACATTATTAGCCAATAGCTCTAACATGATATCTGCTGTGTGCCCACAATTCAGTGTTTTTAATTGTTTAGTGGCAGTGCACATTATTGTTATTAGTTTAGTTCCAGGCAAAAGCTCTGGAAAACATCTGAAGAACCATTGAGGAAGAAGCAAAACAGCAGGGAGAAGCAAAGACAAAACATCATTACAGATGTCAGACTTAACTGCCTTCCAGTTCAGTTATTGTTTAAGTTATAACACAAGTAATTCAAAAAGTCAAAGCAACTTTAACTCTTAGAGAAATTACTCTAATTCTTAAGTCTGAAAACAGTCTAGAATGAAAAAAAAAAAAACCCTTTTATTCATTTTGGTAGTGCAAATGCAGTTGAATTCACTCCGGCAGGCACTCCTCAATGTAACAGAACAGAGGCAAATTTTATTAATATCAGATGTGTCTTACAGGTCATGGAACTAGATCATAAAATTACAGGTGTTTTATACATCCATAAGGCTCCTGATTAATACAGTTCCTAACACTCAAAATAAAGAATTTACATTCTGAGGACCTTCCCAATATTCTAAGAATGGAAGTAATTTTAATTCAGATATTCACCTGCTATTCAGTATCACAATTAATGGAAAACAAGGCATTAGACATACCTTTGCCACATTCTGCACACAAGTATTCTCGGATATTATCATGGACCCGCATGTGTTCTTTTAACATGTCTTTCCTAGCAAATGATTTGCCACATTGCTCACAAGCATGACTTTTTACACCTTAAAAATAAATTTAAAAGACAACATAAACAAAAAAAAATGTTAATGAAAAATGTGCATCCCCTAAAAACTAACTAAACCGGTGAATTAGAGGGCAACAGTCCACCTGTGTTGACAGCCATATCTTTCATGCATATTGTAGCCCAGACTGAATTAAGAGACATTACAGAGAGAGAAAAGCTGGCTTTTTGTGTGAGATCTGAAAAAAGAAAGCCTGAAGTAGGAAAATACTGTATAGCATGAAATAATAATGAGCTGTTAAAAATGATTTTGCAATAGCAGTTTTCAGCCTGTGCAATGGTGACAAGGTGACATGGATAAGAATTTGAGGAAGAACGGAATACAGAATTAGGATTTTTAGCAGATGAATCCCGCATTATATTAACTAAGGATCTTGATTGCGTGCCTTGACCAAACATCTTCATTAACGCTCTCTGCTTTAGAAAACTGGTCTACCTTAAAAGCATAAATGTATCATTTATCTTATTGTAACTTACAGTAAAAACCCGTAACTTATTTCTTCCTGAAAAAAAATAAGGCAGGCATTGGCAACAGAAATTTCTTTGTAATATTGAGAATGATAAAGAAACACAACATTATTACCTGTATGTATAAGCTTATGTCTTTCGAGATTCCCTATACTGTTAAAAATCCTTCCACAGATTTCACATGGATGGATGTATCTGCAACCAGAGAGACCAAAACTGTCATGCTTTTCTTGAGACAAAGGGGTGGTTTTCAGGCATCTTTGTCAGTAATTGTATTTGGTAATACTACTTACTAGAAAAGTTCCTTGAAACATAAATGCATTTTAAAAATGAGCCTTAAGAAACACGTAAATTCACTGAAAACTTGGAACAGTCTGGCATTGCTATGCCCTCAAATTATATATTTTAAAAAAATTCTTACTAAAACCATAGATTTATCATTTACAAAGGCCAAACTGGGAGGCTGTTGACTAATTATGTTAAGTGAATCGGTAGTGATATATAATGCATTTCAAACTTTTAATCAGCATTTTAACACCCATTAGTTTCTGGTCTTTTAGTACAGCCCAATTCTCTAAAACTATCAGATGGCAGAGCCACTGTGACTTCAAAAAGATAGCTCCTCTTATCAGTCCAACAAGTCATCTTACTTCTGCACATTAGGATCAGGCAGGTTCTCCCGATGAATGACCATGTGTGCATGGTAAGTTGCCTTCAAGGCAAAACGTCGATTACAAATGCTACAGCCATAGCCTTTCTCCTTGTGCACATCCATTATATGCTTCAGGTACTCCTTCCCTCGGCCGAAAGTTAACTGTGGAATGAACCAATAGTGAATGAAAGGGGAAAAAGGTCCTTGGGAACAGCGATGATTTAGTAACACATTACTGGGATCCAGAGTCAGAGCTACTAGTCAGAAATACCCTGCATATCGCTAGATGAAAAATCTGTGAAAGCTAGATTCAGGCCTGAACCTGTTTGGCCGTTACTAGCACATTGCTACAGGACATCAGTTAACTCACTTGGAAAACTAGCTTGAGATGGTAATCTCTGGCTTGTTGCTGACAGAGGGCAGAAGTACAGCAGGAGAACAGTTCACTCATTTTTGGACACAGAAGTAGCGCTTCTTACACTGCACAAGTAGAGGACCGCCAGTTGTGCACTGAGGAACAAACTTGAAGAGAGCCACATCCACTAGCTGTTGAAGCAAGGATGTCACAGATGGAGACAAATGTCTTTTGGGCTCTAGGGGCACAGTAAGCTGTATTCTGCAGAGTAAGCTTTGGTACTAGCTCCAGAAGAGTTGGTATTTCTAGGCATTTGCAGGGCAGCGATTCCATCTCAGCTCCTGGAAGCACTACAGCTACAACAGACAGGTGCTCCACCTGGGCTAAGTAACCTTGCATATATATATATGCTCCTATATATCAGGGCAAAGTGCCATTATGTCATCTTTTGCTCTGATTTTGTAACTATACAGGGTACAACTGACAGCACTGCACAGCTTGGTGAAGATGTCCTTTGGGAAAAGTACAAAATAAAGAGAGATTCTCAAAATCTCAGGAGACATATTTCACTGATCCTTATTTGTATGTGGTTCTCCCTTACAACTGTGCAAATTTTCAGCCAAAAAGAGCCTCCCCATCTCACCACAGGTAACACTCATTTTCCACTGCCTTACACAGTTGTTTACTTCACGAACACCTGCAAAAGCACTAAAAAACCCAGCTTCCAGAAAGAGCTTTCTAATTTGAATGGCACAATTTCCCTCATTTAGAAGCATTTTTTAATACAGTTTATGTACCCATTAAGTGCCAGACATTAAAATTACCACATTGAAAGAAAGTACATGATTAACTGCTGTGATACTATGTCTTCTTATGCTTACTGACACAAGCTTCAAGTCAGTTTGCACTTAAAACCAGTTTGCAGATAAGAACAGAAAACTGAAGTGCTAATATCTCCATGTCTTTAATATGAAAAGAAGTTAGGCTACGCATTTTCACGACATTAAGTATAGACTGTGAAATAAACTCTGATTTCCAGAGACCAAGTCAGTGGCCTAACTACCAAGATTCTCCTGTCCCACTGTCAGTTTGGCCAGTTTTGCTGTTGTTACTGATCCTTTCTGCATCCCACCCAGCCCAGCACAGTGTGCTCCCCCAGTTAAGGTACAGAATCCAAATGGGCCTTAAGGATCCCATTCTTCCTCATTACTTCTTTACAAAATGGCAAAAGCCATGCAATAAGAGGTTGAAAGTGTCCTCCTCTGTTTGCTGACAAGTGAGTAAAGTAGGTTCCAGTAGTACCATCCTGTTAGTAACAGAGTAGGCCAAGAATAAGCAGTCATGCTGCATATTAACAGCTGTGTTAATTCTCCAGACTAGATATCCACTAGACATCTGGTCTTGTCAAAACGAATCAAATTGTGGATGGTATCATTCAGAAGTGCTATAAAAATTTTAATTTGCACATAATTAAAAGATAGCATAAGATTTGAGTGTTCCCTTATTGTTTCTTCCTCCAGTTTTGCTTGCTTGCTGCCTTACAGAGAGGGAAGTGTATGTTTATGTATTTATCTTTTTAAGTGTTTAGTGTTCGCCTTACAGAACACCACCTGATGTCTTATGGAATAACATTTTGTAGATTAGAGGTAACAAGCACTGCAGAGGAGAGCAGACCTGTGGACTGGCCTTCTCTTTGCTAATTCTCAATGCTACTTAAAATTCTGAATAATTTATAGACATCTCCACTCCTTCCCCCCATCAAATTAATTTGAAAGTATTTAAAGCTACCTGGCACCTTTTGCAGCTATACTTGTGAGGCTCAGAATCTGCGCTTTCATCAGAGTTGTCATCATTTTCCTCGGATGAGATTCCAATTTTACCAATGAACTCTTCCCTCTGGTGATCATCCATTAGTGCTATATCCTGTGTAGGGTAGGAAAGAATATTCTGTTTTAATAGATTGAAGACCCCTGTCAAAAGGTAACACCTTGACAGCTTTTTTTGCCACGCTGACTGCCTCACATTAACAACTGCTGTGACATTATTTAAAATATCCTCCAGCTTCTTTCAGTTCAGGTAAATAAAGTCCCTCTGTCCATCATTAAACAAGGAACGACTTATCTAAACAGATAATACTCTATTTTTGTGTGTAAAAGGAACTTTAATGTAAGCAGAGACTTAACTGGTTCAATATTACATCCATATAAGCATCTTTATGAGCATCACTGAGTGATACAATTCCTTTCAATTTGCTGTTAACTTAGTTATTCAAAATAATCAGTGTCTGTTTAGGCACTATTAATAGTGGTGGGGTTTTTTGTTGTTGTTAGTTTTTTTTTTTTTTTTTAAATCATTTGGATCATTTTGACTAAACCAGGTTAGGAACTGAGCACACAGCCAGTTATGCTGGCATATACAAGAGAACCACAATCACTGGCATGGAAAAGAGCAGGAACAATTACTTTTCTGGTTTGTTTGCTTGAACAATACATCTGTTAGCAGCCTTCTTGTTAAATAGGTAGTTATCCTCCCTGCTTTAAACTGAGCAACCTCTGTGATTCACCCAAGGTCACAGAAGTGTATTTATGTTATGTTCGGAACAGTGTTCTGCAGTGGTATCGGAAACAACTTTGAATATGATAGTCCACATACTCTGTAGCAATCCAGCTGTGGAACACAGAGCCATGGGTAAATCAGAACACAACACTTGCTAGGCTGCTGTACAAACATCACTGCCCGGGGTACGCAATCACTGTTGTGTTGCCAGTGCGAACACATGGCTGGCTGTAACAGTCTCAATATATTTATCGATGTGTTTATTAATGTTTGCTAAGTAACATGCCTTTTCTACTAAACTATTAACACAATACCTTAAAATGGACGTGAATGTGGTCTCTCAGCACATCCACCCTAAAAAATTTACGTCCACAGATTTCACAGGTGTATTTCTTGTCTCCATGTGTTAAAAGGTGTTTGTTCATGTTGCTCCTGCACGAAAATACCTAAAAGAGAAGAAGGAAAGATGGGTTTTTGTATCATGTCCAACAGGGCTACAATTCTTCATAAGTTATCCAGTGGATAGCTCAGAACATATTACTGTCCCATATTATTTATTCTGGCCAGAAACATGTAGGAACTCCTGTTATCCAGCCAGCAGACTACCTCAGTAACTGCTGACACAGCAAAATACACATACACAGCTCCAAAGAACTGACTGAAATTGCCTGCTTATCAGAGGTGGACTTCCAAAAAAGATGCAGCAGAATTACGTAAATTTAGAAATATTTAGACAGTGCTTTTTGAACCAAGAATGTTGCATTTATCTATAAAAAGATACATACACAAAATCTATCTTCATTGATATTTAACATATTGAAAGCATCAAAACCAAAGGCCTACACACCAAATTAAGAGTTGCTTGAGTACATCTTGCACCATGAATCATTAAACATTTATCAAAGCACTAGTTAAACCCACAATCTTCGTACCGGTGCCAATAGCAACTTCAGATTATGAGCATTAAGCTCCCAAACACAACAGTGGCATGGTCACACAATGAGTTCACTTTGAATTCTAATAGAAAATGATTTCCAAGGCACACAGTCAATTCTAGCCATTTACATTCTGGCAGAAAATCTTCTCTCCAAATAGTGTAAGCCATGAGATTTCATTGACAGACACAGCAGCCACGTTACACTCTATGCTTTGTTACATGTCCTGAAAAAAGATCTAGTCTGAACTTCAGTTTTGTTCTTATTTCTGCTGTAACAGCTCCAACCATCTCTGGCCACAGTGGGCTTGGACCTATAGCGGAGCTAAGGCAGCTGAAAGAGCAGCATCTTGGCTGTGCCCCAGGACTTGCTGGTAACTGACCGCATGCCCGTCTCAGTTGCAAGGTAATCTGATTTGGCATATACCTCAGCGAACGTCAATTACCTCAACCTTTTGGCAGGCTATGCCTCTATTCAGGTAGACAGTTATTGTGGTTTAATACATGGGTGGTAACTTGTTGTGCCATAATAACTCATTCGGAGGCTCTGGGCTGAAGTGCATCATACCCTTGGAGTGTTCTTGGAGCTACAACGCAGAGCTTCACGTGGCACATACTGGCAAAGAAGCCTACCTTCCCACACACGGGGCATCCCGAAGGCTCCTTCTTGTAGCGAACCATGTTTTCCGTACTGTGTTCAAAGTCTTCTCTTTTCACACGCCTCACTCCTTAACAGAACAGTCCCCATCAAAAAAACAAAACAAAAAAATAAACCATGGCTTTCCACTCCAATCTGCATGCCCTCTCAGGTGAATACTGTAAAGAAGAGTGAAACACTGGGAAGAGCCTCAATGCAGAAGTTAATTGCTAGCACAAGGATAATTTCTTAGTTCAAACGGTGTCTTAAGAATGTAGAAGCAGTCTGCCAAAATGATGTATCGTGGCCTGTTTGATATTACATCAACTGTAATGTGTCTGAAAACAGACATTTATTGTCAACAACAGGAAACAGGCATTTTGATCAGATATCTGGCCTATAAATCCTCCCTGTCAGTCTCTAAGGAGAGACAGAACCATCCAGCATCACTTCCAATGTTCAAGGAGGACTTCAGACCTGTTTCTCTGCTACTTTCAAGAGGGAAGAGGGCTGTTGCTGTTCTGTGACAACCGAATATGAAACTTATTGCCATTACCACTCCAACACTTGTCCTCTAGCTGTCCTCTAGTTCACATCATGAGAGGCCAGTGACAGTTGGCTATGCCCAAAGCACCAAATTAGATAATCAGACTGTTTTTTTTTTAATCGCCTTTGGTCTTGTCATCTATACCACTAAGTGGCATTTTAATATATACTCAGCAATCTATCACCACCCAAGTTTTTCCAAACTCTTTGAGTACCTATAACATGCTTGAAACATGTTTGAAATTTTGAACAGTCAAATCTTATAATCTTATTTTCATATATCCCCCAGATTTTGAAAGATTAACATCACACAGCATTCTATTTATATTATATTGGTCAGGTAGCAGCCTTTAAAAATAGATTTATGTTTATACAGTAGTCACTTTCAGTCTTACATTCCAAGTTAATTCTCTGCCCTAAAATTTTCAAGTTACCACACATTTAAAAAAAGAAAAAAAAAAGAACAGAATTCACATAAATTAAAAAAGAGACTGTTAAAATCAGCTAGTCTAAGCTACTGCATAACAAGCCAAGCAACTTTCACGTGACTGTTAGCAGCACTGAATCCAATCATGTGAGGGAATAAATGGTGCAGCTCCTAACAAGGTTTCACAGAATTAGATAACTCCCTTCCAGGATTCATAACTATTATTTTTCATAAATGTCACATATCATTGAAACCTGCTACTTTAGATCAGGAAACTACCTAAAAATGACACCTACCATAATAATTAGATTCATATGCAGTATACTTACCTTCCAGGTGTCGCCTTTGATGGTCTAGCATGACATCCTTCCTGTAGAACATCTTATTGCAGATTTCACATGCAAACTTCTTATCCCCATGCTTTTTCTTGTGTTTGGAAAGATTACTGTTTGTAGAAAAGAATCTGAAACACATCTCACACTGGAATGTCTTGTCATCTGTAAGCAAGAGAAACCATGCAGCTCTTCACAGAAGAAAGCAGGTTTTGTATGTTTGTGAGACAGCTAGTTCTTTTGTTAGACCTGAATTTTAACATATAATCCATCGCATGGATTGAGGAGGGAAATGCAGAAGCATGCATTTTTCTTTTACTTTAAAGTTTGTCTTCCCATTAAAAGTATAATAAACATCAAACAACATACCAAGTTTATTTTTGCTACCTACAAACTTAACTATCACTGGATTGCACTGGAACATATTTCTTCAAAAGCAGTAAAAATATATGATGTTAACTTGAACACTGACTCTAGCACCATAACTTCCTCACCTGGGCTATCTCCATTGTGGTCTAGCATACACTAAAATTATGTTTGGAGTGGATTCTGTTACAGTTGATGCAAGTTTTTAACGATGGTAAAATCAATGCACATACAGCAACACAGAATCACACAAACAGCTGCTTCTAAACATCAGAATACTTCTGCCAGCACTGGTTCCTAATACCAGCCAGTAGAGCATACTCCAGAAGAAAGTATAAAATCTCAGAAGTAGACCATTACATGATAATAGGCGTATGGGGAATTCATTTTGTATTCAGTAGTTGAGACTTTTGTGGAAACATGAAAGCGTGGTTCTGTAGGTGGAATTTGCCAATTCTAAAGCAATCACAAAGAAGTAACAGCTTCATTTGTTAAATAGTAGAGCAAAAACTGCTGCTCATTTTGGTAACAGTCAACTCAGAGAGAGAAAATGAGCTGCTGTCCTTGAATGAACACAATACTGAGGTCACTTGGCATTACTTTCCATTCTTCATAAGGCTGAGTTTTTATACAAGCTGTACCCTCTGAAAGGAAATGAGAAAATCTACTTTTAATGGAGCTGGAAGGGGCAATTATCCAGGTGATTCTGAACTGAGCGTTATTGTGAGTCTATAAAAGTAATCAGGATGTCATTTTCGAAGCATAAGATCACTCAGCACAACTAATATGAGTAACCACAAGGGACGGCTATTGAAGAAAAGGACAGGTTCTAGTGATACCAAGAAAAAAGCATCTGGAGAGACTACTTAAAGTATAAAGAAAGCATGAAAAAGCAGACGAGAACTGTAATCCCAGAAAACTACCAACTATCCATAGGACTGGCCCCTTTTCCAGTTCCTCTATCTCAGAGAAATGAGGTGAAACTTAGTTTCAGGAAAGAAAGTTGAACAGAGATGGTGACAGGGTATCTGTGAACATACGAGTGAAATACCAGTGAGGATATTACACAGTTGAGCAGGAAATACTAAAAAATGCAATACTTAAGTAGATGTGTAATCTGCTCTACAGATTACTGGTTATACTTTCATTATTACAACAACAGGTTTTATGAGGAAAGGGGGAAAGGAGAGGGGCAGGTTGCTTGTGCTGATGAAAAATCCAAATGCCTACTTCCCCTCTGTAGTTACTATACTGAGATAGACTTGTAGACATACCCACAAAACCAAGTAAAGATGAGAGGAAGCTGAACGGTTAGCCATTCTCACCTGTCCTGCAGTTATGGAATTCCAATGCACTCTCTATCCGAAAGGCCTTTTCACATGTTGTGCACTTGTATCTGTACTCACTGTCAACCTGAGGATTGCAAACAGTATTTAAGAGGGGAGAAAAGCCAAGTCGCGTCTGACAGAAAAATTCTGAATCTCAATTACTATTTCTGTTTTCTGTCTTTTCCAATTTTTCTTCCTTCAACAGGAAGTTTAAATACACACTGATGCAAAACTCTAAGGCTACATTATCACGCCATGTTCCTACATCTGATCTCTATACAAAAAAAAAAGAAAAAAAAAGAAGAAAGAAGTAAAAAAAGAAAAAAAAGAATAGACCATGCACCTGTGTGCACGTAACAGTCTTCCTGATAACCCCCAGCCTGATATGGAGACAGAATTTTTGAAAAGCTAGATGTAATCTGACTTATCCTCTAGCTCCAAAACAGATGCCAGGAATCTGAGAGCCTAGGACCTTGATGCCAAGCAACAACAGAAATATTCACTGATTAGGCCCCACCACATGCGTGTTAAATATTTTTAAGGCAGCAGCACTGAAAGGCCCTCATCAGCAGTCATGGCACCGCTACTATAAGCACTCTACGTTTACGTATTTGTTCACAGCCCCTACCGACACAGCCTTCACCCAGAGAGTTCACGCACTAAATGATGGTATAGGTGGAGATAAATAAACCAGGACAGGCAAACAAGACTGGAACAATCCTTTTTAGCACAATAAACTGAAATCAGGTCTCACCTCTAGGTCATGCGGGTCCAGCTAACTCCAGCTTGTCTTGCTGTAACTGATGCCTACAAACAACTTTCTACAGGAAATTCAGACATGAAAAAGGACTTCTGTGCTCAAAAGTGTGTCCACACTTTCCAAACTAATCCGCTGTTCTAACTGAAGATGTTACCTCTCCTTATCAGTCTCATCTCACTTGTAAGAAATTCATACAGATATCTGCTCAAATATAATTGACCCAAATTCCCCATCTAGCACCTGGACGCTCACTGTACATTTTCACCTAACCACAGAAAAAGCCCACTAGTCATTTCCACTCACTTCGTTCCTGCTGTGCTTGTACGAAACATGCTGCTTCAAGCTCTCTTTACGGCTGAACAGCTTTGCGCATTCCTCACATTTAAATAGTTTGTCACCTGAGGGGATCAATCAAGATTAAAAAAAAAAAGTAGTCAGAGACTGATAATAATCAGATAATAATCAACTCTAGGCAAGACAGGGGAAACCAAAGCACAAGTAACTGCAAATAAACAGGCTAGTGATGAGAAGCTGTGGTAACTCAGGAGATCCAGATAGTGGATTTTGACCTTTTCCATTCTAGTGAAGTTTACCTACTGACAACAATTTTGTTTGGTTCCTCCCACCCTTTTTTAAATTGTTATTTTTCACAGAATCCTTAAAAGCAGGTCATGGATCCCTGGAACAGCAGCTCACAGGCTGAAAAGCACTCAGCTGATACCTACAAATCAATGTTGACCGTGAGCCTGTGAAGATGGGGGACTGTATATACATAAGGGGAAGAACAGTTGTGGAAAAGCCATCACATCCTTGCCCCTGCTTAAAATACGTACCTAAATTCAAATTTTAAATACTCTAATTTCAATTCCCAACTTTTATCTTCTCATGCTTCAGACTGCATAACTTAGAGAGTTCCCTCCCTAGAGGGAGTTAAAAAAAAAATAATAAAAAAAAAGCAGCTCTATTAAGATTATGCATACCAATATCTACGAATAGCTTAGATGCTTTAGTCAAGGTGGAACCAACGAGAGACAGAAACAATATGCAAACGAGGCAAAAGCAAACCCACCATGAGAACGGATGTGCCTGCTGAGGTTGCTGCTGTTCTGGAAGATCTTACTGCAGATACTGCATTGATAGACTCGTTTGTGCTCCCCAAGTTGTTTTATCAGCTTCCGCCGTATACCATGTCTACTGGAGAGAATTAAACTTCTTTTGAGGGACATGGTGTTTTGGTGATGAGCAAACCTACTGGATCAGAGAAAGAAAGGCAGGGACTGAAAGGTATCCCACAGGTTGCAAGAAAGTCCCATCAGCTGGCAAAAGCTAGAAGAGTGTTATGCTCAGCTTCTGGCGGGAGAGGGAGCGCTGGAGTTTCATCATTGCCAAGGTGACCTCTTGGCCACCCGCTGGAAGAAGCAGATGTCAGAAAGCAGCTCGGTCCAAATTAACTTCACCCAGGATGAAAAAGAAAAAAAGCAGCAGCCACTAACCCCAGAGACTGTCTTTTCAGGCCTCTCAGAGGAGCATAAAGGATCTGTTCTGCTTATCCTGTAAAAACATTAGCACTATTTCATCTTAGAAATCTTGGCAGTTTTCATGCAAAAAGCGTGTATGATAAGGCAGCAGGGCACCAAGAAGCAGCACTGTTCTATTTACCAGCGCAATCACCAGTCAAGGATGCATTTTTGATGGCTCTGTATCTGCTAAGGACTTCAGTATATAGCATTACTAGCTAATTTTGAAACATCAAGCACTTTATTAAGCAAAAAAAAAAAAAAAAAAATCATTCAAAAAGCCAATTTTACCAAGCCAGAAAGACACAAAAGAATTTAAATTAGTCAATGGTATTTAAGAGTCTCCCTGAAGTTCTGGTATACTGAAGTCTTCCCTTCCTACTGTTATAAGTCTGAAGTATCACCCACACAAATCAATATGAAGTCATTTATGAGTTAAGATACAAACCAGACTGAATAATAATGTTTTTTTTTTTTTTTAAATGCAAAAATCTCTTTGGCTGTTTTGTCACCAACATTCAACAGGAATAATATTTCACTGTGCAACTGCAAGAGGCTTTGGGATCACACTGAATTAAACCAGCAACGTGACAAAATGAAATTCTCATGGTTTATGTTCCAACCTTCCAGCACAAATATCTCACCAACTGTGCACCATCGTACAGTGCATGAGCCATCTTTGTGGCTCTTCTAGCAGCAGCAGGACACAATTTTACACTGATGACAAACAGCATCTGTGGGCTCAGTGTTTGAGCAGAGCTGTTACATGCTACTTAATCTTGATTAAACCTGAGAGGAAATTCTGCATCCCAGAACACTTACTTTGTGACTGAACTGATGCTGTTTGTGGTGCTAGGCATCTTTCCTAAAACCAATTCCATAATCCTCTCTTCTGCAGCTGAAGGCAGGGCTACCTCATCTGGTGGGACCTCACTTACAGTGTCAGCTACACGTTCCACTGCAAACAGATACAAATACAATGTTAATGTGGACAGCTAGAAAGAAAACCTTAAATGCAGGAATTTGCTTTTGTAATGACACGTGGCGCTGAACTAGGGTCCATGACAAGTAACGGACTGCTAATGAGGAGGTACTACTTGCAAGATAGAGAAAGGAGCTACTGACTCACAGGTAAGAGGTAGCCAACATCTCTTATGGAGGTGTAATTTCTTACCTTTCCAAGCTACTACTAAGGGGCCAGTTGACTATGCATCATGAAATTTCCTACTAGACCTTCCCTTAAAGGAAAGTAAGGCCCTGAAAAAAGTCCCTTCTAGGAATACACCTTTAAGGCAGAGAGAGGAAGGTCTCTCTTCTTGAGAGGGAGGATGCTTTCCTTCCTGTTCCTTCTTGCAGGAAGCTAGGCAGGTCTCTCATAACCATTATCCTGTGTTTCTCTGGGCCTCTCTATTCCTAAACTGTTTCAGGAGAATGCAGGTAATCTGAGTGTAGATGTTGCAACCTTTGTTGTAGACATAGAACTCACAGATAATTAACATAGGTTTGTAAATCATCTGCTTTAGTGATCTACCTAAAAACCTCCACCCTGTCTCTGTGCTACTTTGTATGCCTTTCTGAGAAAGGAAGACATATGAAGGGGACATGTACTTAGCATTTTCTTAAGTTTTGTTTTACCTGCAGGATCTTTCTCTTCAGCAATGACAAGGGGTGTTTCTGCTTTTGCTGTTTTGGGTTTTCTTCCCCGTCTGGCCTTCCTCCTTGAGTCTGTACTGGCACCAGCTGCATCACAAACCACTGGCAGATCCACAGGGGGAGCCTCTGTTGCCTTCTCTGCAACAGCCTCATTTTGGCTGGTTTGGGGAGTACCTTTAGCTTGTTCCAGGTGACTCAGCAAGTGCTCTGGATGGATGGAAAGAACAAGAGAGTAAAGAGGAAAGAAACTGCCATGAAATACTCCAAGGGATAGATCCAGCTGAAGCCTATTGATCAGGTCAACCTTATTTAACAGAGACTCACTTCAAATTATTTCAAAAGCACTCACAATACCATCCTAACTAAAAGCATGCAATCTATTAAACATTCAAACAATTAGTAACATGGACTGCAATTTTTAAGAGTTTTGTTAGATATAACTGGAAATAGATTGTATCCCCTGATAACGGGTACGTTTTTCCAAATACTCAAGTCATTTGGCAGCCCAAGTCCCCTTTTCAAAAATGATTTATCAAATGGTCAGAGCTCTTAAATATTTTAAGTTCTTTAGAAAACTGAATAAAATAGCTGCAAATGAAATGCAGGAGAAAAAAATGTATTTCATTACCTTTACTACATCAGTGCTATAAATATCAGACAGACAGTATCACTAAGTATAAGCTGGCATCACTGATCTTATACACCGCTCATGCAGTTCCTTGTCTTTGATATTCCTAACAGTCACATCATCTTTTAGACAGTAATTTTATTTCTTCTAGATTCAGTATCACAGTTGTATGCCCAGAGATTGCCTACTGCCATATCAATAACATCATTGTTTTACTTTCCCCCTACCCTTTTTCTCAAAGGAACACAAATATATAAACCTTTATCTTACTGCATCATGGACGAGGACACGGCTTCACAATCTCATGCTCTGGAAGAACAGAACTCTCCTAACGCTTCTCAGTACTCTCTCATCAATTTCTAACACTCCTTACCTGTCAGCAGCTGAGGCTCTTGGAAAGCAGATGAACACACTTTACATGTCCACTGGCTGGACTCTGCTTCTGCAGCTCCACTGCCTTCTGGAGCGTTCACTAAATCACAAGAAGAAATACTCTAAAGCTTTGAAAATGGGAAAGTAGGAAATCCCAGCAGCCTTGTTCATATTGCAGTGACTTGCTGCATACCACAAAGTATGACTTAATCTGTAAATGGCCCACAGGGGCAGCTGCTTCGTTTTTGACTTCCCAGCTATACAACTAGTCACATGCCTGGTACATGTGTAATTCTCAAGAAACTGAAGCATGATTTATTCTGAGACCACTTCAGGATCTTCAAGGCATGAACACTTGAAAAGTCAGAACAGATAAGAAATCAGAACAGAATCTAAATGGTTGCAGGAGAGAACACTGGTGCTCTTGTAAAGTCCTGAGGGTCCCTTTACCACTTTCTAAAGAACAGTGATCATCAAAAGGCACAACATAAAGCAATTTTTAGCACTTTTAAAACCGGAGCTTCAAGTACTTTTCTGGGTCAGCTGAAGATAGAAGTAGAAAAATCCTCCTTGCTCTCTCTGAAAAGCACCGCAAAATAAGAACATCTGGATTAACAGAAGCAAGGGTGAGAACAATGAAAACCTGGTTTTGAGTGTTTCCATTAATTGGATGTTCTATCAGACTACCATATTAGTATTTTAATTAGCATTATCAGCTAACACACACACACACTCACACACACAAAGAGATTAGGGGGAAAATGGATCTGAAATAAAAAAAACAAAACAGTTACTCTGCTCACAGTCCATTGTCTTTCACTCTTTGAATGATCTGTCTGAATTTGTCATGAGTATCTGATAAATCTGGACTGGTTCACAGATTTTTTAGTACACACAAAGCTGAATATTCCACAATGTACAAGAATCTCACAGAGAAGGAGGATGACACTGTAATTAGATGAAGTGAATGCTAGCACAGGAGATTCAAAGTTTCTGCCAAAGATTTCCTGTATGACAGTAAGCAAGTCAGTTAATCTCTCCCTGCCTAAGGACCCCCACCTGTAATGGGATGATAAACATACTTCTTCCTTTTCACTTTTGGCTCTTAAACCAAAATAAAAGACTCACTGAGGCAGAGACTGGTCCCTGCTACAAGCATGTTCAACATTCTGAACTACACACGTCAGATATCATCCATGCTGTAATAAATATATTAAAAAATGACTTAATAATTCAAAAACAGAAACTCCTTCTTCACAGGCTATGAAAAGAACTTCTTGAGAGCTTTGTCCAGAAGGCCAAAGATGGCAAACCTGAACCCCCAAATTCTGCAGAGCTAAAAAGAGAAGTCAAATTGGTAAGCAACATGTAAGCTATTGGATCTGTCTCATGAAGTTGCTGGCTAGTAAAATTAAAGAATCACGATCTGCAAAACTGAATTCTGTCTTGGAAAATTGCCCCTGGTTCTGCACTTCCCTTGTTCCTTATCTGCCTCAAACCTAGAGACCCTACTTGTGCACTGGTTTGCCAGGAAGAGTCATGTCTTGCAAAGGTTCCCACTTCTTCAGGCTTGCCAGGGTGAAGCAAAGACCTGTCAGTTGGCGACAGCTTTGCAGGACTTGGGGCCAGTAATCAGAACCAAAAAAGCCGTATTTTGTTTTGTAAACACCAAAACACTACAACAGCGGGAACACTTCAGGGTTCCCAAAGTGTAACAGTGAGCATTTTGTTTCTATTGAAGATGGACTTTCAGACGGTAGGGTAAAAGATGTAGAAAGGGCTGGTCAAGTTCTTCACAATTTTTTTCCTGGAAAAGTCAGTTATGCTAAACTGAAAGGCAACTGCCCAGCCAGCTTCATATTTTAGCTGTGACAGTATCCAAGTAAAATATACGGATCTCTTCTGATGAAGTACACATCTGCAATGATCTCCAGCTCTTCTCCTGACTACTTTTAATACCAGTAAGCAAAATTAAGCAAACCAACCTTTTCAAAGAACAGACCCAGAATGCTTTCTTTTGATCCTGATCTCCACACTATGTACTCCGAGTTTACTTTTAGACAAGGCAATCTGTGTCAAGTGGAACAATGAAATTAAGAACCCATCTATCAGAGATTACAGAGGGGTTGCTTCATGATCAACCTTAGGGTCTGAGCTTCTGTGACACCACTAGTTATTTCCTGACCTGTATGTTCTTTGCCAATAGTATCTGTGTTGCTTATAAATTCATCTAAATCTGAGTTCCTGTAATCAAATACAGTCTGAACTCTTCTGGACTTCTGGTATTATTGCAATTTGGGGATTGCCAATGTTCTTGTCATTTCCAAATAGCATTGTTCCTACACTCGCATGCTCATGTTTTCTTCTAGCACCTGACCATTTGAACTATTACACTTTGCATAGAAAGTCTAAAGATTTTCTTTGGAACCGCCCCCCTCACCCAACCCAAACCACCACCTCCAAAGTCAGAAGCAGTTGGGGTTTTCATGAAAATCATCTGCCTAAAGGTCTTTTTGTCCTTTCTGTCACTTTTTAACCTGCATTCTAACCTGTTTTAAGCACAGTGCCCGTGAAAATAAAAAGAAAAATCTATACGTTCAAATACTGTCTAAATTAGTATTTGCTGAACGTTACATAACCATGATATCTGCAGAGAAATGGTATACCCAGCAGCTCTTTAGATCTATATCTACCCTCTATCTCTCTTAAAAATACCATAATTTTGCATACCTGCTGGATCAGCTACTGGTATACTGGATTTCTTCGTTTTTTTATGGGGGAAGACAGCAGTTGAAGGCTTTGAAGAGATTTTGTTTCCCTCTTTATCATATTCCATCACTACCAAGCACATATCTGTGGAGAGGAAAAACAGTTCCTTTTCTTTACTTTCCAGACCCTTTGATTCTCTTGCTCTGTACTGACAGCAGCAATCATAGTCACAAAGTTTTGCCTTATAGCAGGCCTGCAAAACACATTCTCATGTAAAATCCTAACCAGGCCATTCTTATGCCTGAATGTCATACAATGTGCCTTTCATATTCTGGAGTATATCATGAAAGTGCTGAAGACAGAAAGCAGGACATACCTAAACAATATTTTTAAATGCCCATTTAAAAATACATGAATGGGTTAAACTAAAGAGGAAAAAAATGAAACCTCTCAATTAATACTGATTGGAAACATCTTAGAATTTATAAACATGCTAGCAGGACTGATTCAGCATTCAAGACTGTGCTTACCACCAAGATCAGCCATAAAACATGTTATTGGCATTGGCCTGTCCCCAAGCCATTTGTCACCCCAAATTACACTCAGCACAGCAATAACACCAGAAAGGGAGCACTCCCAACTCAACAACACAAAGAAGTTGCCTTTGCAATGCTAAAGGATTATGCACTTTAGCTGCAGAAATGCAAAAGTAGAAGAAAATCGAGGGGGCAGAGGAATAAAAGACTTCTGGCAATTCTAATTCAGACTCTAATAAATCTGCTGCCTTTCTTTGCCAATGCACAAGCAATCTTGTGGAATGGTGCCTCACTTTTTAGCTTACCTCATTCTAGTGGTCCCATGTAAGGCTGCATAATGTAGAAATAGTTTTTCAGAACTGTACAACAGTTCTGAGCAAAACCAAAATATTTTCACTACAACTGAAAAAAAATGGCTTCTTTAGCAAATCTGCCTATACGTTTAGACATACACTGACACCTGAGCTCCTTTGCTCTTGTGCCCTGAAGTGTTTTTGATGCAACTACCAGTTCTTTAGTTAAGAACTCTTTATCCAGTTTGCTCAGCCGGAAGAGTCTGAATCATCAACTAGGTCATCCATCTGATTTCAAAAACTCAGATATACCATGGTTAAGAATCCACGCTTTTGTCTTGCAAGGCAACCACGTATGCAGGTTAGCCTGACTGTAAAGGCTAACATATTCAGGGTCAGAGCCTATTTGATAAACAGCACTGTCAACTACAGCTATCAGTCCCTATCAGGACTGGGCCCTTAGGAAGGAAAAAAGGCCCCCACACATACCATTGGCAATACTAGTGACCTGCTTCAGCACTGGCTTTTCCATTTTTTTGGCGTAAAAAGCTGCATACCACACTCGCAGCTCAGTTCCTGGCAGGATGTCCCGGGAGGTGGTGAAGTAAATATCATTGTCATGCTGGAAGGCAGTTAAGTTTTGATGTTCGTGTTCAGTGGCTGGTCGCACCATCATCATCCAGTTGCAATCATCTTCATTTGAGGTGTCGAAGTATACCAGGGGCCCATCCTTCTGGAACACCTGCCAAGCAAATTATACATGTAATAAAACCATAACAAATAATGCTTAGTTAAGAAGAATTTATATTTTCTGCTTTTGCAATGGCTTTCATTCGATGGACATCAGAGACGAAGCAAGCCTCAACACATGCAACAGGCATGTATCATGTATCAAGCACATCTTCGGATGAGTAAGTGTGTGTCAGACTACCAAGGGCAGGATGGGAACAAAGCGAACTTCTATCCCAAAAAGTCTTGCTATAGCCATTAGTTTTTCACAAAATTTGAATGATTGTATATAGGGGAACAGAGGGGAATCCAAACAGCACACTGTGAAACACCCATCAGCCACTGTGTCACATTTCTAAAATCTTTGCTTCTGAGTCAGGTATTACTGAAAAGGTTAAGACTGAATTAAACTTTTACCATGGCATTTTTCCCACCAAAACTTGTCAAGAGAAAAATAAAGCAAATGCAAGACAGGAAAAAAAAATTTATTCTGCATGTTCCATAAGACTAACACACATGCCACTGGTTAAGCAAATAAGACCAAATTGAAGACAGTCACTGAAAAAACTGAACAGCCATAGGCATGACCCTTCCTGCATCATCACATTTAGGTGACAGACAAGCAGTTTTGCTGATTGTATTCTAGCTCTATCTCCTATAAGGACATCAACTTCAAACATGCAGAACAACCCTCTAGATCAGTTCTTCTGTGGCTTGCCCAGAGAATAGTCCTTTAGGTAGACTGTTAGAGGGCATGCCTAAAAGATGTCCCAAATAACCCCCACCACACATTTTTTTCCATAGTGGTAGATAGCGTAAAATCATCATGGGTAAAATTGACTCCCTTTTATTGCTTTTCATGTGCCATATCTTACCTTCAGGGGAAAAACTGATTCTTTTTCAAGCTTGGCAACTCTCTTGGATTCAAATGGGCCAAACTGGGTACGTTTCACTAGCTGAGTCAAAGCAAATACTCCTTCAGTCCCATCTTCCAATTGTCTTATCTCCAAATTAGAAGGCAGAGATGATCTAAGAATTGAAGAGAGAATTCAGTTATATACGGGAGAAAACTGCAGGAACCCACTGAAGAAAGACGTCAGCATCCATTTCTCCAGTCTCTGGTGAAAAAAATAGGTTTCTGTCAAAATACCCTGATTTCTATGAGGATATATAAACAGAGGAGAAAAACTACTAGCAGTGGAGGAAGGCCAAGTCAGCAATTACTTGAGAGTGCTCAACCCATGCAAGCCCAGGGACGCAACAGACTGCACCCGAGGGTACAAGGGGGTGGTCCAGTACCATAGTGAAGCTACTCTATCTCATCTTTGAAAGATCCTGGGCATCAGGGGAGGTCCCTGATGATTAGAGAAAGACAAATGTTCAACTCATCTTCAAAAAAGGGCAAAAGGAACTACAGGTTGGTCAGCCTCACTTTGGTCCCTGGGAAAATCATGGAGCAAGACCTTTTGGGAGGTATTTATGGGCACATGAGGAGCAGCTGATTGGAAACAGTCACCATAGACTGATTAAGTGAAATTCATGGCTGACAAACCATTTGCCATCCAGAATAAAATGACCAAGTTTGTGGATGAGGGAAGAGCAGTGGATGTCATTTCCCCTGACTTCAGCAAGGCTTTCAGCACTCTCTCTGACCATGTTATTTTATCCAAGTTAAGATGTTATGGTCAAACACCAAATACAACCCTGTTTTTTCAGCTCTCTGCTAGCAGATGAAAATCTAAATATAATCAGACAGACTAGTGACTGCTCTATAAAAGTAGACACTGGCTGATCTGCTTTCCTGTCAAGATGAAGAGAAATACAGAAAGATTACAATCTTAGTGATACGCAAATGAACTGAAAAAAAAGCTTTCAGTTTTAGTAACAGAATATGCAGTGTTAGAGTTGAAGTTCAGGAGATGTTTCTTAATGCTTTTTTTTCTAACCATATAGCATCCATTTTATCTTTTCAGCAGAACAGAGGAAAACAACCATCATGTGGTTATGCAACTAGACAGGGTTTTAAGAGATTCATATCCAGTTTGTGGCTAAACTTGCCCTTAACCTCAGACAAATCACTCTCTCAGCTACTGTTTCCCAGATGTCAAATAAATTACATCTTGTTTCAATTACATTTCTTGTTTCCCTTTCTCATCCTACCTGTTTTCAGCTGTAAACTCCTCAAGAAAATACATACATTTTTCTGTAACATGGTCATTTTTAACTTTGAATTTTTTTTTCAAATCCACTATCCAGCAGCCAACACTTCCACTAGAGAACACCTATGCATCTGCATGTTAAATAAGGCTGAAAACCAGTGAACACACCATATTCGCAAGTGTTCGCAGTTGGAACATCTGAACAGTACTGCAATCCTCCACCGTATGAATAAACAAGAGTATTAAATCACCAGGCAACAAAAAGTGCCCCACCATAAAAGGTAAGAAATAATAGTTTAACTTTTCATTGAATCTGCTTAGTATGGGTTGGAGAGTTCCTGCACTGCCTGGTTTCTGCATATTAGAAAAGCACCTCCACCACCAGTTTCTACTACTCTACAGGCACTTCAGAATTACCCTCATGACCAAAGCAACTCTACTGTCAGGGCTGTTAAAACAGCAGTCCCCATGAACATCAGCTGCGGGAGTTCATTTTTTGAGGATTTTCAGACACAGGAAGCTGATGTCTAGCAGGAACTCCAACAGGGCTGCTGGACTTCCTGAAGGCTCGGAGAAATGGCTACTGCTCATGTACACATCCAGCAAATGTACACTTTGGGACACAAAAAGCTTCCTGCCCATGCAAAGAGGAGTCACGGCACACGCGCAGCAGATCCAGCACATTAGATTTTTGTTACAAAATGATCCTGCGTTTGCACAGTATGGCTTGCATAGCCAGAATGTGTCAGGCTTGCTGCACACATGCCCATGTCTTATGCCCGTGACTTTCCAAGAAGAAATATGGAAGCCATAAGCTCATGAAGCCATTTGAACTCTGTTCCCTTTTTGGACCTGTACTGCATCTTCGTGATAGTTGTTTCTTCTCCTTGGCAAAAGTCCAACATTTTACACCTTAATACGAATTTCGCTTACAATGCCAGATTGCCTTTCTCTGTAAAAAACCACTACTCAGTGTTGTTTTCTACTAACTAGATTTAGTCTGTTTGTTTCTTTTGGCAAGCATGACTCTTTCGGCTGCAGTGTTGTAGACTTACTGACAGGAGTATTATCCATAATCATTTGTAAAGACTCACAATAATGAGAACAACTTGTTTTGCTTCTCAGTGGAGGAATTACAGAGGTTATACCAAGCAGGAGGATACAACCATTCATAGCACTAGGAAATCCTTACGTGCTTGTCTGAAACCAGTATAGTACATCTGAGGAGGGGAACAAGCTGCAGGTACTCGACCAAGATAGTGCCAGATGGGGTGATGTCTTCTATCTCACTTTTTGCCAGAAACTTAAGCAAAGAAGCCAAGTCCTGATGAGCTGCAAGTTATTTTTTGGCTTCAATTCAGTAGAGCACTTAAGTGTGTGCATCGGGTCTTCTATTTAATCAAGGCTGTGTCCTTTCCATAGACTGGGACTTCATTTCTCAGCTGTCAGCATTAACACCCATTAAAAAGCAAACATAAGTTAAAGAACTAACATGAGCATTGGTTAGTCAGCATTAACGCAAATGCTCCTTACCTGGCCCTGCTCAACACAAAGGAGTCTTTGACTGTCACCACTGGGCCCAGCTCAGGACACTCTGAATCATGGTACTGCCCACAGTCCTCGCACCCTGCAAGGAAGGAGACAGCAAACAGAAAGGTTCATGGAAAACGCTGTTGTAGAACAACGGCTTCTTTCTCTCAAGAGCCAAATACAAAATGTAGCATGAAGCAAGATACATATAAAGGCAGTAGTTTCTTTAGATTGCTTAAAAGAGCATGTATGACTGGAAACCAAGGTGATAGCAGGCACCTGTGTACGTGACATAACACTATGATCAATACTATCAGAAGACAATTGTTTAAATTTTCTCTCTGAGGAAAATAATTACCTTACATGCACAGCAAGTATTCTGCTTAAAGATGGGATTATTTTTCAGATAAACTGCCACAATGTCTAGCAGCTTGAGAAAATTGCATTACTAACTTCATTAGAACCCAGGCTTTTAGAAACTGCTTGAATAGCATGGTCTTTTTAGAAATAAGAGACACAAACCCTGTCCCCTGGTGCCAGTAGCAGAAGTTGCACAAGGCAGAGCAGAAGCTGAGCTCTGCCTGGAGCCGCACCTGATGCACTCACTCCTAAGGCACGGCAGAGGCAGCATCTGGCACCGGGTTAGCAGTGCTTGGAGACAGGTTCTTCCCAAACAAGCCAGCTGACTAAGCAATGCATTTAGGCTACTCCTTAATTCACTTTCAGCTCACCTAAATTAACTTTTAGTTTAAGTGTAAATTACCCAGAACTGAATGGCCCTTAAGAAATAATTTTCAGACTGGGACAATTTGAAACTTTTTAAAATAAGCCAACTTAGCAGGATTTCAAATGCTCATACATTGCTTCCTTGTGAAAAACAGCTGTCAAACTGCCCTGCCTGGTCAGCTGCTGACGCAGCGTAAGAGATCATCACACACAGGTTATCCTCTTAGCTCCCCATTCACAAGGGAAGTCAGGTAACTTCAGTACAACTGCAAAGTAGAGGGTGGCTACACCCTGCTTGGGATGAGAACAAGAAAAAAGCAATTTAGTTCCAGGGTATGCTCCCTCTGGTAAAGATACTCTACATTCCTAACTGGAAACCTCTCCCTCCCAGTTGTCTCAGTGAATTAACAACAGGATTTCTTCTAAGATGTGGAAAAGGGATCCCAAACTACACGGCACAGCTCCGTATTGGTTTTGGTGTTCTTGTTTTTATCTTTTCTGTCAAAAAAAAACCAAACAGCTCAGCAGTGAAAATCCACATACATTTCACAAAAGGCAGTACCAGCTCATGCAAGCCCCAAGCCCAGCCCCTGCTTCCTGCACAGCTTCCTGTGGTGCCTCCTGGTGACTAAGTCACGAAACAACCATTTTTTCCCATCACTTCATTTTTCAGCTGAACAGATTTCCCAGCCCAGTTTGCTGAACAGCACCAGACAGCTGTATCAGAGGAAAGGACATGCGGGCAGATGTTACCCACATACCACCAACATCAAATCTCAGCCTACAGCCAAGCTGCCTCCCCATCTCCTGCATTGCAGTTTACCGTACCACCGCCACCCCCTTACGTGTGCCAAATTCGACTACCTGTAGCTCACGCTGGGCTTAATATACTGATATAATCTGGGTTAGATACAAATTTCCAAAACCAAAGAGGGTGGGGGTGCCACAGAGGAATGTGTAAACCAGACTGCTGAAAAGAACTGGATTATCACCCACAAAGGTTGTCACCACCAATGGGGACTGGAAGGAATAGCCGGAATGACAGCTTCTTAAACTGGCTTTGCTGCCAAAGGAAACGAAGCACTTAGTTTGCTATTCCCCTTGTCTTTTGACTGCACCTAAGCACCCTCTACTTCTGCAAAAATAGCCGCTGCACAGGTTCAACAAGCACTGTCTAAAACCACAGGTAGGGAGGGATAAGATACATGTCTCTCACTCCTTCATGGGTGACTGATCAAAGCAGAGGGAATATGAGACGGACACTGTGTGGCATGTCTCTCAAAATCCAAGGGATGCCTTAGAGCAGACAACCCCCCAAGGCTGGTACACTTGCCATATGTGATGCTTTCGAGAGATTATGGCCACAGGAGAGATACAAAACTAAGCAAAACTAAGCGTTTTGCATAGATGCCAAAATATCCTTGGGGGAGTAAATTCACAGACTTTTATGAAAAATATTCCAAAACTCTCTTATGTCTACGAAATACATATTCAGTGATGTTAACTATGGGAGAACACAGCATCATTTTAACAACTCACTTTTTCAGAACTTGAGCAGTCCCCATATTCCATGGGAAAAACTTACAAAGAGCACAAGAAAGTTCAAGAAATGTAGTGACTTCAGCCTTCTCTGGCAGTTGAAAAAAAGCTGTGTGACAGCTTCTATCTGCAATCAGGGAATGATTATCACATCCTCATCCTTTCTGGTATCCACCAAGGTCTTTTTATGAAAGGGAAGACATGGTAACTTCACCACTGGTATCTGCAACTCAATAAAAATGCCTACTGAGTCATAGCTGTTTTTGAAGGAACTCTAGTAAACCTGAGGTAGAGGGAAAAGTGCAATTTTCTTTCCCATATTGTTGCCATAAGGCTGATGTGCAGCTGCGGAGCCATCAAGAGTGAAAGACTGTGGATCCATACCACCAAGGACATAGGCTCCGTTCTGCTCTTCCCAGATTGGATCCACAATACCGAGGTGCCCTCTGCTCGCACACATAGGGGAGTGAACTCTACATCTCTTAATTTTCTTTCATGGTAGCACCCGATCCTGCACGTCCAGGCAGGTGACAAAGGAGAGGGACTAGCATGCCACTGGGAAGCAAGCCTACTAGCTAAGGTCCATCAGCACAGGACGCTGCCCGCTGTACCGCTGGGGCACGCCAGTGCAGCAGCCTCTCTTCATGCTCCATGCTCCCCTCAGTCCAGATCCCAGACCACAGAGCCCAGGCTGGCACACTGGGTTACACAGCAGAGGGCAGGTCACAAAGCTGAGCTGCAAGCGTGTGAAGCGCTGGCTTAGCCACCGGAACACAAAAACACAGTGAATGGCATGAGCAAGACCTGTAAGGTCAGGCAGCGCATCTCACACTGGGCTCATCCTGAAGGAATAACGAGCCTGCACCCTCCTCCTGTGGAGGCATGGATCTTGAACTCAGGCTAGAGGTCAGAGCTCCCCACGCAAACACCTGGTTGCCAAAGCTGGCAGTATGAGCAGGGGGCTTAGTCCCTGGCAAACTCTAGGCCTTCAACCACGCTTATTTCAGCCATGAAGACGCTGTTCTGCTAAGTCACATCCACAGGGCTCTTCATGCTTTTGCCAACAAAAACAGGAAAATGTGTATGCTTAAAATTAGCAACCTTCTCCCTACTCCCGCATAAGCTGTTTGAGCTTCCTTTACATAAATACTTTTTAAAATAAAAACTGAGTCTTAGCCTTTAATTTCAAATGTTCTGCACAGACAAGTCATATCACGAGAAGTAAATCGTCTTCCTTCTAATACTTACAAATAAACATAGTCTCATCACTGCCATCTTCAGCCATTTTTTAAACCTGCCAAAACACAAAAGATGAGGTTAGCTGCGAATAAGTTTTACTTTCACCATATTATTGAAACATCCCTTTAGGAAGCGATGATGCTGACTGACACAGAGCATACCCAAACACATTACTGGCCCCTGCAGGGGTAGAAATGGAAAGTTAAACAAATTAAAGTTGCTAAAAAATCCCCTAGCAACTGCTGTATCATTACGTGTGTAGCTGAAATCACTAGCAAGAAGCCCAAATGTAGCTTCACAGGCACTTCTCTCAAGGCAATACCACCGTACGCAGTTCCACATCCCTCCTCTTGCCAACCTCCAGCCATTCCTGTGTGTCCCTGCACCCTGTGTTATAAGCTCTTCTGGAGCCTCAGAATAATCAACATTGTATTGCACATTAGATTAAAAAATTATCTGTGAAGGACTGGATTACTTATTTAATAAACACAATAATCTTGAGAACCTAAACACTGCAAATATGATCACAGATCTGTTCCAAAGGCAAACATATACTTTGGTAACAAGCATCAGCAAACTTGGGAAATCAAATCCCATCTCTGTCACTGACCTGCCATGAAATGCTAACTCACCAATTTGCTTTCACCTGTAAAATAAGGATAATCTAAATTCACTTTTATGAACCACTGTTGGCAGTATGCATTGCAAAATTTGCATAAACACTATTTATTGCTCCTAGATGTCTAGACAATCTAAATTATGGTTGGCAAGTAGCCTGTGGTTACGCAAGGCTAAGATCACACAAGCAGGATCTAGAAGATAGTTTTCCCTTTTCTAACCTTGAAAAAGCTTTCCTCTTCAAATAAGGAATCTTCCCAACGCCCCACTGAGAGGCAAAGCAACACTAAGATCCTGACCTAAGTCCAAGAGAAAACGGGGCTGCAGAAACAGCAGGTACATGGGTCAAGAAGAAAACAGGCAAGAGTAAGAGCCTGACCCTGTGAGAGGGAGGAGGACAGAGGAGAGGAAGCATGACCAAAGACACACCAAGCTAGCAGAGCCCTGTTCAAAAAAAGATAAAGCATTCGCTACTGCAGCAACAAAAGCCTGTCCAAAGATGCGCACAAGCACAGCTGTCACTCAGGATGACCACAGGAGCAGGACTCCCCTTCTTGAGCTCACTCCTGAACACGACCGCCCCACCAAACAGAAAGCTGCTCCCAGTTAGCACACGACAGTCCATGCTCGGGTGGAGTCGCGCTGGGCGGAAAGCTAGCAAGCACGCCAGCTGAGGGGAATACGAGGGGCCGCCTGGTTGCCGTGGCTCAGGGATCCTGCTGCTCACTTATCTGGGCAGCAGCCTACGGAGGGCTCTGGTCACTGAACCCTGGCCTTCCCGCACGGCCCTGCCCTCCCAAATTCCACGTCACGCCAGCAGCACAGCCCCTCATAACGCCTGCTTCCTGGTAAGGGGCTATCGCTGCCAACGTAGCACAAGCCAGGCCTTCCCTGGCTACGGCTTCTGAGGGCAGCACATTCAGACACTTATACAGAAGCCCAATGCTGGGCAGAAGCAGCAATTCAGGGAATTTCCCAAAAGCTCTTTTCCTGAAAAGCAGCGTACACAACGGAACAGGTATTTAGGGAAACCTGGGGTAAACTAGTACAAAACAAGCCACAGAAAGTAATCATAGGCTGACGGCAAAAATGGTCTGTTTTGCTTTCTAACCAAGATGCTTTGTGCATGCTCTGTGCTATTTCAAGAGGCGTACATCCAGTTATTTTAAGACAGTTTGTGTCCTGACAAGACTTTCATCCTAAATACGGCTGATTTAACAAATACTCTTCTCGGTCAATGGTTTGGATACACAGGGGACATGGTGCAGCAAGATCAGCAATACTGCTGTGCAACGGGCTCTTCAAAGGCTTTCGCCTTCCAGTACTTTTCTGTGCCACGCTTCCCAAACAGCAGACTGATGACACGCAGCTTTACCGAAGCAGCAAGGTCGATCTTGCCCTAGCAGCCGTAAGATGAGAATAGCAATAAAGGGGAGGAGTAATCATAGTAGCATAAATACTGGTCAAGGTGACGGAGAGAAACTGTAAAGGTCCCTCACGCATACCTCAGTTGATGAGACACTATATTGTGGTTAATATCTGCATTCGCTTAACTTTCATGTTTGCGGCAAGCACTTTTCCGCATAGCAAAATTTCCGATTCATCCTCCATCCTTCCTGTGCTCGGCACAGTGACCAGCTATGCTCTGAAAAATACCAGAATGGACAATATGTACCAAATATACCCACCCCTCAGCAGGCCAGTGCAAGAGGACCACCTGGCGTTAGTCTTTACACCTTGTTACAAATTCCTGAGACATCTTCTTTCCCTTCCTACTTTATGGAAAGCATAAGCAATGAGGAACAACCCCAAAAGTGGGTTTTCAATCCTGCTTTGCAGACATACAACTTTTCACCCACAGACTTCAAAACCCTTCACAAACCTCAACGGCATTTCCCGAGTTTTTGAGATAAGTGCCATGATGTCACCTGCTCCAGCTGGTACACTGAGTCACAAAGTGTCACACTAGCTCACAGGATGGCACTCAGGATACCTTTCAGTTTTTTGTTTTGGTTTTTTTTTTTTTTTTTTACTTTCACCTGCTATTGTTCAGGGCCATGTCTGATTTTTTTTACTTTTCAAGTATTTTTATCAGAAAAACATTCCATTAAGTCACTCATCCCACTGCACACAATTATATTTTTGTCTTGTGGAGATAATCAAAGCTTGTGGGAATTCCAGATATTTTTATATAAAACAGACAGCAATCGTTTAGCAGTAAAAAATCAGGTGAAAAGCTATACAGAAGAAATGAGATCACAGGTACAAGGCCTAAGTCTGACCACAGAAAAAGAGCAGGAGAACAGAATTTTCTGCTTATATAATCCAATGATTGTGTGTCCGAGAGGAGAACACAGGCTAGCAAACTCCAGCTGCAGCATGGGCCACCGAACACTTTGAAACTCCAGGGAGCCCAAACAAACACTGACGGGCTAGTGACCCACAGGTACCGGCTTGTGGAGCGTGACGTGTAGCATTAGTGGCATGTAACCACCCCTGCCACGAGGGACCCCAAAATGTAAGGCTTGTTGTAAAAGCACGCTTTCCCCGAGGAAAACTTTGAAGAAAAAACCATCAGGCTCAAGCGGTAAGCTGAGTAATTTTGACCTCACAAACGGATTTAAAAAGCTAGCAGGAAGAATTAAACAATAAACCCGGACCCTAAATACCGCTACTCGAATGCAATAACCAAGCGACACGAAAGCTTCCCCTTCTTCTTGCTGCAGCCTTCCGCTACAGCTCTTCCAGGGGACTCCCGGCAGCGTGCATAAGGAACCTGAAAGCGCAGGTGGACGGACGGGCACTGCGGGCACACGTGCGCAAGCC
>VXAL01002276.1:131944-174146 GCA_013399475.1 Chauna torquata | reverse complement strand
CCCGGGGAGGCGGCGGGCAGCGCGGCGCGGTGGGGCGGCGAGCGGGGCCTGCCCCGGCCCCGCCAGCCCCGCGAGGCCCGGTTTCGTGTTCTATTCGACCGGCTGCCGCTGAGAGCTCCGGAAACAAAGGAGCGGGGCTCGGTGCCCCTCTCGGCCCGAGGGGGTGTAGGCACCCGTCCCCCGGGTAAGGAGCGTCACCTGCGGTGCTGCGACCGGCCGAAGAGCACCCCTGGAGACTCAGAGCGGAAAGCGGGCTCCAGCGCGGTCCTTCCCAGGGGACAGCTCTCCTACACGGGACGGCTTCAGTGCTTGTTGGCCAGGCTCTTTCTCGCTTTCTGTTCGTAGCCTTACGCGTCTTGCATCCCCTTCCGCACAAGCACCGAGGAAGAGGGATGCGTAGAGGCTATTGTGACACTGCTCCGGTTGAGTTCTTGCACAAACAAACAGTGCAGCATAGGAATCTCAGAAACGTTGCTTTTGGCTAACAAATTTGCTTGTTTAAGGAAGGAGAAGCCTTTGTTCTTGAAAAATGATTCATCAGAAGTTTTCAGTGAGCGCGGGAGTAGCACAGGGAATTTTTCTAGGATCTAATCATGAACAATTCGTTTGCTTTTTCAAAGACCTCAGCCAGCTTGCCTTTAGTTTTGTACATTTTGATTTTACTTACTCTGTGTGTGTAGCACATTCACAGCGCTATCTTTGGGCCTCTGCCTGGGTTTCTTCAGCATTCAGTGCACGAGGCTGGTAGCCCTACTGTGCGATTGCTCTCTGTCTGAATAAGTGTTAAACAATTTCGAATAGTTGTATGCATACTTCCTAGCTAAAGCAGTCTGGATTTACAGTGCATGCGAGTCTGCACCTTGCAGCTCTAAAATGCTTTCTATATTATTTTTCAGTATTCCTGCCATTCTGCAGAGCTAACATCGGGCTGTGAACTTGCATGTTACGCCTGGCTCGCTTGTTGGGGTAGAGATGAAAAAAATGAAGATCCCTTTCATTCATTGTTCAAGAACGATGAACTGGAGGAAGGAGTATGGCACCAGACTTAGTGTGACATCAGTTCTTGCTTTAGCTCTGATGCTTCTTGTTGCTTTTGCTAGCACGCACTAATAGCATCACAGAAGGTAATGCTTTTTTTTTTTTTTCTTTCCCTCTGGCCTTGCAGGCCTTTGTGGAAGCATTAATTTAGAACGTAACTCAGCAAAAAGATCGCAAGAGAAACTTATTTGCAGGCAGCGTTCATTTTAGTACTTGTGTCTTTTATATAGGATCTAGGCCCTGACACCCCCACCTCCCCTTGCCCCCCAAATTACAGATGGTTTCAGGATAATACAATATCACTGAGAGAAGAAATAATGAGTAATCACAGCGAGTTCCACAACTCCCTCTTCCATTAGATTCCCACTCTCTCCATGTTTCAGATATTTTTCAAGGAACAAGAAAGAGCTACTTGTATGGCCAGAGGTGCCTTGGTTATCAGAAACAACCCACGGTGTCAGCACAGAGTAGGTGGAGGAGTCTGCCCCTGGATAAACAGGTGAATGGTCCGCGTTAAACAACAGGTGGAATTCATAAAGTAGAGTAGAAAACTGCCTATTAAGTTTGGCTGACTAGGTATGTAGGACAGCACACAGCACAGAGACAACTGGCATTTATTGTATGTACAGCAGTAGTTATTTAAAAAATCCTCACGCTTTTTAGTGATGTAATAAATTTGTACTTCATAGGCATCTTAATTGCACCAACTTAATTTTGCATATGCACACACAAAAAAAGACACTACAGAAGTGACTATCACAGTCGTACACTAGGAAAAAATGTTTTACCCCACCTGGAATATCAGAGCATACTAGGTTATTGGGAAATAACAAAGTTACAGTGTTGGAAAGACCTCAGATCCATCCTTCCCAGTTACTTTCACACCGTGCCAGCACCTTGCATAGTAGCAGTTTGGACAGCCTGACTGAAAGGGTATTACCCTTGACTTCAAGTAATCGCCCCTGTTATGTAGTTAATCTTGAATTGTTTGTCGCCAAGGCTGTGGCTCAGCATCATACTGGAGCATATGCTAACTTTAAACACATGAATAAATCCACTTAGGTGCTGTGGAGGTCAGAGCAGGAGGTCAGCTGTTCCTGCTCACGGTGGGATCGCCTTAGCCTGGAGCTATGGTATACTTAATTCTGTACCAGGATAAGCGCTTATCTCAAGCTTCAGCTCTACAATTAAAATGCTGCAATAAGCTAAAATGAAAAAGCCACGTGATTACCACCTCGTATAGAGCTCTTGCTCCTTGTAGCACCTAGAATTAGACAAGCTAAAAGAGCTTCTGAAACAAGAGCAAGGCTCGCTTCCCCCATACACATTTGACAGCATTTTACATAGTCAACTCCACTTTTTCCTATGAAATTTCACATATCAAGAACACCAAAACATTACATGAAGTACACAGCAGAGAGCTTTCATTTGAAAACCACCTAGAACTAGCCAGGAGATGCAGTACCAGAAACAACTGTAAAATTTCACTGATCCTGAGAACTGGTATCATTGCCAGGCAACAGTGTTCTGAAAAAAGCAGCGCTGGAAACCGAGAGCCAGGCAGTAACTACAGGTCCGTATGACCTGGAGCCCCAGCCTCTCTCCCAAAGAGCGAGCAGGGGAAATAAAAATCTAACAGAAAGCATAAGAATAAAGCCCAGTATCTATGCCTGTGCAGTTTTATTACCTCTCCATTAAGTCGAACAAATTTGCTAAAGGTATTTTGCTTTTTAAATTAATACAAAACAAACTTTTTGCCACTGTGCCATCCCTTCTCCTTCCTGCTGCCTCAGATTCAGAAGTTTCATGTATGGTTAGGAGTGAAATGACTGACATTTTTTCCTGGGGTGAATTGGATATGAAATACTGGTGACCTGGGTATAAAAGAGCCCCTCCTCTTTAAAATGACTTTTAAAGTGATCTCCGTCACTTGAACAAAGTTATCTAGCTTGAATTCACACTTGAGATATTAGGTAGTTTTATCGCTTTAATCTACAAAGAGAACTTTAATTCTTGTAACTGCTTGTTCAGTCAAAATTCCCAGAAAAGCCAAGGCAAACCTTGGCTAGGTAAGGATGCAGGTTGTCTCCATCAAGGCAAATGAAAAGCTAAAATGCCATAAAGCCAAACCAAATCACAAACACAGATTAAGAAGGTTCAATTATGGGCAGAAAAATTCTTCAGTAAGGAAAAGCACGCCTTCATAGCTTTGTCCTCATGAAATAAATACCACGCCTTCTTCACTGTACAGAACACCCAGAAACACAAAAGTGTAAGGAAAGGGACAAAAAGGAAGAAAGATTTCACAAATTGTTTCCAAACTGTTGTTCTGAGGTAAGTAAATTGTAAGACAGAAGAAGTTTTCTATGTAATATCATGCAGAAATTTGCTCTACTGTGCTCTTCAAATGTGTGGTTATTAAAATCATGAAGATTGCAAAACCTAGAGCAAAACGGTTCCCTCGGGCATCCTTCACGCAACTGAAATACGCAGCATCCCACAGGGTAAGGCGCAGTAGCGTTAGTTCTGCCAGTTTACAAACCCAGCCCTCCCAACCTGAAACAGTAGCATAGCTCCCGCTGGTTGACAGGACCCAACTCATGCTGACATAACCACTAAGACGCAAGATGTACCTACTCAGATCTCCGGGTCTTAAAAGGCAACCTCATCATCTGGGAAGGGGGAATAGGATTCAATATTATGGGCCCTTGGGGTTGCTGCTACTGACAAATTCACTTGTCCCTTGGGTTTGGCAGTTTACCTTGTTTTTACAAGATGAAATAAATTATTTGTAGAGGCGTAGGAAGAGGTGAGGAACACACCAGCCAGATATGGAGGTCAAACATCAAACCAAACGATGTTTATTTTCCTGAGGAGTGAAGGCAATTAAAAAACAAGATTCCCTTTTAACCCCAAATGCCTTGCTTTCCTCATCTTAATAATTAATTCTCTCTCAATATATGTGAGCCCAAACCTTCACACAGTTTGCAGTATATAATATCTATACATTGCAGTTCCCACCATCAAGATGTGTTTAGGCAACTACCAAGACTTTAAGAAAGACCAACCAAAAAAAAACCCACCAAAAATGCTTCAGGGTGCATCTGTTCTTTGGGGTAAGATACAAACAAACCCTTCTCCTGTATTCTGCACGTTATTCAGTGGTTTTCCACCGCATTCTACAGTAAATGATAAAGCTTCTGTAAATTAAAATCCCAGTTCAGTAATTTAAACAGACTTCAAGTAGTGTTACATGCTCCCTCTACATTCCCAATTCTACAGCTCTTACTGTAAGGGGGTGCTATCCGCAGAGCTCAGTCTCGCTTTGATTTCATGAATTTGGTGGTCAGATTTTCTCCTTTGGCAAACAAGACCGAGCATCTAAACCATAAGAGGGATTTTATCCCCCACCCTGCCCCATCCTGCAAAGAGCTCCTAGTAAAGTCAAGGGGAAAAGTGCACGTTGAGGGAACATAACTTCAGTCTTTTGGACGCTCGGATCATGAGCTGCTATAGAACGAATGCAGAATCCCAACTTCTACTTTGTGTTCATTGACAACAAACAAAAGTGTTCAAGCACATTCAAGCAGGACAAACCCGTATTACTAAACTGGGATTTTTAAGCACATTACAGCTCTAGGACACTCATTTGTAACAAATTTTCAAAACACAGAATATTAAAATGCCTTCAAGTGTTTTCATAATAAGCAGCATGCTTAAACATACAGCTGTTTGATAGTCTGGACTGCTGTACTACAGTGATTTTACTAGGTTACACATAAATGGTATTTTTAAGCAGTAGACTGTTAAAAGATTTTGACAGTTCATTTCTTTTACTATTTTGTTGTTAAAAAAAAAAAAAGAACAAAAAGCATCTGGTTTTTATCTTTGTAAAAGTATTTACCAAGGAATCTAGAGTCCATCAGGAGTTTTGAAATGTCTTTCTGTTCTTCAGTGACTTTCTATTTTTGAAGAATACCAAAATATCTGCCAAAGTCTTGGATGTCTTTTAAGGGGCAGGAGGGGGTATCCCTGTTGGCAAAGCAGGCACAAATCTATCATCCATCTGTGTCAGTAGCTTTGATGGAATGGATGTTTTTCTTGGCGAAAGGGAACAGACTTGGTCCTTTGTCCTCAGTAGGAATGTATACAATGGAAAACTACAGGTATGCATGGAAGGTGGTACCTGTGAAGTACTGCGTTTTACTCTTTTCAATAGCTAAAACAAGAATTATTACCTTTACTTTCACCAGTTTTTCCTTTTAATTTAAAGGAGTTAAAGGAGCCAGCTGCAATATTTAATGAGAAAAAAAAGTCAGAAAACCCAACCAACCACTCACCACATGACAACACTGGTAGATCTAGAAACTGAAAGACCGAGGGAATTGTGATCATTATTTCTTAAAAAGCTCTCTTCACAACTGCATTTTCTAAGACCTCAGTAAGTATTTGGCAAGTAAAACAAGCTGTCTAATGAAAAGCTTACATAGGGTTAAATATGCTCTATTCAACAGTTATTGCTCCTAGCTCTGCACTTGATATGATGGTTTATATACTTGTCTAACAAGTACTTGGGAGAAGGAATTAGAGCCCCTAAGATAGGTTTTTGCATTAGCAGCACAGCTTCTCACACAGGGAAGAAGAGCTACAGAGGAGAAGTTTTAAATGTTTTGTTTGCAAGTAGACTCAAGTAGACTTTTAAAAAAGTTCTGTTTTTTTAGAGTATAACTTCTGCACAGAACGTTAAACAATATGCTAGTGTAAGTATTTGCATAATTTATTGATTTATGGCTAATATAAAAGGCATCTCTCCACCTACATGGACTGAGCAGTTATTATAGCAGGCTACAGTTATTACAGTAGGCTATCTTAACCAGCATTTTAGTTCTGCTTCTGAAAACTTACCCGTTTCCAAATTACAATACAAACTGGATCTGGGTCTCTCTTTTCCCTTTCAGCCTGACCAGAAACACAAATTGAGACTTGCGTTGCTACTACTCCATGCTGCATCAAGGAAGCACAGTGGTATTTTCTCTCTTGATAGTGGTTCAGTCATAGAGCAAGTATGATTTTTCAGTTCTTAGCTCCCCACTAATGTAAACTAGGTGCTCGTGTGCAGGTCCTGTCCACCTGCACCATTCCCTGTCCTCCCTCATCTTGTACAATAACCCACACAATCCTCCAAAAGCTGTTGTGATGCAATTAGTGCTGCTTGTATTCGGAGGAGCAACTCTGCAATCAGAGAGAAAAGCGTTCTGGAAAAATAAACAAGAAAGACAAGCCTTCCGTTTATTCCTGGACCACTGCATTAGTGAACATCATTTTATGCAAGTCATCAGCTGTATTCATATTCTCTAGTACTGCTCTGTAAACAACTGATCATCTGATGTGCAAGTATCCCATCAGAAAGTGTTCAGTTTTATACGTATGGTTCTGCCGAAGCACCATTCAGTTTGCTCTTGCTTTTGTTCTTGGAAAGCAACTTTCTGTTAAGAATACGTGAAAGCGTGCCTCCCTTCTTGCGCGTTTCCTCTGACAGTGGTTGCTGCAGGTAGACAAGATCATTGTGTGATTGACTCATTCCTGGGTCCTTCTGATGATGTCGCCGACGGAAAAAGAGCTTCGCGCTTTTTTTCAAAATCCCACCTGCAGAAGCAAAGAGCAGAGGCACAGGACACTTTAGACAGAACAGGCTGCTTTCCTCTTGGACCGCAGCTTTAGCTATAACTCCATCACTACTGAAAAAAACCTTGGTCTCAACATTTCCAGTTTAAGCATCACCCTTGTAACAATTCAAACAATGTTAGAAAGCTATGAGAGTGGTGCATCTAAAGCAACAGTACTGATGGTCTGTAAGCAAGGGGGCATAAGAGTATGAGTCCCATGTTGGAACAAGTGATTTTGGATACTGGCAAACACGAGCAATCACTGTGCTTTCAGCCAGAGGCACACATACATACACTACATGCTACTGAATCCACCTTGCCCCACTGTTGACCCAGCTCTCTCCCAGCCAAACACCACTGAGAAATTCAGGCTCCATGAAATGATGTATTTCTCTGCTTCTCCTCATTCCATGCACGTATCATGCAAACTGAATCGCTTAGATTCATGACCAACTGTGGCAGTTCTAGATCTATGCATATACACACGCTCTTACAGTTAGCAGAAAAGTTCAGGAGAGAAGAGCTCACACATATTGCTTAGGGGAGCACTAAAGAAAAAATATTTTTTCCTTCAGTTCTCTCTGAAATGATGCGGTTGAAAAGGAAGGAAAGCTACCGTGCAACGTGTCTATGAGCAATCAAGTATTAATCCTCTGATTTCAACTTCTAAAGTCAATCCATATATCTTATGGAAGTCGCCTTCCTTATACTTTGTTTCAAACGCTCTTCTGACAGCTATGATAGTGTTCAAACATACACATGCACTGCATTTACCCTGGGTTGCACACTGGGTTCTCAAATGTCAAACAGGCATATTCAATCTTTCCAGAGCAATAAAAGTACTGGGTATTTTATTAAAAAGAATGAAATAGAGGAAAAAATGTTATTCTCTGTTGTTTCAGCAATAAAAGGAGCAGAAAAGAAAAGATTAGCCCATTACGCACAAAGCGAAGGTGGCATTTTAATTTGAAGTGAAGGATAACTGCTGGTGCCTGAGATCAGTACCTGGCAGGCAGCCCGCATGCGGCAGGCTCGTACAAGTCAGACTGCATGTATTCTACAAGAATTCGGCAGCATCACCTACAGTAGCAATCATCACACGTTTGCCGTTTTAAAATGCTGTTAGGAATAACAACTTGCCTCAAGCAGATTAAAAATAATATTATATCTGCTTCCAACACGTTCAGAAATTTGCCCAAATCCCTTCTGTGGTAAATTAGTCCAGGTTCCTTTACTTTGTTGTACTCCTCCTCTTGATCTCATGTCAAACCTATTACACAGCCAAGGCAATTGCAGCTGTCATCTCACCGGGGACTCATGTTGGCAACACAAGACACCAGTAGTCTTCCCTCTTTGCCAGCCCTCGTTGTTGTAGCCAGCATTCCGCCAAATTCCACCTTCCCCTTCCACGCGCACGTGTGCCTGACGTGTAGGGCAGCTCGGCGGCAGCTGGCAGGGACACTGCGCTGAGCTACCAGCGGTAACTCAGCCTGGCGTCAGTGCATCAGCTGAATGTTAAAATAGCAATCGTTTTGTGCAGAATTGGGTAGTGTCGTTGTTCCAGTGGCACGAGCCAGTTTGAACGAAGGAGGACCCAGGTAGCAAGCCAACACAGGAGCCTTCTGGCAGTCAGACAGGTACGTGAGGACAGTCATCTCCCTGGCAAAGCTTCCACAGCTTGTTCCCGTACCATTATCAGGTTTCCTTACTCCTTCTCAGTTCAACTATTAAATCCTGTCACTGCACAGTCTCGATTCTGCTTTTCCTCCCATTGCAAATGGATACAAAAAGCAACACACAGACTAATTCTTGCATGTGATAGTGCGCAACAGCTAGGATTACATCACTGTCATCTACAGACTTGACACAGGCTGCGTGTCATTTCGCACAGCAACAGCTGCAGAATAGGCCATTCATGGCAGCCCTGCTCCATGCAGCCAGAACTTCTTTGTTCAGACCGGAACAGTTACAAACATGTGCTTGGCATTATTACTTTTTATTTTAAGGACTAAGCACTCAGTGTCCGGGAAGATATTCTAGTGTGTTTTGTCTTGCTGTGGCTGAGACTTGGCTCACCAGGCACAATGGGATTGAAACAGAAGTCAGCTGAAAGCAACTGGAACTCACAGATTTCAATCTTGACTGCTCTCCCATCACCCTCTGGCTGATCATTTTGGCAAGGCAGTACCACTCCAAACTGTTGTCAACAGCATAAAAGAAACAGTGTTTTTCCCCATGATACTGATAGTTATTAATATGCAGAGGCTGGGGGACATTGCTGAGGCCCTGCTGCTGTGTGGCTTTTGTTTTAGCACTCAGCTGTTCTGCCAGCAGTCTTGGCAGCTGCAGCTGAAGTTGTGCCAACGGGAGGAGCAGGACAGAAGAGTTTATCCGTAAACAGCTTAGTCCTATCCATTCAGACTGATTACCCATCCTAGGAAACAGAACCGAACCAAGAATGCTGCAAAACTTGTGCTGGTGGCCTGGGACAACTTTCTGCAGCTGGAGAAACTGCAGGCAGCGCTTCCCTGAGAACAGCACAGCCTCAGCAAAAGCTGCAGCCCCTCAACATGAAAGCTCCTTGTGTTTTCAGAGGTACTGAGGTCGCTGGTACCTGGAAGCTTGCCACATCCCCCCTGCCACCCATCAGTCTCCAGCCAGCTTGGTACGTGCTGCCTGACAGTGGCTCCAACTGCTGGGGAGGCATGCACCCCTACTAAGAAGGCAGGGTGTAGGGCAAATCACAAGCGTGGCAATGCTCGTGCTGTTTGCATGCTTACTTCTCAAGTTCAACAGGATCCATATGCCAGCTCTGCTCCTAACACCAGGAGATAAGCAGAGCGTCCCAAGAGTGCTGTACAGACTGGCTGGTCTTCACAGGCTCCTGAGCGCTAGCTTAGGGTGTTCTGAACAGGCTTGTGGGGCTAGGATCACTTCTGAATCTCATTTTTGTTACTGAAAGAAAATTTCCTTCCACATCTACAAGGATACGAGTAGAGATCACTTCTTTCCATTCCTTCCCAACTCCAAAGCAGTTTTTAATCCAGCTGACTGTGTAAATACCTGCTGAGGTACCTGTAGCTCTAGGAGTTTGGCTAGAAAAGAGATCTAGAAAAACTGTAAGCAGCAGTTTTTAAAATAAACATTCTGTGTATGCATACCCAGTTATGGGGTCACACATGGTTTGCATGAGCAGATGTTAGATTGATAACGAGATATGACAGGAATGGGCACAATGGACAGAGATCAGGAGCATACAGCACCCCTCCAAGCCTTCCTTGCAGTCCATTCTGTGTGACCCACCTGGACAGCACATCCACCAGTAAAATGATTTGTTATGGCAGACTAGTCTGCTAAGGCATCTGAGCACAGGAAGGCCATTTTGGAAGGAGGAAAGAAATGGATGGGGGGAGAAGAAAACAGGTACCAAACTACATTTTGCTTTCATTTTTACAATGAGTGTACCATTGTAAAGCTACATTTTCTTTAAAAAATAAGACAAAAATAACTTACTGTGTAGGTAATTAATTCTGGTTGGCACAGTAGTCCTCTTAAGTTTATAAAAGGGAATGGGCAAGAAACAGGAAGTCAGAAAGGTAAAAAACAAAAATACGCAAGAGTGAAAAATAAGTGAAAGACAATGCTAACTTTAAGATATCAATACCATACACAAGGCTTTGTAAAGCAGAAGGGTGGTTTTTGTTGTTGCTATTCTTGTTTTTTAAAAGGGAAGGCATTTGACAAAAAAATCTTGAACTATTCAAAGCTAACCGAAGGAAAGGAGGTAGAAATGTTTTCCCATCTCACTCCATAAAAGCTACTCAGCTGTGACAAAGCAGAGATTCAAGATTTCTACAAAAAGATCTGTGTATAAGGAAAGGGATTTTAGACAGTTTTTAAAAATATATTTCAAGCTGAGACAACTGTCTGAAATATTAGAGATAATTTGTCCTTTTTAGCAGTCCCATCCTATACTGTGTAAAGAGAAGCTTCAGAAGCCTGATCACTTTGCAGCATACTGCACAGGGAAAAACAAAACTAGACAACAGTTCACATACAAACTTCCACTTGTTTGTTTCAGAATAACACATTAAAGAAGAGTTCAGAGGTTTTGCAAAATCTCATATAGCTTCCAGGCTCCAAACAAGACAAATCACTTCATGCTTAGCCGCCTAACCCACTCCAAACACACTCAAAACTTTCTAATGCCTGACCATCTATGCCAAACGGATTGCTGCTGTGCCATCCTAAACTATCAGATAGAACAACAGAGCTGTGAAAAGACCAGAAGACCTTGAAGTCCTAAGGGAGAGCCTTGGCAAAGAGGTCTAGTATATATACCTTATGTGGGGTGCATTACAATAATCTAGTACTCTATTGAGGTTTTGTAGTAAGCCATTTTACACTGTCTCTGGGTAAGGAAAGAATAGAAAATAAAGCAAAAGAAGGATGGATACGGGTGAGAAATAATGATTTTTGCAACTTCAGCGCACATCCCCTGAGGCTGGTGTGCCACCAGTTCCAGGCACAGGTGGGAGCCCACCGCAGTAGCTCTTCTGTCAAAGGTTTTAACAGCCACCTGTGTCTACCATGTAGCCACAAGCCAACACAACAGCCTCAGAGGTCACTGGATTTATAAAGGAAACACAAAGAATCCTAAGACATTTTCAAACTGCAGCTATTCAGGAGTGTAGCAAAATGATCTGACCCTTTATTATTAAATTATCCTTTATGCCATTTTCTTTAGCAAACTACGTATTGATGAAAACAGTAAAAAGGGAGAAACTGTTCCCAAGGCATTTAAGAATGTACTTCTGGCTTAGCCCTGGTGCAGTCTGAGCACATGCTTTAGTGCTCAGAGATGCGAAGGAGGAAAAGGAACCCACCAGCAAGCAACCGCGGGACCCTGCCATTTTCACATCAGTACCGGGACTCCTAATATAACACAATTCCTTCTTTACAAGAATACATTTTTCACTGACGAATTCACAATGTGGCTAGTTATCTCCCTCCCAGATACTGAGTCGGGCTTACTGGTCTGCCTTTCAGCTTCTAAGGGTGAGCCTTTCTACTTCCTGGTGGAGGAGAGTGTCAGAGCCTGCCATGTCTCTGAGAGCCAGAAGACTGCACTCTTTATAGCTGCTAGTAAGACAGCTTCCATCAACACCACAACTGCATGGAGTTTCAGGAGAAAAATCAGTACAACAGGATAAACTACTGCACAGTGTTGCACAGCACTGCCAATTACGTACAGAACGCAGTCGTTCACTGAAGGGGAGGTAAGGATCACGCACCTTTAGACTTTTTCATGCTCCCAGTTTCTGAAACACTTAATGAGCTCCCAGATATTTCTTCAGAGGTCTGGTCTAAGAGCGTACTGGAGTTCCATTGCTGGCTGCCGTTCTCCAAACCCCAAGCATTACGGGCACTTTGCTGTGGGTCAGTGTCAGGTACTGTTTGTGAAGCACCTAATGACAGCTTTTCATCAGAGGTGACTTTTGCAACAGCCTCCTCCCCAGTGGGTGGTGGATCTGCTTCTTTGCAGGAGCTGTCCATGGCTGCAGCATAGTCCATCATCAGTGCAGCTTCACTGTCCTGAGATAAAGAGGTCTGATCAGTGAGGAAAAAAAAAAAAAAAAGAAAGAGACAACATTGACACAAGCTGCTCTGCTGGAAAAAAAAAACCTCCCTGCAAAAGTTCGGTTCTTTTCTCTTTATACTTTTATTTGCGCTGCTCAGGGCTATCAGAAAGCCACTGTAAGGCTCCCTTAGCTCCACCGAAGGAGAGGAGCATATAATCAAGTTCTAATCAGAACTGACCATAATGACCTAATCATTGTCTTGTTAAAGCCAAACGATTGGAAAAAAAACATGTCTCACACCTATCACTCGCCCCATTGCAAGTAATGGGACACTTTCCTACTTGTGCTGCTGTAATGATATATCAGCTTGGATAGACAATAATCTTGTTGGTATTTTTAAGAAAATAGTTATCAAAGTCCTTCATCTTGTAGAAGGACTTCTTGACAGCCATATCAGATAAATACAAATCCACATAGTCCCATTGCCCCACTTCTCAAGCTGGCAGTGTGGCAGCTGATCCTCATTCCTTCCCCCTCAGCACAGCACAGCAGTGACAAAGAGATCCATGCCCAGTGGCTCATCTTTCCCTCAGAGCTCTTTAGGGAACCCGTGCAGAACAGCAAGACTCTACAGCAGATGTCCGTACAGCAGTCTGCAGGGAAAGGACTACAGGCACGGACCAAGCATCAGATGGGAGACTGGGGGACGGTGGATAACGAAAGCCTGGAAGAACGCTAAATGCCATGTGAGGAGCAGTCTTCTGTTTCCCCTCCCTCTGGAACAGAGCCCAGAGGACTAGGAGTTTTTTGCAGAGGGTTTTGTTTAAATGACTTTGACAGGTAGAAAAATCTTTCATACTTTTTATGTGCATCTTCCCTCCATGAGCGAAACGCAGAGAAGGACTAATCTTTTGTCCTCATCTAAACTGGTTTTCCCAAATTCCTAATCATCCCACTCCTGTCCAAGGACACCATGCATTTTTAGTCAGGCTGTCAAATCTAAGACTGAAAAACCAACCCACTCCCCAATAAACCCACCCTGACTTGGCTCAACTTGAAGCAGTAATTGAAACAAACAGACCTAGATTCTGCAGAGACTGCTGAATGGGAGACAACAGAAAGCACAGTAACATCATACTCGGTGGAGCAAAGACTTTACAGTATTAAGAATTAAACGTGTTTTCTTCTGCTCTACCTTGGACACCCCCGATATGATAATGGTGCTCTTCTTTCTAGGAGACTTCAGCTTCTGCTTCGCAGACTCGCTTAACTGTCGAATGGCTGCTTCTGCAACAGGATCAGTGCCATTCAATACCAGCAGTTCTGAAAAGAAAGCATTATTTCAGAGAGAGGAAAGAAAAATAGGAAAAATCAGAGCAAAGAGAGGCAGAGCTTGTTCTTAACTTAAAATTCAAAGAAATTAGCAGAAATGGTATAAACAGCACGTATAACAAAACATTTTCCAATCCACCACCTATCTATTGGGTCTTGTCTTTCCGTCCTTCTCAGCCTGGTCTACGTTACCCATTCTTCTGAGAAAAGGTACAAAAGCTGCACTTACGAACCTGTGCCTTGAAAACACGCACACACGGTTTTGGAAACCTAGGCAAAACAGCCAATCACTTCAGTACATTGCTACACTGCAGTAACTTCGGGCACAGCAAATATACACTAATCAAATTCATCAAGCTTAGAAACAAACAAATCTAATAAAGTTAATGAAACAAAAAAAAACCCACAGATTTAATTATCACAGATGGGCTCTTTAATAAGAGATTTAACAACAAAAGAATACAGTCAGGAATAGCATTAATTAAACTGAGTGATGTCTTTGGTTATTGTGACATTAAGGCTCTAAAAGATGAGGCCTGAATAATTATACTGCACTGAATACCTCAGATACTTTTGGAACTTAACAGTGTGTGCGCACAAGCGGTACGCACACCCATGCACACCCACGCACTCGTTACAAACCCCTGCTTTTCCATCTTCATAGCCACTGCAAAGCCCCCAGGAACAGCAGAGTGTCCAGGACGGCATCAGCGGCACTTGCTAATTCTTATTGTTGCCATTATTTAGAACTATGGCAAAGCCACAGCGTCTTTTCCACAGACCTTGTAGCTATTTTGGCATGATGTTTGTAATAACTACTACCTAAGTTACAGCCATACCAAATTCTCCTTTGTATTTCTTTCATTTGCCTTGAGCTTTTGTTCTAATGAGTAATTCTTCCTGCTGTAGTGTATTAACTTTTCCCAGAAATTCCCCTGCACTCCCATAAAAAGAAAAACACTGTCCATCTGAGTGTGCTCTAATATTCAGACGAGTTTTCCAGTAAGTGCTTTGTATCTTTGATATCAAAACCAGTTATGAGAGAAAACTCAGAAGTCTAGGACTTCCCAAATTGGCTCAGTAATACCATCCTGCTTCATGGTATCATTGGTCTAAAGATGGGGAAAGATTCAAGTGTTATTAAAGCTATTCATGGTTATTGGTTATCACGTTCTTCCCCAGATTTTTGTCTTTTGGCCAATACATCTCTCTCTCTCAGCAAGCCTTCTGACTATTCCAGGAGCAGTCTAGATCATCGCCAGATTGTCCCATGTGCACTCAAATCTGCACAAAGAAATCTGAACTCCACATCACGTGCCATTTGCAGCTATACCGGACCACATCTTTCATCACTGCTGCCTACAGAGCTAAAGAACGAATGGTGACAACACAAAGGACTGAAAAATATGCTGAAGATTCATAGTTGTACCTCAAAAAGGCAAAATGCCACAGAGTCAAAATCGAGTTTAATTCAGTCGAAGTGAATTTCTAATTAAAGGTATTATCAATGCTACCTAATGCTCTGATGGTTCTTCAACTGTATGCCAGACAACTTAGGAAAGTGGACAAACAGGCACAGCAAGATTATGTATTTGCATTAGCACAAAAAAGAAAAAAAAAGAAAAACAAGAAAAACACAAACAGCAGCAGGGCTAGGAAGAGAATTCACTCCTCCTACTGTTTCAGTCTGCCTTACATCAAGCCAGCCCCATGCTTTTTCTTCGGACAGGGGACTTCACAATGCCCTTAGAGTTAAGTTTTGGAGGGTTTTCATTTTGTGCAGTGTCCCTCATGCCTTTATAAAGGAGGAGTCTTTCATTCACAAGTAAGAGAAAAGCCAGCCTGGCCTTTCTGCAGCTGCCTCCCCTCTCCAAACCACAGCTCATTGTTATTTTTTCAAAATTAGTAATTTAAATCACCAATTAAAACCAGACTTCTACTGAAAGACTGCTATATCCCTAACCACAGTACTTGCTAACATAAACATCTCAGTGCCTGTTGAAAGGCAGTAGCCATGTGGGTTTGTTGTTATTTTAACAGGATTACATTAATCCCATGTGCAGCCTACAGAGAAGTATTCTGATTAGAAGCTTTGAAAGTTTCTATTACCTGTATCTGAAGACGATAAAGTTTTGCTGACTGTAGCACCATGAGAATGGATAGCTTGAACAGAGAAATCCTTTTCAATCACCTTGACTTTAACTGGAGTTTTCACAGGAGAATCTGAAGACCAAGTTTCTTGGTTATTTAAACTATTCAAGACACATTACGAAAATAGTAAGAATTTGTTACACCGATTTAAAAGCTTGTTCAAATCATAAGTGTTTGAGAAAGTTAATAGAAATTCTCAGTGCATGCTGTCTATGGTAATATGACCCCAAAAGACCTGTGAAGCATAGGAATTTGTGTTTAAACATCTTCTGTAATATACTAGACAATATCCCCTTAAGTAAAAAATCTGCTTTGACAACTTAAAAGAATGCAACTCTTTGTGAGATTTCACACAAAGACTGTTTAGAAGTTTTGCTTTCATTCTTATCCCAAGAAAAATCAGCCTGCTCCTGAAAGGTATGCTGAAAAAAGTTTGTCACAGGATGACACCAATCCTCATTAGAGATTACAACACTCATCAACTTTAGAAGCACAGCAACAAGACTGTCATCAGCAAGCACTCTAAGAGTCTGATACTTTTGTCATCTGGAAAAACATCCACCCAAACCAAGCTCTTCTGCATTATCACTCTAGCATGAAGCTAGAGAGTGCACTAACCACTCCTCTTGTAAGAACGAGGCTTCATGAATAGTAAAAATCTGATTTTGAAAAATACAAAAAACACCCCCCACCATCAATGCATCAGAGAAGTCTGGACAACAGCACCTTTCCTTCCATCCCCCTCCCTCCTTGCACCAACTTCTTCTGTTCCCCACAGACAATCCCAAGAGTGAACACAGAAAGATTTGGACTTCCTCACCTATGCTCAGTGGAGATGATCTCCCTTCTATTCGAGGTTTGGTTTTCACAGCAGTTACAGTAGTGACCACAGTCCCACAGGGCATCACAGTTCGATCCTTTTCTATCTTAGTGCTTGGCACTGAAGAAGAAACTTGCCAAGTCTTTAACTCATTAGGTTCTATAAAAAAGAACTAGGAAAACAAAAAATATTTCACCTTAGGGGCACAGTTAAGCAAGAAGGACATCAACATTTCTAGCTAGTGCTCCTTTAACGTTTTTACTAACATTCAAGAGCCAGCTAGTACTTTTGACATACACAAATACGGTGTGATGTGCTACCATATAAAGTGAATGTGCCAAACTCAGCCACAAACTGCATTGCGCTGTGAATGACAGTCCAAAACACAAGATGAGCATTCACAAGGACCTCCAGAAGTAAAAGATCCACTATAAAAACATCCACGTGCGATACCTCTGCACTAATGGATCCTAGCCGAGACCCCAGCTCTGGGCTTCTCTCACTGACCCTGCTGTTCAGTGCAAAGCTTTGTTGGCCAGAAGGCTGCTTCCTGAACAAGTCTAGAGGTACAGTTGCCTTTGCGGACAAAGAACCTAGAAGAAATAAAATAAAAAATAATAATAATAAAAAAAATCAGCACTCATTTGAGCTGTCAGTATGTTTAAGGGTGAGAAGACAGGAAAGGAGGAAGAACAACAGCAGCTAATTACACAAACTGTTTCTACACCATGGGGCAGTAAGAGCAGAAATGTGACAGTGTTCAGAGCTTTCTTTCCATTTTACAACTGTTCCCCAGCCTGGCCTAATACCGAGCAAAAAAGAATGGAGACATGAAACATTACTTGTTTGCCACTATTTCTGGCCATTTTTTCCTGTATACGCAGAATGCTTAGGGGAAAAGAAAACATCTAGAAATATTACTATTACATTCTTGAACAATGTCCTTTATCAGTTACTTGCATCTTTCTTTTCAGAGAACACTCGCTGGGTTCCTGGTAAATTCGCATATCATTAAGAATAGTCTTTCTTAATTTGTTCTCCAGTGCAAGTTGAAGTTGAGCAGTTGTCTTATTCTTCCCCTTGCTTTGTTAGCTACATTAGACTGGAGCAAACTATTAGCAAAATTACCGCATGATTTCAGGGATTAATCCTAGTTTTCTGCGAAATCCAAAGGCAAATAGAGATCTACATTACATTCACATTACCCAGCTCTCTCCTCACTCCTATGATTCTACTCTGAGATTTCCATTTAAATTCTTGGGAGAAAAACAGCTAAGGCAGTGGCAAGGCCAAGGGGAGAAGAAAGATGATTGTCAGTGCGATCAGCTGGGACTGACTTTTTTTCTTTTAAAACCAGGTTGATAGTTACACTCTCAGTAGGATGTGGAATGCTACTGGTATTGTTTGAAAGACCCATTACGAAAGATGCTTGAGGACTAGACTAGGACTAGACTTTATGTAAGAAACAATAAGCATTTATTGATTACATAGATCTCATCTCTCTCTCTCTGTCTCTCTAAAGAGAAAAACAGCATCCACATCAAAGAAATTTTTAAAAGCATTTGACTTCCCATCCTTTGAATAATCATGGACTGTATGTTTCCTGCTTGTTTTACACCTGAAACCTGGCATAAGAAGGAAAAAGCAAATGGATCCAAGAGATGAAATAAAGTTACTGTTTCTAGCTAAAGCAATACCATATCAGCAAAAGGACATGCAGCATATACGAGAAGAACTATGAAGTTATGGCATCACTTCAATAAAGCTCAGGTGGTGAAGTATTTGGAGCAAGTTTACAAAGCTCATGCAAACAGCTCAACATGCTCCCTGGTCTCAAAACCTACCTATCCCTTACCCCCACACTTGGAAGGCAATACTTCTCCAAATAAACACAATGCAATAGTTCAGTGGTGGGTTTTTCTTTGCCACTGAAGGCTAATTGCAAACTGCAACAACAGAATCAAGTAAAAATATTTCATTCCACATGTTTTATATTTAATCCAATGCAATCAGAATTAGTGCACTTTATACCTGGTAATTGCTAGGCAGCCTATGGGGCTTGAAAAGGAAGGATTTCGGATGAACAACCATGATTCCCCTTCAGTCAGAAAAAGACAGCAAAAGCTTAACTTGAAACCAAAATTACTCACAGAGGATCTGTTAAAAGTTTAGAAGGCTAAAAAATTAGGATTACCAAGAGCTGTTCACTGCCTAGAAAGAAAGGCTGACTCAAGGTTTCTTTGTAACCTTAAATGTGAGGAGGACAGAGACTCTTTAACAGTGTATTTCTCTTCTGTCCAGGCTTACTTGTGGAAGTAACAAAGTACATAGACAGCAGCTGACCCAGGTGAATCAGTGTCACTCAAGAACTCTGCAGTTTTCCATGGATTTCAACTCTAGGACTTAAATTTGAGGACAGGCTAACAGAGTTTTAAAACACAAGCTTATCTTATACATTTTCCCCAAGTGGTCTGTTTCGTATAAGCTTGGCTGGCTCTTTTCAGCTGATCTCCCTTCTGCTGTTGTTCTTCCCTCCAGGGCTCTCCAGAGCCATTACGGAGGCATACCCGATGGGATAACCAGGACGAGTCAGCATAAGACATCTGAACTTCAACACAGGTTCAGAAATCAAAGTTTCTTATATGGCTATACAGCCAGGTAGAACTGAACGAGGACTTACATCAACATCTAGCAATGCTCACGAGGTGATCATGCAAAATACTTCAGTTTTAATACTTACTATCCAACTTTCCGTCTTCTACTATTTGCAGTTGCAATGCTTTTGATTTGGCACTTAGTTCACTGTAAAGTAAATGAAACTATGTTAGGTCTTTGTATGCAAGTGGATGTTCCTTCCAACACAGATTTTCCCTGCCCCGTTCTGGTCCCCAATCCCATTGCTTCCCTTGCACAACCCCACGTGGCTGACCTGCCAGGGTGCTGTGCAGGCCGCGTGCGTGGCTTCTTTTTGACCTCAGTAACAGCGACTAAAGGAATCTCAGCAAGAAAACCATGGTTCGGTTCCCTCCAGCATTGTTCAGGTGTTCAACTGCCTAAACTTTCAGAGGCTTTTCTTCTCCCCAGAAGTTTACAAACACTGCCTTTCAGGATGACGATGGTCCCTAGTCCGACTGCTATGCAGCAGCACTAAGAAGCCATTTCTTTTCTGGTGGGATCAAAAGCCAACATTTCTGAAACTTGTAAGTTAAGATGCTGGAACAGGTCCAATCAACTGCCTATTCAAAGCTGTGCGGTATCCTGTCAAAGCAGCAAAGTGTCCTGCAAAGCAGGAGAGAAGCAAGCAAATAGTCACAGGCTGAAGTGAGAAGTCAGTATAACTTTTCCAAAATAAGACTCAAGGATGCAAGATAAGAAGAACTAGTTTCTCTGTGACAGAACTAATGTGTACTATTAGCAGAACTACTGACATTTAGAGTACTCTGTAAGATGTACTAGACAAGAGATAAAAATCCTTTTCTCCGGTGAGACAGTGAAGCGAACTGGGTACCTAGTGAGGAATCTTCCAGTAAAACTTGATTTTATGCCCTCTCAGTAAGTGCTTAGCCAAAAAGCTTGAGGGAACACATGCACGTATTTTATTTTTCCATGTCTCCACTTCAGGATGGTGTGATCTTGCTTGCAGACATTCCACCTCCATCAGATGCTCTAGGACATCATCTATGCAGCAGGTTTTAACCTTTTGCCTGCCTCTACCATCCCCTGCTGCACCTCCAAAACTTGAAGGGAAGCACCTTGAGGCTACCTGTTCCTGCTCTTCCCATGAAGCTAAAGCAAGGCCTGACACAGGGGTCAGTACACTGGTCTTCACACTGGAGGGTATTTTTGGTTTTGAATTAAAAAAAGGCAGGGGGGAATGAACATGAAAGAAAGTATGCAGCCAAATCACTTATCTTCAGAAGTCCCCAAGCTTACCTCATGCCCTTCTGAAAAATAGCTAACGCCGTGGAAAACCCAGCATTATCCCTAGTGTCAAGGCTAAATTCCAGTCAACTTAATCACATCCTGCCTGCCCTCCCTCTGCAGTTTCAGTTGGAAAGGGTATTATTCTTATAAACTTCCTGTCCAAAAGCACTGGGTATGTATCTGGTCTGCGACACTGAACACGGGTGCTGCTCCACCAACAGATGGCTGAAGTGATTCACAAACCCAGGGGGTGAAGCACTTTGAGATACTCCAGAAAACAAAATTGCTACAGAAATGCCTCATTTTTCTTACTGTGGAGAAGAAATCGCGTCACGTTAATCATTAAGCCAGGACAGCAACACAGCACACTGTCACAGAAGAATGCAGCCTGCTCTGGCTTTCCACAAAAGTTGTAGATCCTCATAACTAAAATCAGACTTTTTAAGACAAGAAGTCATAGAACTGTGCATGTCTTAAGGAAGAGAGCTTCCTAGCTGGTCGTCCACTTGCCAGTAGGAGGAGACACAGGGCATATTTCTCCATCAGACCACACAGAAAGACGGGACTTTTCAGTGTTGTTCTACAACATTCATTTTTCTTTGCTGACTGTAGTGACTTCTTATCATCTCCACTCCCGCACACATTCAGAGAGGTCCAGTGTTCTCCAAGTCCTGTACAGCTTCTGATGACCAACCTCAGCACCTTCCTTTACATCAAGCAACCCGTTGCTTTTCCCATCAACATTCCTGTTTCTGCAGAGTAAGCTCCCATAAAGTACATGGGCACAGTCCAGCAGACTACAATGGGGAGGCAGGAAACGATCTGTGCACTGCACGCTCAGTACCCCTTGAAGCTGAGGAGAAACACACAGAAGTGCACACCACTCCTCAAGGAAGGCAGCACTCAGCACTGACAGGCGCAGGTCTGAACACTCACTCGGCTCCTTGCAAGCTGAGCTCCTGCTTTACAAGAGAAGGAACAGGTACACAGTGGATGCCAGGCTGTGACTAGACAGCGAAGAAATATGTCACAGAAAAACAGATGGACTTGAGCTTGATGATCTTGAAAGTCTTCTCCATATTAGATGAGTCTATGAATGGAACTGAAACAGGAGAGGAAAGCTACATATAGAACCACAGAGACTCCACGACGTACCAAGTGCCTCTCACATTAATACACCAGTAGAAGGAAAAAAAGCAGCACCTGTAGTACGTTGCACGGCAGCATCGCTACCCCATTTTCCTGGGAAGCTGCTTCTGCCTGTGTGTGCGCGCGTCTAAAGCCACTAGAGAAACACACCTTTGACCCATCACGCCATCAGTGGCTCTCCCTTCCTCTCCTCATACCATACAGAAGCTATCAGATATTTTCTGCTCTGCCACTAGAAAGTGGAAATGAAAATAGTTTTAGAGCTGCTCACTTTTGACCTTATTTACAGAAGCTGTATAAATCACACAGTATTGTGCAGACTGCCCAAAATTCCCATTTTTGTTCTACAGCAAAAACAATGTAGTTAGTTAGCTAGTGTCTAGTTTTACGCTCTGCTATTTAAAATAGCCACCATTCTTTTAGACGGTCAGCTTGTTTGCACATTTACATTTCCCGCTTGGGGGAAGAAAGAGAGAGACATCAGATTTCCTCAAATGCAGTTTTCAAAGTAAAGTGACTTCAAAACCTTGCTAACATTTTTTTTAGGCACTGAATTAAGCACACAGTGATTTATTTCGCCTCTTATTGCTGTCATTAACTAGAGTCAGATATCTGCCAGGGAAGACCTAGAGACCTATTTGATCTCATATCCATGCAAAGGGTAATAAGATATTCTGAAGTCTCTACCAGCTCCAGATTTTTCTGAGGCCACCTGACAGGACATATTTCAAAACGTCATTCTTCCCTCGAAACCTCACATAGTGCCAGTAAAAAACGATGTTTTACTACAAAATGTTCTCAGTAGGTAAGTTACTCACAAGACAAACTCTTCCTTCCAAAAGGGATTTGCAGCATTTTTGGCTACAGAGCTGGAAAACTTCTGCATAGGGTCATTCAACTCAACTACACATGCAAGGTTTGTGCTGCCTGTAAGGGCAAAAAAAAAAGAAAAAAAAAAAAAGGAAAAGTTATTAATCTTCCATCACCAGGAGGCACACTTACTCACAAGAAAGTGAAGAACCCCCTTCCTTACATATTGCACTTTTGAACAGACCATTTGGAAACACTCCCTCACCCACCCACAGAATATATTTCTCCCCTCCACTTGGTTTGTACACCATCTGCAGTAATGGTGCTGGTCAAGATCAGGTCATCATTGTCCTGCACACTCTTCTACACGCTGTAAAACATGGTGACCCAATTTAAATTCTGGCATGAAGCAAAGAAGTGCAGGCACAAAAAGATAAAAGAGGATGGGGACACAGAGTGAATAACAACAAGGTGGTGGTGTGGGTGCAGGGTTGCGGGTGGGGAAGTAAACCTGTTTTGAGCTGCTCTACAAAAACAGACAGAACTTTTCAAAGTTCCTACTGGCCACAGTCACATGCTTTCTTTGGACATCAAAGAAACTTTTTCTGCTAGCAAGTGAATGATCACAGTAGTGTTAATTAACAATGGCTTTATGGATTGCAGTTTCTAACAAGTTCATGGCATCTTAGAGTACTGGTGCAGAGTTATTATACTTTGATCTTGGAATTTGATAGAGTGACTAATTGGCATATACGAGTAGGTTTTTTTATTTGCTACTCCAAGCACAAATAGGTTGCACAACATGTCACTCTTATAACAATTTCTTTTGTATGGCTTCCACAGCCTCAGAAATAATTTCGGTCTTGGAGCTCCAATATACCAAGGACAGCAGCAAAAAGCTCAGTAATGACTTTGTGCAAAGCAAACAAAAGATACGCTGCCTCCAGCTCTCTGGAAGAATCCAGGTTTATATTTATTACCACCAACTCTCAGCTGTCCTCCGGTGGTGTATCTGGGCTGTGGAGGAGCCCTGTCTCGGGCACAGAAGCAGCTTGGGCCTGGCAAGGTTATCAGAGGAGACAAAGCACTATGTGCATGCAGCTTATTTGGGATCCAAGCTAACCCTGGAGTAAGTAGTTTAGCTGCTTTCCCAATGCGCTGAGCCTGAGTTAATGAACCCAGGGCGGTTTCCGTTAAAGCAGCCGTATGTCCCTGCAGCCGCGCACGTTGCCAGCGGTGCCGAGCGGCCCGGTGCAGTAACGCTCGTACAGCTCCGCCTGCAACTGCGCTGGAGCCACCCGGGGACTGACACTGAAATGGGGTATTTCAACAGCTCTGCCCTGGGCGCCCTGGTGTTCACAACTAATGATTTTTCCCATAACAGGAGAAATCCCTTTTGCCTTGCATGATGCACTGTGGGCCATACAGCACCAATCTAGGACAAGCTTTGATTACATGCACAAACTAAGGAGACAAAAATGGCCACAGCCCACAAGCAGAGGCCGGTTCTGCTGCTGGTTACTCAACGGCTGAACTCACATATCTAGGAAAGCCACAAGCTCCTACAAATCATGCTGGCAACCCATGCTTGAGCTTAACGGTCAGGATGGACAAACTCTCCCCTCCCCAACCCATCACGTATCCGTGCAGGTGAGCCTGCAATACTGCACGCTCTTAGGGAGTCTCGGAGTTGCAACAGGATGGTTAACTGTTGTTGCAAGACAAGGCCAGGAAAAGGGAAGGGAACAATACCTAAAAGCAGCAAGCTATGTCCAGAAGCCAGCGTCTACCCAGCTGTGCAATATTTCTACTGGATTTAAAGTGACCAGCTAAATAAACCCCACTACAAAGCTTTATTTCTCATACTCAGTTCCAAAGCGTTTACACTCCACAAGTTGCTAAGGAACCACCAAAATTTCCTCCATCTCCTGTTAGAAGAGCAGTGATTTTTGGATCTCAGTATCTGGGTTCCCAAAGAAGAGTGCATTAATCATCCACTCTTCCTCTCCTTTTCAGGGAGGGGGCAGAGAGGCTTCCCATGAGATGAACCCTCTGCTGTATGCACCTTATGCTTCTAAAGGCATCTCATCTCATGACTTTTAACAGCAGCTGAAGTGATTAGCTCTTTTGAAAAGCTCTGTTTCCACTGCAAAATTGTTGAGTAACAATGAATTCCAAATGAGTTTTCCTGCTGCAATCTACAGTTTCCAGCACAGTTTTATTTATAGAGGATACTTCACTGCAAAGAGTTCCAGAACTGCTATTTTTTAAAAAAAAAAAAAAAAACAGCCTGCAGAAAGTTTTAGAGGAGTTGCTTCCAAGGAGGATGGGCAAAGCATCATTATGCAACAGTCTGGGGCAGAAACTTACTACATCTAACTGAAAAAAGGAGTAAAGCAAGTAGGATATATTTATCAAAAACTAGTGCCTTGCCCAATTTTAGCAGCCACAAGCTTCCATTAAAAAGACTATTACAGAATTGTTAGCGACCATAAATCACAGGGCCTCATATTTGCATTTCCTCTGACAAAATCCAAAATATGCTCACGCGTGCCTCAAGCAATGATGCAAGCATGCTTGCACTTGAAGAAGTTTGAATACTTGTTAGAGAGGCTTGGTGTTTTTTCTCCTAAACCAGCAGGGCAACTTCACCACACAGTGATCCCTTTTTGGCTTCATTCTCCACCTGCAGGAGGTACCCCCTCCCCTACCCACACAGGTACTTCATTTGGGGGAAAAACCCACAACAACAAAAAACCTTTGAGAAGAGTTTACATAAAGGAGGAAAGTTTTAGATAAATCAGTAAATTGCTCAAAAGTAAAGAAAAGCAGCTGTAAAAATAAGGTAATATGAACCAAAGCAATGCCACTGCTAACAGTTAATGAAGAGATGGTTTTGAGCCCTCCCCCATTATCTTGTATACACCCAAATTGGTAACTTTTAGAAATAAAAAGTAAACTCCAGAAAACAAACATCCAACTTCACAAATGTGCTCATTTCAATTTGTTTTCAAATACGATGAATTTGTTTACATGAAGATCAAGATGTCTAAACAATCAAATAAACCAAAACATACACAGTTTTGTACAAGCATGACCAAGCCTGTCTCTTGGAGTACAGCAATTCTTACCCCTTGTTTTGAGCCAGGCTTGCAAACTAGAACTTCCAAATGATTTCAACTGAAAGAAGGAAAAAAAAAAAAACAACCCGACTTGAAAATGAGCAGCATCCTATGGGCTACGTTACCTGCAGCACTGTGATCAGCTAGGTTTACCATGATGTTCTTTACCAGCAGTTTCAGTTCATGAGCCCTTGGAGGTTTAGGCGGACTAGTGCCCTGAGGGAGAACACTTGTGCTCTGTACATTCTGTGAAAAGCAAGCAAAACATGAGAGATCGTGCATATGCAAATGTTTTTAACTTCTGTCACATTAATATAGGGAAGCAGACATGCGATGTGGTGTAACATCTCCAAGTAGCCTCATGGCAGTTATAATAACAAAGCCTTCACTGCCAAAGGCTATGTTGTTTTAAAGCAAGCATTCCAGTTGTTTCTGATGACAGAGTGGTGTTAAACTTACTCGTTTGTGGGTCATGAACAGGTAATAAAAACACTACGCAGAAGGAGACTTCTCAAAAGATTTAGGTAGGAATAGGACTTACGTGAACCTCCTTTATGTCTGTAGGCCTCGTACTCAACACTACAGATGGAGAAACTGAGCTAAAGAGGTTCTTCAAAACATCTCTGAGCGTTTCAGATATTGCACATGTCCCTGCTCCCTGTCCCTAAAATGAAACAAACAATCATGCTGCTCAAAATTCAGAAGTAAAAAGTCAAGACAAAAAAATTAATTTGACATATCTAAATTACCAAAGCTATTGAAAATTACCTTCATCAGAGAGAGACATGGTTTCTGTTGCCAACAACAAAACATACCAGGAGATCATGCAAATAATTAAATTTCTATATTAAGCATTAAAGAAAAACTAGAAATGTCCACTAACGAAGCCACATGCCGTTCTGACAGTTAAGAAGGCAGAGCTATTAGCCACAAAAACAGAAGTTTCATTAACAGTTTGTATCTTATGATGCCGCTTTAAAGCTTCTGTACTGCTTTGCACTCCGCCGAGAGAGCAGACCAGGTCATCAGATAAGCAGATAGGCACTGTTCCACTGATTTAATGGGAGTTATGCCAGCTTGCGACAGCTGAGAACGTGCTAATCCTGTGCTGCACTGCACTGAAAAGTTATTACAGCGTCTCTTGAAGGTCTTCAACCTTGCTGAAAAGTGCACTGTATGGACGGACAGTCACGCTGCTCCAAGGCACTGACTCATGTGTTTGCCTACCCAAAAACCTCATGGCCATCTGCATTTAACACCGCCTGCTTGCACGCTTCCTCTCTGAAGCATCAGAACATATTACAGATTTTGCTTATGCATGTGGCTTCACAGGAATAATTGTAAGGTGTCTGAAGACAGTGAACCATCCCTCCCTTCTCTGTCCTCACAGAGAAGCCTGCTTCCAGCATCAAGCTACTCGGAAGCTTTCGAAAACTGCTCAGTTATCTACAAGGGAGTGAATTTTCAAATTAAGCTGTCACAGAAAGGGCAGTTTGATGCTACCTCTGCTCTGAAGGCAGCCCAGAAGAAATCTCCATGAGGTTTGTTTCCCTAAAGAAAACATCGAAGTAGGGGACAAAGATCTGATCTGAATGACAGAAGACTCATTCACCTTCTCTTACCTGGTACCACGTTTGAAAGACTGTATTATTACAGAACAAGGCGTTAAAAGAAAGGGAACCAACTTACAGATGCAGATAGAGAATAGCTGGGCAACGCAATAAATATACAAAGCAGAAAAAAAAAAGTACCCTTCCACATGCTGCTGTCAGATGGAAGCACACCTACAGGAAGTGTGCCGTGGCTGATTCAGTGGCAAGCAGTGCCAACAAAGCAGGCACAGCTGCGGAAGATAAGGCACACTGATGACAAGGACACCCAATTTGCACAGGCAGAGAGATCAAGCAGGGAACTGAAGACCTAATCGCAGTAGATTATCCTGATAACGCTTAGGCTGTGCAGCACCAGCTTCTAGTGCTTCCCGCCAGCTTAGCCAGACCCACATGGCAGCACCAGCACTACAGCTCTCAAGCTATAGATCTGTGAACACAGCAGTGGACATCCTGTGTCACCTTCCTCTGTTGGAAACGTGCCCCTCAGCATGGAGTGCTCAGCAAGAGACAGTCTGTCACTTAACCCCCCTCGTCCTTTTTTACATGTAGCAAAACGCACCTGGAGTTACTTCTGCACTCCTAAAGGGCTGCTTGCAGCTTGTACAACAGGTCAAACCAATTTGGAGTAACACCCCTTTCCCAATTACTGAAGTGTTACAGAAACATCCAGGGTGTTTCATAAAAATCCCGGGAATGTTGTGTACAGAAATCCTGTTTCACCGCCTCCTTATGCACCTACCCTTTAATGACATACAGCTACTGTTCAAAACCTGCAACAGCATCATTTAATTCCACAGCAGCTTTGCTTTGTTCACACTGTGGTACCCAAAACAACTGCCAAAGAAACAGGCAACAGTGCATTCCTGCCGCTTGTGGATAATACTTTTACTTCTTGAAATATGAAAGAAGTAAATTAGGCTGTCTAAAGCCTTAATTTCAGTAATTTTTATTTATGAGGCTATTTCAATAAGCAGATAAATGGTTGTTGTTTTCACTGGTTTGGAGGTGATTTCCCTCCCCTGTCCTTACCTACACACTGTCTGATGAAGAATGCTGTCAAGTTGTAAAATTCCAGCTAACTCTCACTTTGCCACCAACCTAACCTGGAATTTATTATTTAATGATAACAGCAGCAACAACTGTCACTGGACTTCCACTGGTACGTATTTTCTGATGCTTTCATAGTTATTTGGAAGGCAATTTGGTTGAAGAGCCTCCTTTCAGCCCAATTTTTTTTTAGCCATCCTTATTCAAAGTGATGCTCTGTCACATCACACTCCACGAGGTAAGTCACAGCGACTTAACTGCCAACCAAAAAGGTTCAAGACAACACATTTTACTTTGGGATTGACACGGGCCAGGGGCTTACAGCCAGCTGCTGTGGCTAGCCTGAGGTGCCCCAGCACGCGAGGTCAGGGTAATGGAACCGCATGCAACCCAAGCTCTGCAAGCCAGCCAAGCTGCCAGATGTAGCTCAGGTTCATCCAGGTTTTACCAGCAGAAAATGGGTTGTTATATCCACCTGTTTAACTGATGACAGAACTATTGTGTAGATAATCATCAGCAATTAAAGATCTTTATTTGTACATAAAATCTCTCTTCTGAAAGAGGAAAAAAAAAAAAGACGCAAAAGCTGACATTAAAGTTTAAGAGCTGAAGGGATTTCCGAGGGGTAGGTTGCTCTTTGTTTTTATATATTAAATAGCTCTTTCTTTGTTGCCTCCCCATCTCCCCAAACACTAACAGAAACATCAAAGTGGAAAAAAAAGCCCTTAAGTAGTAAGAACTTAACAGGCTCATTTTAAAAACAGGCAAAGCATGTCGCAACTGGTTTGTAACTCTGGACTTGGGCACCTCTCAAAAAGCAGGTTTTGAAGTCCAGTGAAGGTCAGAGCCAGTGCCAGAGTCATTTGCACGTGTCAGTAGGTACCTAATGCTTGTTCAATAAGTGAACAATCAGCATACCACCTCGCCTCATGCAGGTCACTTACACTGCATACGCACAGTAAAATCTGCGTTACAATACACTTCAAAAGACTCGCCTGTCTTTAGTTATGAGCTTAGCAGTTTTAAACTATGGTAATAAATTATGATTCTAGGTCACTCCATACAGGTCTTCAGAAGAAGCTCTGCTATACAATAAATCTAATCTTTAGGAAGGCCTTCAGTCAGAAAACCGACCTCACCACAGCGTGCACCCACTGCTGTACGAAAGGCGTAAGAGTCATCCTGTTTATGCCAAAAAAAAAAAAAGTGAAAATTTAAATTGTGAAGGGTCAAAGGCAGGAAAGAGTTTCAAATCATGAAGAAAGTCTTTCAGGAGTTGTGTCAATAAAAACAACAACTATGAAACAGAATTTATATACTAAAATAAGGTGTAATTCAGAAAGCCTCAAGATATTTCTAGATAATACGAATTTTTAGGAAATAAGAGTTTTTTCCAGAGCTGTATCTGAACCAGGGTTACTAGATTCCAAAACTAATTAAGTTAAGAGAGGGGCAATTTTGTAATTACTTTGATGGGAATACCATTAAATTTTTTTTAAAATGCTCTTAAAGAAGGCATTCAGTAACACATTTTTCACACCTTTGAATTTGGTTAAAAAAAAGGTTTGCTAGGTCACTTGTCTGTCAAATACAGATTTATCTTTAATGCTTCAGTAATCTTGAGAAATGCTCTTGGATATCAGAGATGCAAGGTTTTGATGGATGAGCCATGGCAAGTTTCACTGAAGCAGTTTAAGAAACCACTGCTAATAGATAACTGCCCCACGCTTCTGCTGAATGCGCTCAGCAGAAAGGAACAGGCACTTCTGCTTCAGTTGTTCCAGCCTCATCTGATACTTTAGCTCGAGCCACTATTACTGCTAATCTAAAGTATTGCACTGGGTTTTGCACTGGAGGGATGGAGACCCACCTTTTCTGCCTCCTTGAGCAGAAGGACAGAGTGACTACTAGGGGCAACAGCAGCCAGATTTGGCAGAGCTTGCCTAAGGCTCCTCCAGATCTGAACTGCACCCTTGCATTAGAAGATTCACTACAACAAATAAAACTTACTGACTGACCTCCTGCCCTGTTGGCTGGATTTCAAAGTTGGTTTCATCGGTATTAATGAGGATCCACTCAACTTTGACATCATCTCCTTTGTCTTTCACGTAAAGCTGAAGCTGTGGATAGGAAAGCAGTTATCGGACAGTGTTCTGGTATCTGGTAAAGAAATTTTAAGTCAAGCTCCATATTAAGGTTTGCCAAAGGAAGAATACCAGTTTCAGAGTCAGCATATGCCCAAGTGACAGTCTAAGAAACCAAAAGTTACTCGAGAGTGTATGCTAGTTTAAAAGGGTATTTTTGTTCTACACATCCGAGCAGTCTATCCAAAGATTCATTTATCCACAGTCTTCCCAAAGAAGAGGCTCAGTTCATGAATTTGTAACATGAGCTTGCATGCATTTTACAAATGGGAGATGAAAACCCAACACCATTTTTCAGATCTTTCAGCTGAGATGTGGGATGAGACGTAACAAAAGGAAAAAGAGGGAATGATACTTAACGTTTTACCTGCAGGTGAAGCGGAGACAGTTTCACGCTGTATGACTGGCTTTCTGCAGCTTCAGGTGAAGTATGTGAGACACTGACAACGAATTTAACGGAATCTCCCACAACGTTACAAGAAACCACCTAAAGAAATTCAGGGCAGGTAAGGGGCAAAGGAACGGAAAAACAACTTAGTCTTCAGAAGAATGTTTGGTGAAGGCAAGAAAGGAACTAAGAAAAGGAAGAGGACTTTAGGCTACCAGAATTATGCTAAATTCTGCAGATGGAAGGTTTCCAGGCAATTTCATTAACATCTCTACCTCCTTCTACACTGTCAGTTCTAAAAACTGCAGTTCAAATGTACACTTCTGGACTTAGAATTTAATACCTGGCAATTCTGGTGTTTTCCAAAATTTGTCTTGTGTTGTTATCTAATACAAGATAACTCCTCGCCTGACAAAGACTCCTTTGTGTTTCACAGACCTATACATTAGAAGCTCAAAGATTAAAATTCTGCACCATAGATACGAGTAAGTTTGTTCCCCATCCTTTCCTGCCCCAAACTAAGTATCCTGCCATAGGATAGCTGGTTTTACCAAACATTTGGCTCATAAAAATGAACTGAGCAAGATTTGTTTTAGTGGTATCCTACAAAAGCAAAACTTTGGCATAATGCTGCTGAGAGGATTTTAATTGACTAACTCCAATTCCCACTGGGGTGGTGATGGGCAGAAGCCTTTAAAAGTTTATTCGAGTCTTTGACCAACCCAAGAAAGGCACTGAAATTTGGTGGTGAAGCTAAATGTCTGGGACAAGTTTGTATGCTACTTGACTGCCACAGACTTACTTAAGTACACAATCTTGCTTTTATAAGTGGTAATTTAACTTGTTATCACACTGAATTTACAAACATAGAATGTTTTTTTCTCCTTCTCCTCTACAAACTGAGTTGCGGAGCTGCTGCTCAAAATCCGAAGAACTTGCAGAAAGCACCTTGCAGCAGAGGAAAGCCACAGGTACAGAAGTCAGAAATCATGCATTAAGCCAGGGAGAGAAGTTCACTTTGCAAACAGCTCTGCTGGTTGAAGACAGCTGCCCACTGCGGTTCCTCTGTGGTTACTGTCCCCACAGCTCCACCTCTGGAAAGGTGAGTTAAACGCTCCTTAGATGGACTGAGGCAAAGTTAACCAGGTTAATGCTATGCACACACAAATCATTTGCTGCAAGATTTGTTTGAGGGAAACTCTGCACATATGTTAGTAAATTATGTTTGTGCACTTATTGCTTCACTTATGTGCACTGGAAATGAAGCTGTAGGCTTTAAAATGAATCACGTACCCTCTGGAAGATCCTTATCAGTCTCTCCTTAAATATAGTCCATTTCCCAGGGCTCTATACAGTACATTGTAAGAAGCACCAGAGCACCATCAAGGGCTTCAGAGCACATCCATTACGGCAGAAATTACAAAGCAGCAAGGGGAGGGAGTGGACACAACAAATAACTATCCCAACCACACCCATGAGCAACAAGATTTGCCTTTTCAGGTTTGTCTTCTGCAAACCACAGTTGGAAAGTGGGAAAAATCTGTTTCCCCCACCTCTCCTCTTCCCCAAAGCCTAAATTCCCTCAAAGCTGATTTATGTCCCTTAATCCCATATAATCACCATTAGCAGCCACAATTTGGACATAACAGAAATGAATTTTAAGCATCTTTTTATAGCTAACAAAACCAAAAAGCCTAACTGCTCATTTTTCTTGTAGTCGAGTCGAAACACAGAATCACTCAATTCATTCACAATGAGGATGGATTGGCATGGCTTTTCCTTAAAGACATCCAAAATTGACAGGTTCTTCCCTCTTCTTGAAGTGCAGAGGAAGGAAAAGAACAGGTCTGATGCAAAAACTGCTGACACTTGCATATCCTAAGCGCAATGGTTTATCACCCATACACATCTGATCCACACATGCATAGGAAGTTCAGTGCATTCAGAACAAGTTGGACTTGCTGCACATGTGATACAGAGACATTTGTCTGGAATTTCTGGATGTCTAAGAGCCAGGGTTGCCAGATACACAGGTGATTACTGCTTTAAAAAAACAAAAGTGTGGCAGGAGAGTGGGTAGATGTGTTCATGTGGTACTTTTTCTTAAAATGTTTTTACTTTCAAGTAAAAGATGGAAACGTGCTCCAGGTGGTGGAACTTCTACTTTTCTTTCTCCACCTTGTTGAGATATGCCAAATCCATTTGCTGATATTTGTACCAGTAGTTTCGGAGCACATACTATTAGCATTTGGGCTTTTAATCTCCTCAATTAATTTCTTTTCTGCCAAAGTTACCTAGCAAATCTTCCCTTTCTCTCCTCATTTTTAAGAAAGTAACTGTGGTCTTCAAGCAGAGGAGTCTGTTAGGTTTAAGTCCATTCACAAAAAGGAGTGGTTCCACATTTGTTAGCGGAAAATGACATTTATCAGGCGTAACCCTTTGTACTGGGAGCAGCAGGATGGCCCATGGAATAAGAATACTGAGAAAACTAGAATTCCTGGCAAAAATTTGAAGAGAAAGGTTCTGTTTCCATCTAAGATGCTGCCTACCACAAGTGGTGAGAAGTTGATTAAAGAGACTGCAACTGCTACTTCTCTTCGTAGGTGGCATTCCTTTAGAAATGTAGCAGATGCTTTTGATAGACCTGAGCAGAAACATGTAGGCCGTTTGCCCCAGAACAGTAACATGAAGAAAAATATTGAAGCTTCCTGTGCTGTGCTCCTCTTCCCCCATGGCCCCATCCAACCTGCTTCCTCAATTTTTTTTTTCTCTGAGGAGGCGAAGAGCAATCACCAACAAACCCCAGCTCGTTCATATCCTGTGAAGCACTAGTTAGAGACAAAATGCATTTGCCAGCAGGAAAAGCGACAGTCAGGCAAAACGCTCCTTCTGGTTGACAAGGGAGAGAAAGAGGGAGGGTAGATTTTCACAAGAAAACAGCAGCATCTGCACTGGTAAGTTGATCTTCAACTTCACCTATCTTCCTCATCTCTTTCCCACTCCTCCATACAAGGGACATCCCCAGTCATCAACCTTTCATTTTTAATAGAGGCTAGAAAACCTGTAGTTTCTGTAACAAACTTTCTTTCAAAATGAAGCCCTTGCACCACCACACAGCAGCAGTGGCCAATTAACTCTCGATTTCCAGAGGGGTTATGCTCCAGCTCTCCTTTGCTACCTTGTAGATGGACAAACAAGACTTTCTACAGGCGCAGAAGTAGGATGCGGTGAAGCAGCAGCACAAAGACACCAGGACTCTTCGATCAGCAAGACGAAGGTGCCATCTCCCTCCAGCATCTCCCTGGGCACAGACACCCCACCACCGGCAAGGTGTCTCTCCGTGCACTTCGGGGATCTTCTATCCAGCAGTGGTTCCCAGCCCTTCCTCTAAAATTTTTAGTACTATTATCCTAAAAAAGTGTTCCAGGTAAACTACAGTAAGGAACAGGACTGAAAAAGCATTACAGCTGGAGCAAGACATTAATATTTTTCTAAGAAACTGAAGCGTCTGAACATGTGTACTCACAGCTATTGAAGTCCTGCCCCCTGCTTTGCCCTCCCCCTCTACATCTTGACTTCGCAGCTCCTCTGGACAGAGCTACAAAATTTCAGCTTGTCTCCTGCCTGAAGTAGCAGCAAAAGCTGCTTCAGTTCAAGGAGAATCAGAATGCCTCTGCTTGTCACACAGGGCGTCCTCTTGCCTTGAGAAGTTTCAGCTTTGGTACTGGCACCACACAGATTTGTGCTTTACACACGGCCTTTTTGTTACTCCTCCAGATCAGCCTTTCTTTCCCATCTCTCTGTGCAAGACAGCAAAGTCCCTCCCGTGGTAAAAGGGATGGTGAATGGCCATGATTTCAGAAGGAAGTTTGTACAGTCCAGCAGAGGAAGTTCTTCTCCACCTTCCTCAAGCCTGACTATATCACGTGCACGTGTAAAACTCCCAGTGTTACAGGCTCAATTGCTTTTTTTCCAGATAGAAATCAGCCTTACTGCATTTGATACTTATTTCCAGAAAGAGCAAGTTACTCGAGGTTGAGAAATGCATATCAGTACTACATAAGTAATAAAAATCTTCAGAAGTTTGCACAAGAAAACAAATATATCGTGAGGCAGCCACACAGTGAAAGCTGCCTTAATCTCAGCTGCAGGGATCAGGATGCTATGAGATTGAGGAGCCCCACGATTTCCAATTTTTGTTCTGGAGTACTACTCCGAGAAAGGGAAGGCTTTTATTCTGGCACAGATCAGTTATCTTGACCACGGTCACACAGACAGTTTGCGTGCTCAGCTTAAAACCTCACCATAGGAAACTTCTCCAGTCAGAAACTTCTGTCTTTTCATAGTCATTGCACTCAGCTGTTTGAAAGAAGAATTATATCATCTTCCTTGGTTACCCAAGCCTATGCATTAACTTCTTAAGGGGCTTTCTGTAGCTTCTACACCATTCCCTCTTCACCCAAGCAGTTCGTTAAATGACACAGACAAAATCAAGGCAGGAGGACAAACGCAGTGTCTAACGCAGGCACAGCTAGGAGCAGATTTTTAGATGCTGGTATCAAAGCAAGTTTGCCTGAAAATATAATGAGACAACCTTAGACCAGTTTTCCAGAATGACAATAAGCACAAGGATGAAGGCAGGGTGAATGATGGAATGAGCGCACAGAAGGAGACAGACCACGTAAGCAACAGAAGCAAAACAAAAGCTGACACACCAAGTGAACTTATCCATTCCTTTTCGACTGACAGACACACAAATTCAAAGCAATGGAAAAAAGTGTAAGGGGGGATTAAAAAAGTAACCATCAGGGAATACAAGCAGACGCAAGAAGAATTTTCAATCAGCCTATCAAGCCAAGAGAACATCAGGTGGTGGGAGGACAAGAAGCAGTACCTATATTTAAGAAGGGGAAAATAAAGTCCTGCGTGTTAGCAAGGTATTTTCTGGTATTTACAAACAACTTAGAAGACAGCATAGCTGAAGACATGGAGACAAATGGAAGACAATAAAATGCAAGACAGGTCTGCCAGTTTTCCTCCAGTAACTTGGAGAGGCAGAGATGCAGGCACACAGTGCCATCGCGGGTGCTAGGGCATCCCGGACGCCTGCACCGGGCTGGCAGATGCAGCACAAACCTGCAGGAGGATCACATTCGTCTGCAGCCGGAAGACAGGCAGGCTGCCTGACAGCGCCAAAAACAGCATTATCGCCACTGGAGCAAACAAATCCCAGCCTGGATGCCTTCCTTTGACAAGATAGTCAGTTCCTAAGTAGGTTAGATCCATTATTGCTGTCTCGCCTATTTTAATAAGAACACCTATGTCCAAAATTCCTCAGTAGAAATTTGAAAGAAAGTATGCTGAGGAAAGAAAGCTGGGAGGCAGCAATGTAAAGTAAGATTAGGACATCACACAGAAAAGCTGAAAAACCTTGAAGACTAGAAGAGAAATGCAACTCAAAATACAGAGCATGAGTGCGACAATTAACAGGTACTGCTCCTACAGAGGGCAGCTTATTGCTAGGAGAAAGCCAAAGCAAGAGAGACCTGGATGCACCAAGTGAACCACAGTGTGAAGCAGCCATGGGAGAGGCAGATGAGAAGACTAAAATGCACCCGGAAGGAACCATCAGAGGCACAGAGAAGCAGTCACCTCAATACACGGTGAGACCTCACTGTAGTGCTGCGCCTCACTTTAGCCATGACGTTCAAGCAAAATGAATCCAACTGGAGCAGCTGCAGAGAGTGGACGCACAGGAGCGACTGGCAAGCCAGCATCGTGAAAGGAGACTTAAGGAACAACTTCTTTAGCCAAGCCAAACAAAGGCTGGAAGGAAATATAACTCCTTCCTGATGTGCTTAGTGACAGCGAGCACCAGGGAAAAAAGTAAATACAGTCAGGATAAAGGATTACGCTAGCACGGGAAGAAAAAAATTAAATAATAAAAAAAGCTGCGTGGGCCATGATTCCTCTTAGACTTGTGAAATAAAAGTGAACAGTCATTAAAGCAGCAAATCTCTGGGACAGCTTTTCAAGCAAAAGAAGGAGTTAAAGGACAACAGAGACTGCACGCGATGGTCAGGGCGGTTCAGTCCACCAAAAATAATCAGAGATAAACACATGTACGTAACTGGGGATGAATGCCAGTTAATGCTACAGCATTCATGACAAGAAACCAGTCTTTCCTGGAGCAGAAAACACCCTTTGCTTCGCAATGCCTTCACCTGCTTAAAAGCGAGGGGAGCTGGAAGCCCAGTGCCCCGGCACGATGCTAGCATGGGCTGCCACCTTGCAGCGGGCAGCCGCAAGCCGAGTGAGATGAGGATGAAGCTGCAGCAGCCGCGTGGCAGAACAAGGCCTTTTTGGGCACACTGCACAGCCTGTTTGAAAATGAGACCTCTCGTAAGCCTGCAAAGTAGCCCTCCTTTCTCTCCACGCTTTCCCCCAGTGAGACTCACGACACGAAAGCTTCACATTACTTTTTCTGTTTGCTATTGCCCGCTGTGATGCAGCACAGTCATTCCTTGCATAGCAACTTTTTATCTATCTCTTGTCAAAGGAAAAGCGCGCAGCGGGCACTCTGAGGGCATTTCTCCACTCTTTGTTTAAGCATGAAGCAGAAGGAGGGAGACTGCTGCTGCAGTTTAATGGCTAGGGAACAGACTTGGAAGTTTGCTCTGTCCAAACCCTTCTGTGCCAAGCTCCCAACAAGAGAATTGTCTTCTTTGTCGCCTTTTATTGTTGCTGGGAAGTTCAAAGCCTCTGGAAATAGATTACAGTAATGGAAAGGTTGGCAGAATTAGCTGAGAATATTGCTAATGTTTACTTTATTGAAACAAACAGCCAACACCACACAATGAAAACAGGCCACTTCATTCTATATATTTAGGCTCTGGCCCAAACCTGGACTGACAACTACATATAAATAGAGGCTTTGTCAAAAAGCAGTGCGGTGTAACCTTCCTCCCAGAGCAGCTCTGTCACGATCGCAGTGGCATCTGCCAAGTTCACAACCAGCAGCTTCCCTGCCAATGTTGGCATCAGCGCATTGTGGAACGCACACCAGTTTTACAACCTCCAGCTCCTTCAAGGCAAGGACGGCTGCATACGCCTAAGGACTGCAGGTGTCAGAGTGTGTCCTAGTCATAAACAGGGCTGTCAGCGGTGATATAATAACATATATGATATAATAACAGCCCGTCTGGCAATCCCGTATTGATTCGGTGAGCGCAGGCAAGCCTTGCCAGGCATGAGGCTCGCTCCCAGCACCATGCAGGATCATCCCGTGGTGCACGCCATGGCCCAGCGTTCAAGAGGACGGGACCACGCACCACAGAAGACAAGTACCACAGGGATCCATCAGCATACATCTGCATCCCACAGTTACTGCTGTTTTGATCTGTCATCCTCCATTTCCTCTGATGACCACAACTGCTCTGATGCACCGTCTTGAAAATACATACTTGAAACAATGTGCAATAAATCCAGCCCTGGCTGCCGACCAAGGCACCCATACACTCTTGCCATCCAGAGACCAAGTAAAACAGCATGCTGAACCAGTGACAGGAAAATAGTCCTGTGCCAGCTGATGCCCCAGGCAAGTGCAGAGCTCTGTGGGATGCTACAACATCGATAAACAACCAGCATACGGTCACAAGCCACATTCAGAGCCAGTCACACCAGTAGCGAGTGACAAAAACGCATCAGAGATTTGAGTATGGACAAGCTGCCAAGAGAGATTTCAATTTCATATTGTGTTTTCTAACGCAAAGATTAAGAGTTTGAAGAGCGGGGAAGAAAGAAAAAGAAAAAAAACTTCAGACCCTTGGTATTACCTGAGGAGTATGTAAAAGAGAGAATTAGCACACAAGAACTCCTGAGATGTTTACAGAAAGGTAGGCACTTAGTGAAAGAGCGAAAGTAGCACCAGAGTGCCACTCTAAGGTTATTACACACTGAAATCCAAACAAATTATTCAGGTTGTGCCTTAACTGAAGGAGTAAGAACAATTCAGAGAAATTTTTCCAGCAGCTGTGCACAAGATTATGGAAACAGGTTTGGGGACAACTCAAATTATGTAAGCAAAACTGTCTTAATCCAATATATTTTAAAAGGTGCTTATATTGCTTTAAGTTGCTGTGAAACCACATTAGACTGCTGGTTGCAATATTAACAGCTCGATTAACATACTGAAATGGCTCGACCCAAGGTCAGAGAAGGACCAGGGATTGCAGGAGGAAGGATACTGCAGCACAAAGCCCCAGGCAGAGGAGGGCAACAGCGCAGCCGCACAGCAGCCAGCAGCTCGCCTGCCTTGGGCTGCCGCGGGGCCAGCACTCCCGAGCTTCTGCTGCCCAAGCTATCACAGCTTTGCCACAGCAGCACAGGGCACTGCAGGCAGGAGAGAGCTCCGATCTCGCTAGCCCTAACTGCTAACGCAGGGAGCACTGGTAAGGAAAGGGAAAAAAAAAAAAAAAAAAAAACCAACCGAAAAACCAGAACTGGGCAAGAGAACAAGTGCACAAACAGCTCTACATGCTGGCAATCCCCAGCTGCCACCCATCAGGGCGTGACTATAAGTTGAGTATCAGACAGATAAGCATGCATAGTTTTCAAAGGAATCATAGTATAGCTGCTTAACATCTAAATCAGACAAGCAAACCAAAATAACACAGCAAAACTACAAGAAAAGTATTAGGCTAAGTTGATTCAGGTGCCTGAAGCTGAGCACCAGTTCAGATTGACTAGTAGTTACAGTAACCAGGATGAAAATGCAGAAACTATCACTGCCAATGAGCACACTACACTTTTTTCCTTTTAATGCATTTGCACACTTTTTTAAGACCCACATTCTGCCTTATTTTAATACTGTGTGCACTAAGTGCAGGAAAAACCACTTCCCAGTATGTGCTGGAGGGACAGAAGAGAAAGAGAGACAATTCCCTCCTCACTGAATATAGGATTCAGTAGTCAGGATGTCACCCTGAGGATTCTGCACCTGCTCCACTGATCTTACCTGGCTGGGACTCACGAAGCAAACCTGTAATCAGCCACACAAACAGCAAGAGGCAGACAAAAATGTTTTCCTGTCCCAGAGGAGAAGTGTCCCTTTCCTTCTTCATGAATTCCCCACGCTTCAACAATAGCACGGGGAACCGTAATAATGATGGGGGGGGTTAGGGGAGAAGGCTGCTGCAGGAGGTCATGAAAGGTGTTTCTATAAACTTGGCATAGCCCTAGTTACTGTTCATTTGGTAGAGGCCCTGGAGCACGCTGTTCATGACTTGCACAAGAAGTGAATTGATGCAAAGAGTTTACACAGGTTCATTAGAGAGGCAGTCTCTTACCAGCCTTCACAAACTCAGGTTAAACGTGCAGAAGTACTGAGAAATGAAACTCCCACTGACACACCTACAAAAAGTTACATTTCTTACTAAAAAGTACACTGAAACAAAACAAAAATGATATTTACCTTCTCTTGATCTGACTTTACCACACTAACAACTTGTTTAACTGCTAGCTCAAGTGGCTCTGGTGGGTCATCTTCCTCAAATGTAAGCAATTGTGAATCCTAAGAAAGAAGAAAAACAGAAGCATTATTAGGTGACGAATCCATCACTTGAAAACGAGTGATGAAAACTCACCGCCAGTAAAGATCCTGGAAGAACCAGAGGCAGAATTGCAAACGTATGACAAAACTCGCATGTTTTAATTGTGTGACAGCTCACTACATAATGCAAGGTAGAGTCTGAAAACCTACACTTAGGACATACATATAGGCCTAATCACAACTCATCTTTCACTGTAGCAGAATATGAGGGTCCACAACACGCCATAGAGTGAAATCCATGAGCAGCGACAGAGCTCAGTGAAATCACTCTCCTTGATAAGAATTAACCAGAGTTATTCTACATATTTTTCAAAGGCGTTTTTGGTTTGGCCTAGTAATTGAACTAATATTTGAGGGGGGGGAAAAAAAAAAAAAAAGTCATACAGCTGCACTAGGCTGTGCCAAAACTAAGAAAACCCAAATACCAGCTTGCGGAGGTGAGGGATGAGCCCCTCCCCTCCCCAGCCCTTCCCGGTGCATGGAAGTGGGCAGTGCTGACAACTTCTCAGCATTTCACAGCAAGAGAAAGATAGCACATGCAGGTTTTGGCAGTGAGGTCACACATCTGAGGCATCAGCTATTGCATTCTCCAGGCGGTGCACATACTGAGCGGCTGGTGCTGCCGTGTTGTTTTGTTTCAGTGCAGCAGCACAGGCAGGCAGGAATTTCACAAGCTGCGCGGCGCTGGCATTGTTTTGGGAGCAGCGTGGTGCTGCAGTGCCAGGCAATGAACTCATCGCAAGAAACGGCTCCAGCTGCTCTCTCGGGGAGGGCACCCGGCAGAGCGTGCGCCCGGTAGAGCGGCTTCGCTCTCTAGCTGGGGACAGGACACTGCTGCTCGCCTCCAGTTAGTTTCAGTTCCCAGCACCGGTTCCCAAATCCTCCTGGCTTTCTTCTTCCACAAGCAAATCTTCATTTCTTAGCATAGCCCTTCTGAACCGCGCTGTGCAGTTCAGGAGGATTTTCCTTCCGCTGCCCCAATTCGCAGCGATGCCTGGGAAGCGTTACACTGCTCTCCTTATCTTTCACACGCACATGTCACCCGGCTCTTCCTCCTGCTCCAGCCTTCCCCACGACGTGCAAGAAGAAAGCCCCGCGAGGCCGCCAGCAGACAGGCCGGCGCTCTCCCAGAGCTAGAGAGGGCTGCATGCAGGCTCTCAGGCTGGGACGCACGGCGCTTCCCACATCGTTTTCCACTGACGCAGCCAGGATTCAGTCCCCAGGACCGGGGAATTTGGTTGTCACGGCCTCACTAACCTCCCCGCCTCTTAGGCCAGGTACGTATCGTTACAAACCACCGAGCAGGGTGCCACAGCGTGCCCTTCCCAAGCAGAGGGGTAGGAAGGGAAGGAGCAGCCAAATTCTTCCACAGTTCTTAATTGATGCAGGGTAAAAGCAGACCAACCACGACATGAAAATCCCTCCGTCCCCCAGCCGTCTGGAGAACGCCAGCCCCCGAGCCAGGCCGGTACAGGCCGGGGATCTGACCGGCGGACGAGAAGGCGAGCGGCGAGCACCCCTGGGAGTTATTTGCCAAACGACTTGCGTGTCACGGCCCGCGTGGGCAACCGGGGCCGGGGGTTTCCCTCGTCCGCTCCTCCCCGCGCCCCAGCACACGCAGGGGCACGTACACTCCGCACAGGCACCCGCAAGCACGCCGAGGGGCAGTGACACCCCGAGGAGCCCACGCACTCCCTCCCCGCACGCCCGCTGTCCCGGGCGGGAGGCCCCGGCCTCCATTTCCTGCCGCCCCGGCCCGGCCCGCGGCCGCCGCGCAGCCCGGAGGAGCCGAGAGCCGGGCGGGCA
>VXAL01002276.1:111902-131314 GCA_013399475.1 Chauna torquata | reverse complement strand
TTTGGTTTTCCCTCTCCTTCGTGCCGGGGGGCAGGTGCAGGCTTCCCTTTTCTTCCCGGTGCCTCAGCATCCCCTCTGCCTGCCAAGGATGTCAAACTAGCCAGAAGGGGGGAAAAAAACCACACCAGTTCTGTGTCTCGTTGCAGCCTGGCGTATAAGTTCGGAACTGAGCACTTTCTGCAAAACGTGGTGAATGGCCCTTGTCATCTGTAGCAGGTTCGCGCAGGGATAAAGGGGAGGAAATTTTATTTTGATAGAAAATAAAAGCTTCATAATTATTTATTTCTGACACATCCATTGATAGTAAGTTCCTCGTTGGTTTTCAGAGCGCTTGCCATATCAGCTCGTCCCTGTTTGTGTCCTCGTTTTTGTTCTGCTTTTCTTCGCCCAGTCTGTTTCTTTTGTACTGACTGTCTTTACCTGTGGCAGTTCCTAGCCAGTGAACCTCACCTGTGTATTTTGGCCAATCCACACGCTAAAACAACTAGCGATTAAGTCATTGAGGTTGGCAGTGAAATGTCGTTTTAAGCTCTTGCTCCACTCAAGTTTAGACTGTTGCCACTGTAGCTTTAAAGGGCAGAAATGTCCTTTCTTTGCTGGAAACTGGGATTGCGGATCATCTGAGTGTGTGCCATGGACCACAGAGGGAAATCACAAGGGCTCTGGCATGCCTCCTGGGGGAGCCTGCAGATGGCAGGTGCTGAGGTGCAGAAGTTGTGCAGGCTCGCACACCAGACAGCACGTGCTTGTTTGCTGGACATTTTCAAGCAGATTCACAGCTAGAAGCAAAGGTAAAAAGAAAAGGGAGGTGAGTACATTACAGTCACCAAATGGTTGAACAGGAAGGGACCTCTGGAGGTCACCTGGTCCAACCCCCTGCTCAAGCAGGGACACCCAGAGCAGGCTGCCCAGGACCATGTCCAGGCAGCTTCTGAAGATCTGCAAGGAGGGAGACCCCACAGCCTCTCTGGGCAGCCTGTGCCAGTGCTCGGTCACCCGCACAGCACAGGAGTGCGTCCTGGTGTTCAGACGGAGCCTCCTGTGCTCCAGTTTGTGCCCACTGCCTCTTGTCCTGGCACTGGGCACCACTGAAAAGAACCTGGCTCCATCTTCTTTCTTCATATAAGAGATGTTCCAGACCCCTAATCATCTTTGAGGCCCTTTGTTGGACCCTCTCCAGTATGTCCATGTCTTGTACTGTGGAGGCCAGAACTGGACCCAGCGCTCCAGGTGTGGCCTCACCAGTGCTAAGTAGAGGGAAGGATCACCTCCCCCACATGCTGGTAACACTCGTCCTAATGCAGCCCAGGATACTGTTTGGTGATCTTTGCCGTAAGGGCGTGTTGCTGGTTCATGTTCAACTTGGCGTCCACCAGGGCCCCCAGGTCCTTTTCGACAAAGCCGCCTTCCATCGTGTGCTGGTGCACTGGGAAACCCCACACTCCATTTCGACCAGCTGCCTTCTGCCTGCCTAAGTCCAGGCTGGAGGTTTAGAGTGCACCTACAGGATGCCAAGGGGCAAGCTGCTGAGACCTCCAGAAATCCAACCAGAGCTATATTGCTATGTTAGCACAGCACCATACAAGGGTTAATTGACCCCGCTGAGACACCAGATTTATTAGCTGGGCACATTTATTTTAATATCAAAGCCAGCGTCTTTGCTTGGTATTGCACTGTGCTGTACCACCTGGTCTGCAGGTAGCTCAGGGATTTCTAATACAGCACTGCACTGTGACAGACAAACATGCCCTTAGCTTGTCCCATGTTTCAGTTCCCTGTGTATGTCATGTAATTTTTTAGGTTTTTACTTTTAAAGTATAGCAAAAATATGTGGCAGCTAATATTTAATTACTTTCCTTTTTCACATACCTGTGAACTTGGAATAACCCTCTCTGAACATCCAGGATCTTACCCATCAAAGCATAGCTCTGGGGATGCTATTAGTAAAGTAATTAGTTGTTCATAATTCCATGTACTTTGAAGCTGGGAACTGTGATTCTGAGTTGCTACTAGGCTCTGCGCTGTATTTCTATTAAACAACCTTTATATTCCCCAAATCTCAGCTTTCTTTTTCAATTAGCAAGTATATATCTCTGCCAGTGATGGCTGCAAAGCAAACCTGAAATAATGTGGAGTGAGAATGATGCAGAATTGATCTTACAACGATTCTGGAACAAGAGAGTTATAAACACATCATTCATCACAGTTCCCTCACGTGTCCAAGTTTTGGTCCTTTTAAGTATGAATTTTGTAAACTGTTTCACTCGCTGTGTTAGAAAGGCAAGAAGAAAGCAGCAGAGCTGTAGCTTGCTGTCACCAAGTCTACACTAGAGTGGTTTGCTGGTAGAGCTACCCTAGGCAGATGAGCAACAATAAAATATCTCACCTGTTAACTAGTGCTGCCGGATTCATCATACGTCTGAATTTCCAGAGATGCTCTTGTTCCCCTACAGACAGAATGAGGGCAGAATTTTAGGACATGGACCTCGACTATTTGTTTGAAATTTCCAGATCTGTTGCAGGTGGATGGAACAGCGGCTGGCGCTTGGCACAGGCAGATGTGGGAACGGTGTGTGCCAGGGTCCAGTCCTGCCTTAGGCTGGGACACAGCAGAGTATGCACTCAGATCCAGGACCGTGAAAGTGACCCTGAGTCCCACGGCACAGACGTAAGCCAAGGGGACAGATGAGAGCATAGTTATGTCATCAATTACATTTTTAAATCTGTAAGTAGAACAAAACAAAAACAAACAAACAAACAAAAAAAACAAACAAAAACCCCCACCAAACAATGACAACAAAAACCAACAAAAAAGGCAGTAGGTTCTATCACTGCAATGAAATGATCACTTACACAATTACCAAGCACAGAGATAAAATCAATCCAAACCTTTCCCACTAATTCTCTGCCTCTGAGCCCCAGAGTATTTTTTTTACATATACGAAAGAAAGAAAGAAAGAAAGAAAGAAAGAAAGAAAGAAAGAAAGAAAGAAAGGATTCATAAGAGGCCATACATCCATACACGTAGTCTAACATGAAGTCTGAAACAAGTGTTTTGTCAGGGCAGTACAAAAGTGTAAGAGGAGTTTATTTGGTAAAACTGCCCTTTGGCCAACAGAGCTTTTTTGCCAGCATCCCAGGACTCTGTGGGATACCACCTTTACCTGTGACGTGGCTGTAACCATGTCTTCCTTACGAGAGTTTGCCCAACAGTCAACCTGAGGTGAAACCACTTCATGCTTCTCACTGACAGCTCTGCTGGCAGAGGCAGACCTGTCAATCTCCAGACACGCAAGGTGACCTCTTGGCGCATTACTTGGTCCCATATACGAGGGGGCCTTCATCCCTCCCACACGTCGCGTTTGCCTCTCCCACTGTTCCACCTGCTGTGCCAGAGGCAGGTAACAGGCATGTCCTTCTACTTGCTGACCCTGGCAAGTCTGCTCAGGGCTTGTGGGGCAAGGAGAGGAACAATCCTGAAGCCAGAAGACGAGCTCCTGCGTTTTGTCCTGCCCTTACCCGTACTCTCCAGTCTGTTTTCTATAACCCCCTTCTAGCTGAGATTCGGCACTTGACCCATCTTGTCTCACATGACTTGACATTCCAGAAACGTTGTCCCCTGCTTTGTGACAGCTGTCTGAGACAGAGAGTGATGGGTGTGCAAAGGGCTGGAATAAGGACCAGGTGGGACACCCAGAGAAGCCTTGCTGGAAGTTGGTCAGCAGCCTGAGACCAAAGAAGGTGCCACTAAACAGACTTTAATAACTAGGAGCTAGCATGGGGGCAATGAGGCTAGCATGGGGCCGGCTCTCGACCAGGAGCAGCTCCCTCCACCTCGTGTCCTCCAGAGAAAATCCTCCTAATAAAGGAGCCCTGCTCCATACAAAAATGCTGTGAGATGATGACATCATTAGACCTTCAGTTTGACTAATTATTCTTATTTTTGGTTCTTTTGCAAAATCAGGAGATATCTGATCTGTCCAAGCACCAACCTCTGTTGAAAAAAATGTAGTATTTCCATAGTGAGCTCAGTAGAAAAACTTCATTTCTTTTAGGTCATTTATTTCTTTTTTGCCCAAATGCCTACATCTCCTAAGTGCTTAAGAGGGCATACTGCCAGGAGGTGAGTTTTTCATTAGATCAGGAAATTGCTCTTACAGCTTTGTTATTTTATATGTTATTAATGTACAGGAATGGTCCTAAAAATAAAAATCTTGACAAAACAGCCATGCCCCATAAATATAATTGTTGACAAATTGGCTAAGTTTCAAAACAAGTTGGTCACAATGTTTTATTTTGACCAAACATAATTCATTTCAAATTATATATTCAGATATAAAGCAAAACTACAAAGCTATGTTTCAATTCTACCGGAGCAACCGTGGAACCAGCTTGGTACACCTTGGATACTCGTACTTTCTTTTGAAACCGTTCACACACCAAAAATACAGCCTGACAAAGAAAAAACAAACAAACAAACAACAACAACAACATGAAAAAATACACAAATAATGGCACCGACATGTTTGTATTCATAGAAACATCTGTATTTCATTGATTAATTTTAGAAGTCTCTTGTCATTTTGTTGTATTATAGCTACTTTCTTTCCTCTGTAGGATCACGCGCTTCCCATCCTCCGATAGCTGGGTAAATAATCTGTTCCTGAGAGGTCGACTTTGTGAATGAAACAAAGGCTAACCACACACGTTTTGTTTTGTCTCGAATCGCTGATCCGTTCTTTCACTATTTGTATCTCGCAGTGCAAATGCAATATGAGAAGAAAAGGTATTTTTGAGAGCGTTGTTTTTCTATTACGATGACCCTTCAGAAAGGTATTTACCAGACTTCGGTGAAGCACCGTGAGCTTTTAGAAACTAAAACACGAGCTCCTCATTTTCACCTGCAGGAGCCAGTTACATTCCCTCCAGCAGAGAGCGCAAGCAGCGCCAGCGGCCGGGAAGCCCGGCCCCGGCCGGCGGTGCCGGCGCGGCGAGGCTNCCCAGAGAAGAGGAGGCTGAGGGGAGGCCTCCTGGCGGCCTGCAGCTTCCTCACGAGGGGAGCGGAGGGGCAGGGCTGATCTCTGCTCTCTGGTGACAGCGACAGGACCCGAGGGAACGGCATGGAGCTGTGACAGGGGAGGGTCAGGCTGGGTGTTAGGAAAAGGTTCTTCACCCAGAGGGTGGTCGGGCACTGGAACAGGCTCCCCGGGGCAGTGGTCACGGCCCCGAGCCTGCCGGAGTTCAGGAAGTGTTTGGACAACGCTCTCAGACACAGGGTCTGATTTTTGGGTGCTCCTGTGTGGAGCCAGGAGTTGGACTCGGTGATCCTTGTGGGTCCTTCCAACTCAGGATATTCTCTGACTCTGGGATTCTAAGGGCAAAAAGCTTTTTAACTCCTCAGCCGTGACTTCAGTTTATGTTCAAGTGTGTTGACTGTCCATTATCATAATAGGTGTTAAACAACTAACTCCCTTGTATTTCCTTGGACAACTGTCTGCGCTGCCGAAACCATTGGGATAAGCTGGCATCCTCCTTGGCAGTCCCAACAGGGAGGCAAAGACTGAAGAGTCTGGAGATGCGCCTCATCTCTCCACTCCCAGCTGTCAGTTAGGCAGAAAACGTGTTGGTTGGTGGAAGAAATACTGGAGGACAACACAGGCTTTAGATGAAAGTCTAAATAACATGCCTTTGACCAAACAGGGATTTTTCTCCAAACTCAGCAATTGCCACATAACAGAGCAATTTTTAAACACACTCACATTTTTATATGCAGACATACACATACATAGAGAGAGGTTCATCTTCTCTGTGGTTCATTTCTGTTGGGCTCATCAGGTGGATATGATGTTGCAGTCTTTTGTTTCTGGCTCCTCCTAGTACCCACACAGGCTTTAGAGGCATGTAATAGATTTTATGATCATCTCCACAAAACTCAGGGTCAATGTAGTTCTTCTCCTCCTGAGCCTTCTGAGCTGTATTAGTACTTCCTAAAAAACTACTTAATTTCAAAACTCATTTTTTTTTACTATCAGTGATTTTCCTCCAGACTTATTCATAGTGAGTTTGCTGGTTTTCACATTTGTTTCTTATTCTTTAAAAAATGCATTTACATGCTTCCATCAAATTTCTTCTGATGAAACAAGTAATCTGAATGCAAGCTAACAAAGCTGAGTTTCCTTCTGGTGGCGTTTGGCTGCTCAGTTGATTGAAGAGTGAAGAGGAGGCAGCAGCAAATAGCAGCTACGTTGTTAATCACAGCCCTAGGCTGCCATGCAGAGAGGAGGGCTTTACCTTTCCCCTTACAGGTGGGAGCAGCTGTGTCTGCCCTGACATTAACTGGACTCCACGCTGGGTGCTCCACAGAGCAAGAGATGTGCGTGAAGGCAAGGACTAGTCAGCTGAGGAAGGAGCAACTGAGCTGTGTTTACTGTTCTGTACCTCCTCCTCTGCTTTTAGATCCCCCTCTTTTTACGACACACAGGCGTAGGTGGTGAGGTGGAGAAACTGCTGATATATCTCCACAGGTATAGTTGCCATACCTGGTGACGTCCTCAGGATGCGCAGATTTCAAAGCTTGTTCCAAAAGGACCCAAACTTCCTCTAATGCAATATTTTAGGGGAAATAATATTAAACAATCTTTTGGGGCGTCTTTCTTCCCTTAAACTATTCGATAGACTTCATAGCATAGAGGAATGGATGCAGCTTCTTGTCAGCCAAGAAGGGTCAGGTGTCAAACCCCAGGGACTCCAAGCTGTTCATTAAGGAAATAAGGAAAAAGCGAGAACCAAAGAGCAATATTGACCACAAATGACATCTTAAAACAGAGTCTGATCTCTTTGCTTGTGGTAGCGCCACAGTGTGTTCCCTTCTATATCTGATGATCTGCTGCTGTTATCCTACTCTCTCTCACCTCTTCTCGCTTGCTGCCCTTTTTTCCTCCAGCCACCTGCCTGTGGAGCCTGCAAACCTCTGCATGGTGTCTTCCTTCCAGCAGAAGCATCCCTGGATGCTAGTAATCCCAGCAGGTCATGCTGCCTCATCACTGCTTCATATTTAACAACAGTGCACTTCATTGGAGAGAAGCATGCTGTTGGCTAAGAGCCTGTGCCCTCAAATATCAGCTTAAACTAATAAATGCAACCACGGCTCCACGACATCGAAGAATGGTATCCATCCTACATCCTGGATGACATGACATTAAGAAATTGTTAAGGGTTGTATCAAAACTGCAGAGGCAATGTAAAGCCAATCCTTTGTTAGCAGAAACTGGCTTTGCTTTCGATGTACTCCTTTAACACATGCAAAAAGAAGGGGAAGGGAGTGTAGTGATAGGACAAGGGGGAATGGCTTTAAACAGAAAGAGGGTAGGTTTAGATTAGATATCAGGAAGAAATTCTTCACAGTGGGGGTGGTGAGGCACTGGAACAGGCTGCCCAGAGAAGCTCTGGATGCCCCATCCCTGGAAGTGCTCAAGGCCAGGCTGGATGAGGCTTTGGGCAACCTGGTCTAGTGGGAGGTGTCCCTGCCCATGGCGTGGGCTTGGAACCAGATGGTGTTTAAGGTCCCTTCCAACCCCAACCAGTCTGTGCTTCTGCGATTCTATGACTATGAAATAAAGAGTTGTATACGTTGCTTCACTGCTGCCAACACCTTGAAATGTTCTATTGCCAGAGTATCTCAGAACTGGAAATAGAAATATTATCCATGTAGGTCTAACAGTAAAAATTATCCCATCTTTATAAATTAGAAAAGAGTAATAACTGGAAACATCCTATGAGAGAAAAGTAAGAAAAAGTTGCTGGATTTGTCTGCAGAGCAATTGTCTTAGAAGCGGACTGCTGGAATTAGAACAAAAGATAGCCATGAAAATAGGCACAATGCTCACGACACTATCAGTAACTTTTTATCATTTTTGATTTCTTCTTGACTTTTATGTTAAATATAGGTTGTATGGTCTCTAGAGCAGGTATTTTCTGTTAAACATTTAAACAGATGTTAGTGTGCTCTGTAACAATAACAGAGAGAGGGCTGTACGTAGATCTTGACTGGATGCAGAAAGAACTGGAGGTTAGTTCCTCATGCTGAAAGGAGAAAGAGGGAGCCAAACCTTTGCTGACTTACCACTCTGTGAATGGGTCAGAGAGCAGCTCTCCCCACTCGTTTTACTTTTTGCACAGCTCGCTTATCTTCTGACACGCAGGGATGCTCCAGGGAGGGACAGGCCAGGAGCCCTTTGTCCCTGTTTTCACAGAGATTTAGGGATCATCAAGGGTACAAATCTTCTTGGCCTTGGAGTGCCCTTTCAACTGTTCATTTTGAGCATTTGGTGGACCTGGTACTTCATGTCTGCCAGTACGTCCCACCTGACTTATTGCCTCCCCAACTCCAACAAGACAGTACACGCACACACACACATAAAAAGAACGTAACTATTAAGCACATGCTTTCACTGCACATCTTACTTTCCCACTAAGGCCCTTCTTTGCTACCCCATCAATGATTTTAATAAAACTTGTTGGAGATAATTCTTTTGAGACCTTGGCTCCTCTTATTAAATGTGACTGAAATTGGTCGGTGGGTTCAACCGAATTGCACAAATGGAAAATATATAAAGGACAGTGGATGTGGAGTGTAGAATATTCAGAAAACAGCCCCAAGAGTTTTCAAAGATAGGTCTTACCTACTTTGGAGAGAGGAACTTAGTAAACCCTGTTCCCAAAAAGATAGAGATAATTTTCAGCATCATGAGAATACACACACTGCATTCTCACCCATGGGTTTTCGGAGAGGGAAATATATGCAGCAAAACTGCTCTGGATGAGAGCACTGCAAAATACCATAACCATACCAGTATATTTTCAAACATCTGGTTCAATCCAGTTTTAGATGAAAGAGATACTCAGTCAATGCGACCTTGCTTACACAAAGTCCTGTTTTAATTATTGATTGCAGAGGAAGAAGAATTTGGGCACTGCTCAAGTTTTTAATCAGATTTTCTAGAGCAGTTAGTTTTCTTGTATTTTCCAGTAAAAGATCTGCTGGGGCACTTACTAAAACAAAAAAGCCGTTATTTTAGTAATGCAAAAGCTATCATTTACATTCAACAAATAGATCAAAAGAAGCTCTTCTGTAAACAAAATTCCCATCCCACAGACACAATGGTATGTACAATAACATCACAATTTGCCAGGAGACTCCAGTATAAAACACAATAATTCAAAAGAAACAAAGTGTAAGTTTATTGGACGCCAACATTTCTTAGTCAAGATCTAAGTAAAGAAAACACACAGTAGAAAAAGTTGTACAAAGCAGCAATGGATTTACATTACATTAAAGAAAAAGTTACCCTAAGCTATTAAGTCTCAGTCCTAAAAAAAGTAAAAACCCATTCTTAATTAAAATTCAACACTGGTGTATTGAATTGATACACAATGTCTGTAAAGTATACAGGATTATAAAACCAGCTTCTTTCGTCTTACCTCTATAATGCTTTAAGATGACAAGTGATTTTCAGTAACGAATTGGAAAATTCTATAGCAAATATATTGGATAATTCCATCTTCTAGAAACTGTAGGAAACTATTCCCCTGTCCCCGAATATTACAAGTGATTCCGTTTTCCTGCTTTTTAAAAAGGGACACTGTCAAGAATAAGCTTTAAAATGTGTACTTTATACATATTTTGCAATGTTATTTTGCAAAAAACTTTTTTTTCCTGCTTTTACACACATATTTTAATTGAACATGCTGCTGCAGTAGTGAGAAGCTTGTGTCTCTAAAAGGTAACGTGTATCACTGAAAAACCAAAAAAGGAAAAATAGATCAAGTCCTTTATTCTGGAATAGTTGGAGAAAAAGCAACATGAAAAATAAGTTCAGCCCACAGAATTCAGATATATTATTCAGGCATCCTTGCAACAATTGAGGATGCCTTTAATAAGCATTTTCATGCCTAAGCACCTCAAGGGTTATGAGTTGATTCATGTTTTTAAATTCTTTGATTTTATTCATATCAAGTATTTTTAATACAGATAAGTACATTTACAGCATACAACCTTAGTCTTGATAGTGTCCCTTTATGTACAACAGTTATAGTACAATTTTTCACGTCATTTTAAATAAACAAGAATCAATGACATTAAAAAATACTATCAGGCTGTGTTCAACCAAAAAAAAAAAAAATTAACACTGATTCATTAACAGCAACATTAAAAAAAACAAACTAATCTTACTTTGATTTTTATCTAAATCTTCTGGTAGGAAAATGTAAACAATTTTATTGAACAGTATAGGCACATGCCAGATTACAAGCTCATGCCAGATATTTGCACCCTCACCGCTAGTGCCAAGAAGGTAGGCACAGTCTGTCCTTATTCCATTTGAGGAACTTCTAGTTTTATCACTGGAAGCTTGGAACAAAAACAGAGTACGTGTAGCTTCAGACCAAACCCGCACATCCTACTTTGGGGATAAAAACAAAAAACAAACAATAACAAAATTCTACTGGATGTCATTAGAATGCTTGCCTAAATAGAAAACGCAGGAACAAGTCTCACGTCTGTGTGTTTTGGTTCATGGATAGTGCTATATCTCCATTCTGAAAGACACAAGACAAACTCTGGTGTCACCCACTGCTTCAGCAGGTTATCTGCTCAATTAACTGTCAGGGTGTTTTATTCCCCCTTATTGGGGGAGAATTAAAAAAAAGATAGAAGAAGTAGAGACAGTCATAGCATCATAGACTGGTTTGGGTTGGAAGGGACCTTAAAGACCATCTGGTTCCAATCCCCCACCATGGGCAGGGACACCTCCCTCTAGACCAGGTTGCCCAAAGCCCCATCCAACCTGGCCTTGAGCACTTCCAGGGATGGGGCATCCACAGCTTCTCTGGGTAACCTGTTCCAGTGCCTCACCGCCCTCACAGTGAAGAATTTCTTCCTGATATCTAATCTAAACCCACCCGCATTCTGTTTAAACCATTCCCCCTTGTCCTATCACCACACTCCCTGACAGAGAGTCCCTCCCCAGCTTTCCTGTAGGCCCCCTTTAGGCACTGGAAGGCCGCTATAAGGTCTCCCTGGANAGAGCAGAGCAGAGGGGGACAATCACCTCCCTGGGCCTGCTGGCCACGCTTCTTTTGGTGCAGCCCAGGATATGGCTGGTATTCCGGGCTGCAAGTACACACTGCCGGCTCATATCCAGTTTTTCATCCACCAGTATCCCCAAGTCCTCTGCAGAGCTGTTCTCAATCCATTCATCACCCAGTCCTTGCTCTCGGCCTTGTTGAACTTCACCAGGGGGCCCACTCCTCAAGCCTGTCAAAGGTCCCTCTGGATGGCATCTCTTCCCTCTAGCGTATCAACCGCACAAGCTGAGTAGCTTTGTGTCATCCACAAACTTGCTGAGGGTGCACTCAATCCCACTGTCCATGTCACCAATGAAGATATTAAATAGCATTGGTCCCAGACCCCTGAGGGACACCACTCATCACCGGTTTACACTTGGACATTGAGCTGCTGACTAAAACTCTTTGGACGTGGCCCTCCAGCCAACACTTTATTCATCTAACAGTCCATCCAACAAACCTATATCCCATCAGCTTAGTGGCAAGAACGTTGTGGGGGACCATATCAAAGGCTTACAGACTGGACTTACAGAAGTCCAAGTAGATTATTACTGGTTGATGTCCTTTGTTTTTGTAAAACTGCAGAATTATATTTTAGGTATACATGCAGTTTTTATGTAGAGGAAAATTCATTTTAAACTTTTGGTTCTAGAACTTAAATAAATCCATACGTATTTTTCTGCCATTTCTCACTTTCAATGGGTGATCATGGTCCCAATTTATCAAAAAAAACTTAAGCACATATTAAAAAAAAAAGTTAAGACTGATCTCAATGGAACTTAACCATATGCTTAGACCTTTGCCAACATAGTGCCTGAAAGGAAAAAAAATCTCAAAACAAAATACATTTCATGGCTCAACCCTGCTCCTCTGAAATGCAATGGAAGTTTTCACTGTACTTCCGCTGAAGCAGTATAGTTCTCTGAGATTTATCTGACAGATTATAAAAATAACTAAAAAAAGAAAGAATTAAAGACTCTAATCTATATATTAAAACATCTGCACATTCCTGTCACAAATTTTAAGAAAAAAACCCTTTTTGTATTTAACAAGAGCTCTGACATTGCATCACTTCAGTACACAGTTACAAAATTAAACAAAATATGATGAGGACAGGTTTTTGTGTCAATAAATTTGCCTTTTATTTTGGCTGTGGCCAAGCTAGACACTCTTCAGAAGACCTTTATTTATAAACAAGCAACTAACATTTTTTTTCCATAATTTAACTTTTTAAACATATATTAAAGTTATATAAGTGGAAGCATATTTATTCCGTATCCTCCAAAATAAACACTTCTATCAAGGGCTTTTTAAGATACTGTATAAAAGCTAATAGAAAACCAGAACTACTATATAAACATCTCATATTTAAACTTCAGAGATCCTGAATTCCTTTACTAAGCAGGAACTGAATTTAAAAAACAAAACAAGAACACAGAGCACGCTCAAAGTTAAAACTTAAAAATCTGAAGAAAAGCTTAGAAGGAGGCTATTTAGACCAATTTTTTTTTTTTTTTTTTTAAATATAATACATAGTATACTAGGAAGAAGGTCAAGGTTTCTTCAAAGATGTTTTACAAGCTTTTGATTTAAAATGTGTGGTATTTATGATCATACCATGCAGCAGAATCCCATTTGGAAGTTAGATGACTGTAACATAGTTGAACTAGTTGCCATTCTCCTTTAGAAAGCACACTGATTTTTAAAAGGCTGGATATAAGCTATCATAAAATTGTGAAGAGGAGTCATTGGTGAAACCTTAGGTACCAATTTACAATAACATTTTCGTATTTTCTATGCACAGATTTCTTAAATACATTTAAAGCATATTTAGCAAGTCTTTATGTTTTCCTCATTTTGTTAAACCAGAGTAAGTGCAATAAGCAATTTATTTTTAATTTTTTTTTCTTGTAAGAAAGAAATTTAGTCTTATCTAGCGGAATAAAAAATGCCACTATCAAACAAGTACATAAGAATCTTGTTTTAACTGCAATTTCACCTGAAGAATTTAACTGGCATTCTAACAGATTAACATAACCACATTCAGATACAGTTTGCCTGGCAGAGGACAAAAAGGATAAAGTGTTACTACTAGAATGTTTAGTAACAATTTTAGATTTTCATAAAAAAATGAAACAAACAGCTGGAAAATAACTTTGCATTTTTCTGGTAACTGAAAAAAAAATCTGTGGTCCACACTGAGCCAATGCTTTCAAACCTAAATTGCAGGAAAAACACTAAAAAATTCTGTTTGAAAAAAAAAAATAACAGTGGCACACTTGAGTTTCAACTGAGAAAAATTCTCTCCTGTGCGTGCCTAAGTGGGGATGTTCATCCTCAGATTCTGAAGAGTTACACCAGTGCTTAATTTTGCTAAATCCTGGTATCAGTGTGCAATTCTTTTTAACTTTTGAGTTTAGGATGCTGAAAAAGATGCGTGATTAGACCCATACAGGATTAAAGCCTCAGTCCTGCTCCCACTGAAACTGGTGACCAAACTCTTTCTGCTCTCAATGAACACAGACTGGGCTCTGACTAGGTAGTGTGGAATGCAGATCCCCCTCTCCCAGCCTCCTGGGATAAAGTCAGTCAGGACCGTAAGTACTGTTTGCATCTCTTACATTCTTGCTGTTCACTCTAATCCAGCACCACTCTATTAAGTTTAAATTCTAGCAGAAGAATATTTCACTGTTAATTTACCACTACCTCTGGGTAAATCTCTTTTTACTTACAGAGTAATTTTGGACCCTTGCTATAGCTTCTGGTAAATATCTATGATCCTTCTTACACTAAATGCTCCAGTTGTGATTTGCAGTGAAATAATGGAACCACACAAAATATCTGCAGCCCATTATTCCCGTGATTTTCAACAAATTAAAAAACTGCAACACAGTACCACAAACGATAGAAAGCGGCAGAAAGAAATATTCTATGCATTGTATTCATAAAATACAGTGATTGTAGTGTGATGTTTTCTCCTCTGCTTTGAGCTGGATATGTATGCTTAATACAAATTTCAAATACATACTTCTTCATTTATACAGGTTTCTATATAAATATTTACACATTTTTAGTTTTTGTTAAAACATCTTTGTACTCATGGCCAAGCTTATTACTGTGTGTAGGAACACAACTATTCTCTTCTATCCCTTAACGAGCTCTCTTTTTTTGATTTAATAGTTATACATTCCTTTGTAGTTAGAATTACAAACAGTTGTACAAATAGTGGAAACAAAGTTATGAAACTTGTCCGACATCCATCCAGTCTGAGTTCATATTACAAACAGTACTATTTGCATTATGATGGTTGTTAATAACAATGCCTTTAGCTACCGAAATATCTATAGTAAATTAGTCTTTGGGACATTATATAAAGCGATGTACCCCCTCCCCCAATTTTCCATAGAAACTTATAATTAAATGGCTGAAAGCAGGCTTGCTGCTGTTTTTCATATAAAATCTTAGTAATAATATTGCTGACTCTAGATTCTGTTTTAATTTGCACAAGTTCCATACAACAACAAACAATTCTATGTTCCCTTAAAATATCAAACATTCGTATCCAATAACATCAGGATTACTGAAACTTGAGGTTTATTTGTTATTGCTAAAGATCTCTAAGACCTAAGTCAATACAGCAAGACACTCCATCCACTTCCTTCCTAACTGCAAGTGCATGGCAGCTATTTATATGGAGCTTGTGTGTTGGTTTCTTAAAAAAAAAAAAAAGTCAATGAAGTTGGTTACAGTATTTCACTACTATAAACTCACAGTTCGAATCCAAATTGTTGTTGCTCTTTCATTTAATATATAATTCTATATATAATACACACGCGCACACCAACATCACAGGATGAAGATCCATGCATACAATCCAGATGCGATTGCATTTCAGTGTTAAACAAAATCAAAATTATTCTGTTGCTGTTAGATCTCAGACCACAGTATTTTAAATTACTCAGCTGTCTATCTACTAACAAAGTTAGTTTACCTTAATCTTCAAATCCAAGCAGCATCACGAACTCCAAATCTTCTGTCGTCGTCGCTGTTTTGATCCTCTTAGATTTCTAGTTTATATGGCATACATCCGAGATCCTGAAAATAGCCTCCATTGAACCAGCTTTTTAAGGTATCTGTTAAAGCTAATTGTGTGTCTGTTCATGGCTCCAAAGACTAAAAGCTGTCTTGAAAGTCCTGTGGCAGAGTTTACACATGTATTGTCTTTTGAACGTGATTGCTGAGAGTGGTGGAGCATGATAGAAGAGTGTATCTGACTCCTGTGGTACAAATAATTTTTCAGTAGTAGTGGAGCTTTCAGACAAACCTGTCGGGCTATCAGGCTCCAAAGGCTGGATTTTGGGTAGTGGTGGGGGTGGAGGTAAAGGTGGTGGTGATGGGGAATTAGCTGGTGGACATATCTCAGGTTCCTTATTTGTGGACTCCTCTGCAGCCTGTGACATATGGGACTGGAAGTGACTCCACAGCCGGAAATTGGTTCGGAAGGCCTTGTTGCACACGTGACAAATAAACGGCTTCACAGAGCATAAGAGCTCTTGGTGACGCTCCAGTTGTTTGCGTACAGTGAAAATCTTCCCACACTTTTCACAGGGCCACAAACCAGCGTCTTTGTTGGAGACTACTTCCTTCGGTTCTCTGCTCGTTTCAGTGACCTCGTCCTCTATGTCATCTGCAGGCTCTTCCTTGATTTGAATTTTAAACTGCTTGGAAACACTTAAGTCTTCAGGCAGGCAAGAGGAATCTTCAGAATCAAAATTAATCTGTTCTGATGAGTCACTGAATACTCCATCTTCCTTTGCAGCAAAATTGTTTATTTTATTGGATTCTGACAGAGGAGGCAATCTTGACGAACTAGTTATCTCTCCATTGTGATCCAGGATAGGTAAAGAAAAGTTCTCTGATGGAGCCATTGTGTTCTGATTGTGGACTTCAACCTGATGACGCCAAATACTAAAGGATGATTTAAAAGTGCGCATACACTCAAGGCAAGTAAGCTTCTTGTATTCACACTTGCTTTCATGCTCATGCTTCAGCTCTGGCGAAGAAAATCTAAGGCTGCAGTAAGGACAGACAGTAGCATTTCTACACAGTCGCTCATGATTTCCCTGTTCAATAAGTGAAGACAGCTTAGCATTACAGAGACGGCACTGATAAACTTCTTTGTTTTCTACCGGACTTTCAATATGAATATGGTCTTTCTGCTTAGGAGCCTTATTTCCTCCAATTGGTTTTTCCCCTGGATGCATTTTTATGTGCTGTTTGAATTGAGAGAGGAAACGATAAGCTTTCCCACAGTAGACACAAATATAGGCTCCTTTGGTTCTTGATCTTAAATTCCTTTTTATGACTTGTTGTGCTTGTGAAGCCGACTGTCCCTGAAAACCTTGCTTGCCCCGTCTTAGTTTAACTATTAGAGCTTTTTTAATTTCTCTCTCTCTCACTATATCGATCAGTTTTCTTTGGAATTTTTCATCCAAAACAGCATGTGAACTGGAAGCTGGCGAGGGATTCTTCACAATTCCATGTTGTGTCTGGCAGTGCGTCCACACTTTGAAATTTGTGTGAAATCTCTTGTGGCATATGTCACAAGCATAGGGCTTCTCTGGATTATGATACATGTTAACATGACGATGAAGACCTGCTGTTGATCTGAAAATTTTAAGGCAGTGCTTGCATTTAAATTTTTTATTTGGTCTTGCTTCTTCCATCTCACTGTATTCATCTTTACTGACGTCAGAATCAGCAAAATCAGCATCAAGGTGTGTAGGGCTTGAGCCTTCCTCAAAGTTTTCTTCTGACTCAGGAGAACCCTGCTCATTCACCTTCAGTTTCTTAAATGGTAGCCTCCTGTCAGCTTGAAATCTCCTTTTTGCTGGAAGTCTACTTGGTTCCTCATGATCATCCTCAGTTTTAAAAGGAAAGTCTTTGTTCGTAGATACTGATGCGTCACCCACTGTAACTCTTATTATTTCAGAAGGATCTGAAAGTGGACTGCTAGGTTCAGTTTTTATTCGCACCTCTGTGAGAGGGGAAGCAACCTCCCTATCTGTTGACTGAGAGGCACTGAAAGACCTAAGGCGATGTGGGTGCATTACCTGCGGCTTTTCATCTAAGACTAACTTCTCTGATGACTCCTTCAAGCATGACTTTTGAGATACAACATTAAATGTCTTCTGGGAATCATTAGTTCCCGGTGAGGAGGAGGATGATACCTGTGAAGGTTTTAGATCAACAGAAGGTGAATAAATAGGAACCTGACTGTCCATGGACAGTGACCTTCGAAGGAGACTTTTTACAAGTGGCCCACTTCTGTCGATACTTTGGTTTTCAGGACCAGGTCCACTAGACGGGATTACTAGTCCTAACTTTGAGTAGTATAGCAAATTCCTATCTTCACCTTGACCATTTCCTTTTCCTGCCTCTCGCAACAAAAACGTAGATTCTGATGAGCCACGCAGAGATAAGACTGGTGGACGCTGTCTTTTTAATGACACCTCTGCAGCCTTTCCTCTTACAAGCTGGCCACTGCTTCCTGGTTCATCACTTGCAATTTCTTTCTCTGCTAGTGGCTTTTGAGGCAGTACTGTGTTCCTTTTCACTAAACCACATCTGCTCTGATCCTCTACAGTTCCAGAAGTTTCATGGAGTTTGGTATAGCTCACAGGATTTTCTTTTAGCCATCTCCTTTCAGTCACTGATAAACTGTGAAGGGTTTCAGTTGGTTTTGCTACTTGTGGTCTAATGCTAGTTTTGACAGCAACGGAGGGTACAGGTTTAGAAGTATGGCTTAAATCATGTTGTGTTTGATTTATACTTTTCCCTTGTGCTTCATTTCTGTTCTGACAGACAATGACACTTCTCTTCTGAGAACTACTTTCATCTTCATCTTGATACAGTATCTTCTTAATGGGGCAAGCTGGAAAAGGAGCTTGAGGGCTCTTAGAAACAATGTTTGTAAGAAAGGATATTCCAAGGCTGTAGCCTAGCTCTTGCACAGCTGCGAGACTACCTTTCTCAATGAACAAGGATGAAGAATAAATGTAGTTTAACACATTATCAAAAGCATCTGGTTCACAAAAGTCAAGTTGAAACACTGACTGAGACTCATTCTCCTTATTTGTGAACAGAGTCTGGAAGTATTCGCTGCTGGCAGCCAGCACATTTTTATGAGCTCGAAATTTCTGATCTCCTACTATAAGAACAACATCACATAGCTGTCCCTTTAGACGCTCCTCATTCAGTGCGCTTAGAAGTGAAATGGCATGTGCTGGATTTATGTAATGCAAGAGCCCCTCCATGATTCTGATGTTTCTGAAAAAAAAAAAAAAGAAAAGAGTTGCATGTTGCTTTATGTAAACAGTTGTTAGAGATAATGTAAACGCATCTAATCTCTCTGTCCTTCGTAAACAGGCTAAGAAACCATCAATATTGCTGAAGAAAACAGCTCACTGCAGGAAAGCTATAGGGATTAACACAATACTGTTGGCACCAGCAGATGCACAGGCATGAGAAGAACCAGCTCATGTTAAAGAACACTTTCAAATACACCGTTAATAGTTGATCTTACACCAAGATTATTACATCCCACTAATTAGAGGGATGGGGTGGGGCTGTGTTTTCTACCTGCAATACACCTGTCCGCATGAAGGAATACCATTTAATCATTTTACTTGATCATCTTTTTCGCAGCTTTAGCTTTGCGAAGATCTATCTTGGCAATTACATTGATAAGCTTTTGAATCAGATACTGTTGTGGTTTAACCCAGCAGGCAGCTAAGTACCACACAGACGCTTGCCCACTCCTCCGCAGTGAGATGGGGGAGAACGGAAAAAATTAGAGAATCACAGAATCATAGAATATTCCGAGTTGGAAAGGACCCACAAGGATCATCGAGTCCAACTCCTGGCTTCACACAGGTCTACCCAAAAAATTAGACACTGACACTATGTCCAACAGCATAGTCCAAACGCTTCTTAAACTCCGACAGGCTCGGTGCCGTAACTACATCCCTGGGGAGCCTGTTCCAGTGCGCGACCACTCTTGCAGTGAAGAGCCTTTTCCTGATATCCAACCTGAACCTCTCCTGTTGCAGCTTGACTCCATTCCCTCGGGTCCTATCTCTGGTCACCAGGAAGAAGGGATCGATGCCTGCCCCTCTGCTCCCCCTCGTGAGGAAGCTGTAGACCACGATGAGTTCTCCCCTCAGCCTCCTCTTTTCCAGGCTGAACAAACCAAGTGACCTCAGCCGCTCCTCGTATGTCTTCCCCTC
>VXAL01002276.1:29759-101156 GCA_013399475.1 Chauna torquata | reverse complement strand
GGCCGCGCGCGCGGAAGAGAAACTGAGGCAGCGGCTGTGGAGGGGAGCGCCGGGCGGCACACGGCGGGGCGGAGGGAGGGAGGGAGGGAGCGTTGCGTGTGTCAAAATACAAGTGTTAATATTTGGCGAGTCGCCCCTTCAATAATAACTTAGAATTGCAAGGTTTCTCTGTCTTGTGCGTGTGTGTGTGTGTGTGCGTGTGCTGAAAGCTGATCTGGCCCATTATCTTTTCATTAAGGACAGCTCAGTTTCTGGAGATTAACATCTAATCCACAGGCGCGTTTTCAAACAGTGTGCTTTTAGATACTCCACATAAGTCACAAATAGCTGCTAGAATCTCTGTAATGCGTTTAGTGCTGTATTTGAACCTTTTTGCCAGGGATTCGAAGCGAAGTGCCTAAACCCCATGAGAGAAAACCCTATTAAGAAAAACGGCAGTGTACCTCACTGGGTGCAGCTCCTCACTTCCCTCTCCAGATACATTTTCTGCCACTGCAAGCTCTTTTGGTGGTTTAGCAAACTTTTAAAGCCGCCTGTAGAAGGAGATTTTTTTTTTTTTTTTTTTTTCATTTATGGACTTGTGCCACCGCCTCTTCTGTCCTGATGTTACTGTGGCTGTGTGATGAGCCAGCACGAAAGCCAAGCAAGCTGGTAACAACAGCAGCGACCACATGCATATAGATGAAAAATATAAGAATCCAAGCGCTCCATCAAAGCCTTTAAAACCAAGCGGGCTGCTTGGCTTCATCGGGGTCGGTTCCCCAGTCTGGTTTGTTCCGTGAGTATGCAGACAACTGCCGTGGCACGTGGGCCTAGCGTGGTGGTGGGAACGAGCTGCTCGGAAAGCGGCTTTGTCTGTAAGATAGAGCAGTCTATGCGCTGACACCGACAGTGCTGCCAGTGAAGCGCTAAAAACTAACCTGAGCTCGTGAGTCTTGCAGGGCCCTGCTAACTTTTTTCAGATGTCCTCGGTTATTTCTCAGCCGAGCAGAAACAAACTGGTCCTGTGTAATTGTTTTCTCATCCCCAGCTCTCCGAAAGGGCCTGTGTTACAGATGGAGAATGTCCACGGCTGAATTACCCTGCTGAACAAACCGCGTTCTTCAAGGTGCACACGCACACATACATGCAGAAATGTCATAATGTGCAGTTATTGTCAGTATTTTTAATTTGCCAATATCTCTAGTGAAAGTGCAGCTATTAGCAGAGAGCCCATGTCCTGGCTTACATAGTATTGGTACCAGAGAGCAGTTAGTCTCTGTAGTCTTTACCTTAAGCAGATGATTTGAGAAAATTTTGAAGATAATTCTCAAAGATTTTGTGGTTTCAAGAGATGTAAGACTCAGCCTGACTGCATTTCACATTTGAGTCTCATTGACATTATTAACATTGTGTAGATACTTTAATTCCCTGTAAGTCAGATTTTTTTTGGGTTTTAATGAAATGTTGGCAAGGAACTCTTGTGGTAGAGTTAGTTGGGATTTAAGTTGTCTCTTAAGTAGGTTAATTTTGTCAAACGTATTCATTCACAATTGTTTGAATACGTTCTCATTCTTTAAGAGTAGCATGGTTATGAACATTTTTTTCAAACACTTCTAATTTTAAATGCTTTGATGGAGCAATATATTCTTCCTCTATATATGTGTGGCTGCAGCTGTTACTACCAGATGCACGTTTGTTCAGTATAAGGTGTTGTGGTTTAACCTGGCAGGCAGCTCAGCACCACACAGCCGTTCGCTCACTCTCCCCCCCACCCCAGCCCAGTGGGATGGGGGAGAGAATCGTAAAAAAGGAAAAAGCTCGTGGGTTGAAATAAAGACAGTTTAATAGGACAGAAAAGAAGGGGAAAATAATGATAATAATGATAATAGTAAAAGAATATACAAAGCAAGTGTGCACAATGCAATGCGCAATGCAATTGCTCACCACCCACTGACCGATGCCCAGCCTGTTCCCGAGCAGCGGCCCCCCCTTTGCCCCGGCCAGCCCCCCCAGTGTTATTGTTCAGCATGACGCTGTATGGCACGGGACATCCCTTTGGCCAGTCTGGGTCCTGTCCCCTCCCAGCTCCTTGTGCACCCCCAGCCTCCTCACTGGCAGGGCAATAGGAGGAGCTGGAAAGTCCTTGGCTCTGTATAAACACTGCTCTGCAACAGCTGAAAACATCACCATTATCTGCATCAAAAAATGCAAAACACAGCATTGTGTGAACCTCTGCAAAGAGAATTTAACTCTATCCCAGCCAAAACCATGACGTAAGGTTTGCTTTCCATTCAAAGTATCCAATAGCTGCTCAGATTAACTTTTGATCACTCTTGCCAGCAAGATTAATCACTGGAATTTTGTTAAAACCCAAGCCCCTGCAAAATATGAACATAATGCAAACTATATAAAATACATGGACTTTGTGAGAAAACGTATATATGAAAACTAAAAACTTGCATTGTTTGTACATTCAGGAAGTTACTCTTTTGTGATGTAAATATTTTACAACAGGGCCAAGCTGCGTATGCTGTGCAGGTTTTGTTTTTTTTTTTATGTTAACATTTGTTTCATTTTAAATATAAAAAATATTTGGAATGAGGTCATATCCTGGAGCTAGGCTTCTATTTTCTAGATCTGTCATTTCAAACTTATTTCTGATTTATAGACCCCTCAATTTTTTTCAGTGAAGGTTTGGACCCATGTCATTAACTTAAAACTAATGGCATCAGGTTATTTTATTTTACAGAGCTTTAGAAGTGTCTCACATACCCTCAGGCACCCATATATCAGCAGCTGAGAAAGAATTTTGTAGAGAAAAGCTTGGTTTTGGGGAAGAGGAGGGGAGAGAATAAACAAAGAACAGGCACCAGAAGGAATGTCATGCAGTTTTAGCTTTGCTTCAGTTTGGTGGGGGAACCTTGACTAGGTATAGATGCTAACATTTTTTTCATCTTGCTAAATTTTCTGAGTCTTCCGTCCATTCTGTACTTTGGGGGCTTACTATACTGTGCACATATGTGCCATATATACAGCAGGATACACCGCTGCCGCAGCCCCTCCTTGCAGGCAGCGTGGCTTCTCGAACGCTACGGTTCTCTTGTAGCTGCTGGAACAGCAGAAACACGGTACCCCCAGGGCCAGGGTATGATGTGTTGTTTCCACCAAAACTCTGGAGTTATCATTGCCAAGGACATATTGGAGAGGGAGCTAATTCGTTTCTACAACAATGCCAGCTCCCTCAGCTGGCCCCCAGACCTTCCTGGCAGAGCAAGCGCTAATGCTGCAGGGCACACTGGCTCTTGCCCTGCGCCCTCAGGTGCCTCCTTCGGTCCCAGAACCTCTGGGAAGTGAAGGGCTGTCAGCTGGGACCGCATCGGACAGCTGCACGAACCAGTTCCTCTCTGCTGCTGCGGAATGCAGCAAATGTTTCTGGAAATACTAGAGATCTAGCTTTATTGATCCCAAATATTCTGCCAAAACACAGGTAACTTGTGACTTGCCAAAATACACAGGCACAATTTACCACCGGTTTCTCAATGCTGACAGCTGTCCATGGAAAAGAATGTGTCTTTTATCTTTGGTTTTGTTTTTAGCATGTTCATGTGAAACTTCCCATAATGACTGTTAACAGGTGAAAAGAAATCTTATTCTGTCTAGTTAGAATCTGTCACTTCTCATCACAAGAATACTGACACTATCAGTAGTCAGGGAATGGGAACAGATTGACAACCAAGCAGTAAGATGTGCAATGACAATATTACAAAAATCACAGAGTTTTCATAACCCGTGTGAAGCATGGTACACAGACAAAACTCCTGCTGGAGATTTAAGTTTTTAACATGAAAATAGCTATAATGCAATATAATGTAAAACTCCTGCTTTCATCCCTGATACTGCAGTTTCTGAGTGCCAAGTTTTGAGCTTTTTTAGCTGTCACCCTCATTCTTCTGCAAATAGCAGAATCTAGTTAATATTTTCCACTCAGAATCCACGTGCCTAACAGCCTGGACAGCTTCAGATAAAAGCTGCCAGATAAATACAGGCTAGACAGTATCGCCGTGGAAAGCTGCTCTCTAGGAGTGAGCACATACCTACTTAAAAAGGTGATCGTTCCATGGGTCGAACAATGGTTCAGAGAAAAATAAGCTACAGAATATTAAGGCATGCATTCTCTAAGCAGGCAGATGGTCATGGTACTGATTATTGTTTAAAAGAATAATGTATCTCCATCTGCAACTGGTAAGCCATTCATGGATACTTTTGAAAGTATGTTGATAAAAAGCTGCGAGTGCCACCGAAATACAAAATTTGTCTTGGTGCAACAGATAGGGAGTGATTTCATGTTGTCAGTTTTCACAGCTCCGGTTAACTTCAGCTGGAGTTTGGTTTCTCAGGTCTTCTAAAAATAAAATCTAGAGTATTTTCATTACAGTAGACATGTGTAAGACAGTTTTATAAAGTAGCTTTGATTTCCTAGTTACAAACGTGTGTGTCCTGGCTCTTTATTTTAGAGAAACTATATGAATAGAAATTCAGGAAAGAGCAAATGGAAAGATGGACGATATGGCAAGCATATTCCATAATTCTGTCCACACACTAATGCCAAACAAAGAAAAGCAAAGCAAAATGAAGTCTCGTGCTTGTTATTAAAAAAAAAAAAAAAAAGGAAGACTCATGCTTTTGTACATGTTTAGCAAAGTTTATTTTCAGGAAAAATAAATGGATTGGTAGTGGGAAGTTTTGTGTTAGCACAATAATTATGTTTATTGTCCTGTTTTCCTGTAAACGTGGCTTTAGGTATCAAATTTCTTGGCAGGGAGCACTGTGATTGTAGCCTCAGATCTCCAGAAGGTCTATATGAGTGAATCAGAGAGAGCACCGAAGAGCTATTAGTGCCGTATTAGTGGAAAAGTCAGCTTGATGCGTTAGTTCCTCAGTAGCAATCAGACAGCTTGGCCTCAAACAGCAAACTTCTGGGGTTAGAGATTACACGGAGCTGGATAGCAATTTTTGGAGCTGCAGCAAGTGCGTTTGTGTTTGTGCATTGTTAAGATGCCAAAAAACATGTGGGGTATGATGAGGAGATTATTCTTCTTTTCAGAAGATTGTATCCGAACGTTATCCATCACATGGTTTGTGATGACTTCCAGTTAAGTAAAAGGTGCAAAAGTTAGGAAGCAAACCTGCTGGCTTAATGAAAAATTGTCTGCATTTGTTTGTTTGATCAAATAGCGTCAGAAATGTTGTATTATTTGTATATGGCATTTTTTAGTTTATGCAGCCTAAAAGCATTGCACGCGCTATACCTGAGGGTGCTGTTATGTCACTAGGTTATGTCACGTAGGATGTTTACATGCTGCTCCTAAGACTACAAAGTACACATTTTATAACAATTTATAACAACTTTAAACTTAATGTAGTGCCTTTCTGTGCACATTAAAGACATGACTGTGATTTGAGTTCAGGAACTGAAACTTGCTTTCAGGCTGTGAATACGGAAATACTGCCCTGTAACAACTGTTGGTCAGCTTTTGCAGTTTTATGGCCTGTTCGGTCTTACTGATGTCAACTCAGAACTGATTTATTCATTACTGAGTAGAAAGTTCAAGTGGCATAGCAAAAATATATAAAAAAAAAACCCCTAAATTATTGATGTCTTTATGTTCATGCTACTGGCTGAATTTCTTATTGTCAATTCTGTACCATTAAATTGCATTCTTTGTGCGATGAAACCAGAAAGGGGATTTATTTTGTAAATGTTACGTTACAGTTCTGACTGCCTGAAATCTGTAGGGAGGCTGGGGAGTACAGCACAGTGCTCTGGAAGGGGCCTTTTCACATGACCTGCTTTTCTGCCAGCGTGGTGCTCTTCCCCCCACGTCCCTGTGGCAGTTCATTATATGGGAGCCAATTATATTCGGACAACAGAGAGGCTGATTGCCCCTCTGTAGAAGTAGAAGTATCTTGCTTGAGGCCTGACTCGCTGGAATGTGTTGTCTGCTAGGGATTTGAGAGGTGTGTGCGTTCACACAGTGCTGTGTATATGTGCCATTTTGAATGCTGAACGCGAAGAGGCAAAATGTGGCTCTGCCGTTGCTCAGCTGGCTTCCCCTCCCTCAGTTACACAAACATTGCTACCTCCAATGTTATTCGCTTCGTTGTGTTGGCAGGGATTGTGGCTGCAGACCACCAGTACAACCAGAATGCTTACTGGAGAACCACAGGACAAGTGTTTCTGATTGGAAACAACTCCATTGGTAAAATCATACACACAAATTGCACTGCTTTGGTTGCCAGGCTCTTCACAATCTGATGACTTCTTACAACACCTCCCTTGGTGCTGTCATGGGGATTCTTGGAAAAAAAACAAACCAAACCAAAAAACCTTTTCAACTTTTGAACTAGCCAAACTACCCAGAGTTTTAATCGAAGTTTGACGATCTAAGGGAGCTGCCTACACAGCTAACTAAATGGCAGGTCTCACACCATGAATCCTCACTTGGCATCAGAGTGAAAGTCAGTGAGCTGGAGCCAGGGAGATGGAAATGTAGGAAGGAAGACCTCAGTTCTTGGGTCTGAGCTAGGGTTGTGGGGTGGTGCAAATGCACGCGTACTGCACATGTCTCAGTGCACAGTATCTAAGCGCCGATTTTGCTGAAACCGCGGACTTCCACCTGGCAGGCGATGTGCTTTTGGGCAGACTGCAGTGAAGTCTCAGCATTCTAGTGTATGTGACGTGCGCTCCACAAGACACTGAGTGTCTGACTCTTTTGCACAAATTAGGATACTGAACAGAATCACTGCAAAAAAAAAAAAAAAAAAAGGATGAAGAGATGCAGAGAAATTTTTGCTTTGAACTGTTTTTTAATTTTGTAATTTAACTGTGTTTTTTGTGTGTCTGAAACGTTGTTGTCTGTACTGGGGATATGAGAAGACATTTTACTAGCTATGATATCTGACGGCTCAGTACCAGAGAAATCTTTGGCTTTAAGGTTATGCAGGTATATTCCAACACTGTATTAGAAGATGATGGCACTTATCTGATTGCTCATTTAATGCGCAGAAAATGCTGAGAGTCTTCAAGTGGCATAGAAGGCCCTAACTGTTGCATCTTCAGTGTATGTGGCCATTCTTTCTCTTGTTGAGGTCTCCTCGTATTTCCTAAGTAGCACAAAGTAGTATTGAAGTTGTCTTTAAATACAAAAGGGAGGTTCCCTGTTGGAGAGGATCTGGTGAAAACACAAATTTCCAGTTTGTGTGGATGATGGGGGTATTTGAAGTGGGAAAAGTTAGAGGCAGCCATGCTGCCAGGACGGTGTGTGGGGGAATTGCTGCTGGAACCTGATGTGGTTGCAGGGGAGGTTAGTTCAGGGTTCTCCAGACTAGAGGAGGCGGTGGGCTGCGGTGGTTTAGAGCGAGTCCTAAATAGCTCTAAACATGAGTGGCTGAGGAATCTGCCCCTGCAGTCTCATCAGTGGATGCTGGGGTTACTGCAGACGTGTGTTTGTTCCCAGGCATCTGCACAAAGGTGTGATGTGGAACAGGAGCTCTGTCTTCTCCTCTCTGGCATGCTGCTTAGCTGCCTGGATATGTTCATTTCCCCCTTCAGCTGGACATTTTTTCATTTAAATTAGGGCTGTAAATTTAGGAATATGTGTAGGCTCTCTGCCTTGGAAACTTTTTCTCCATTCCTTCACACCTGCTGCAGACCTACACTGTGATGAGAGCTAATTTGTGGTCTCGTTTTATTTATTAGTACAACGCTGACCTGGAAGAGAGAATGTGCGAGGGGATTCTATAATTCATGACATGCTTGACTTTTAAAAGTTGATAAATTGATCTTTAGATTATTTTACATCCTTAACGGACAGTGTCACTGGAGATTGGAGATTGGCCAGCATGTGTGGTACCTGGTGTGCTGGATAGTTTTGTGCAGGGTACCTGCAGAAGGGCAGACCTGTCCATGTTAAGCCATAGCTTCTAATAGATAAATTCTCCACTGTACCTGGATAATGCTGTAGTAACCAGCACTGTCTTGTGGTTTTCTGTTGGCCAAACATTTTTGAAAGATTATAGCTGGAATTATTTTGCTGTTATAGCTAAAATGACACACTTTCTTCCCTTATATGTTTCATCATTCCCTCTATTTTAGGTCAGATGATTCATCCCTGCATTACTGCTTCTGCATTTCCATTGCCTTAATTGGGTCTTTCTGAGGCATTACAGTCTACATGCAATCGACAAATGCAATTTCGAGCACCATGCAGCTTTGTCCTTTCCTTCCTACCTTCGCTCTCTCATTGTCTCTGCTTTCCCTAACTTCCCCCTTTCACCAAGACCAGCCCTCCATCCGAGTGTGTACCAACACAAGGACAGCAGTTGCTTGTGTGTACAGTGATTAAAAACTGGGCTCAGCCTAATTGCGTCTCCATATGTTAGTTGGCTGCAGCTGGTGCGTATGGAAAGGCAGTTGCAAGTGTTCTAGCTAACCATAGCTTGACAAATTAGCTCTTGCCAGCTAAGCTGAACAATCTGGCTGGAAATGTGTTTTTAGCCAGTGGCAAACAAAACAAAATACCACTAGGAAGGGTGAATGTTAAAGTGTTTAATATTTGAAAATGCCATATATGATGCCAAATTGTTAATAGATTTTTGTTATTGTTACTTACACAGAACTCTCTGTTTGGGATTTTAAAATTCTGAAGTTAAAGAGGACTGTTACAGTCATGTAATACACATCTGCATGTAAATAGTCCATAAAACCCTTCATTAACCCTGCACCGAATTTATAGCTTCTGGTAGAACTTTACCTTTCCTATTTGCTTGAAAGACCCGAACCTTTCAACATCATCATCTCTTCAATTAACAAAAATTAGGGAAAAAAGGAGCATTTCCTCTGAAAATGTTTTAAGCAAAAAAAGGAATTGATATAATAGCAAAAGACATAGCAAGTTTCCAGGACTGGAAGCTGTAACTTCAAGAAAGAAGAAAATGCAGGGTTATTTTAGCAGCAAGAGTTACTAACCACTGGTAGAATTTGCTGAGGGTTATGTTGGCTTCACTGCCATCAGGACCAGATTCCTGCTTGAAAGTTGTGCTGTAGCCCACGCACGTGCCTGGTGCGTCCCCGAGTGACGGTGTGTCCGGAGCGTGTGGGAAAGCTTCGGCACGGGCATGGCCCTCACATGTCTTCTTGAAGCTCGGAATGGGGCAGTCTGAAGGGTAATGTTGCATGGGCACAACCAAACTCCTAATCCCCATTAAACTGTGTACTGATTGATATCACTTCAATGCTACAGATTTTAGTGAACTACAGAGATTAATTTCTGTTTTATAACCTGCTGAAGTTTCTGGACATCTGTTTAGCTTCAAGTATGGGCTTGTTGGAATAAAACCTAGGCAAAAGTTTGCGTTGTGACACTGATGGATGACCTGAAAATAATAAATTCAGGGCATTCTCTCAAGATACAGCAATCATTTCCAGTTGCCTGGCAATATCTCCGGCGCTGAATACAGAACAGGGAATTTGTTTTATGATGCTGTGCAGAAAAATTTGTTTACAGTTTTCCACTGTAATTCCCCCAAGAGGAAGAACCCATGGCTCATACAGAGAGAGCAAGTGTTAATGACACCTTGGCAAATTTATGACCAAGTTTCTGTTCCTCTTTTCTGTATTTCCATAAATATTTACTGAAAGATACCCTTGTGTTTTCTCAAACTTATCCCATTTATTTTCAGTGGGAATTAGTTTGAACTTATTTGAAATAGCTTATTGCAATGTAATTTAAATTTTAGTTTACTTTTAAGTACTCTCTTTTAATAGTCCTGTCTTCACATGGCATGCGAAAATATTTTGCCTTTTCTTCAAGGAGGACTAAGAATTTCTCTAATGTTTCTCTAGATGACATTTTGTTACCCGTACAGTATACGTGATTTGGTTTAAAGGGAACCTCATAGACCCACAATGTGCTATGCCTGATAGAAGAATGCAAAGACCCAATTCCATAGTAGATTTCAGGCAAGTAAGCTGCTGCGTGCCCCTGAACATCAGTAGTTTTTCCCATGACTTGTAGGACAGGGACATTTTTGTGGCTGAATTCAGCCCCCAACAACATAAAGGGTAAGTTGAATCTCTTTGTCCTCCTGAAATATACTGATAAGAGGTGGACAACCAGGAAACCTTCCTGGTTTCTTGGGCTTCTTGGGTTAATTTTTTCCTATGACCTGGGATACACCCAGTGTATGCCCTCATTCTGCATTTTTTGTGAATACATTAACGCTGGAAAGAGGCTTATATGAACTGGTTCTGTGAAGAAAATCACGAAATAAATCATTCAGAGCCATTCTGATGACAGCCACAGTGGACCTGTTACACATTTAGAAAGCAAATGCATGCTAAAATCAACAGTTTCAAATAGTTTGAGTTTCTTCTCGCTGTTGGTATTGCAACATTTGGTCAATCCCTCTGATAACAGTAAACCCCCAAATCTCCTTTTATAGTAAATTCTATCAGAGCGGATCCTACTGTTGGTGGGAGAGCTGATGAAAATTGCGTTTAGCTGGTGATGAGCTCAGCTGAGCAAGTGAGATTTTGCTCTTGTTTTTCTTTTGTTTACATGGTAACTGTCTCTTTCCTTTTCCCATACAAATAAATGTCATGTAGCATAACTGAGATGTGCTGCCTTTTGTTTTCTTTTTTCCAGAAGAAGTTGCTAATAATTGAATCACTTGAACACTGAAGTTTGGAGACAAGACTTTTCAACAGAAAAAAAATGCTAATATCCTACAGGATGAACTTTGTGGCATGTCAAGGCCACCCTCCTAAAAATAATGAATTCTTTCTCTCCTGTGAGAAAGATGATCAGGTTGCTCAAATCATCAAAATCTAATGTTTGAGTCACAGAGTTTTTGCACCATCTCAATGGTTTTAAACATAACCTAGCTTCTTTTCATAGTACAGGAAAATAATTGAGACGTCAGATTGATCCTAAATCAGTCAAATACTTTCTGAGAACAGGTTTTGAATAGATGCTTAAGCACGCAAAAACAAAATACATTTTATTTGTTTTCATAGCAGCTAATTGCATAATGTGATTTAGTTTGAATGCAGAGAGCTGGAAAGAATAAACAAGTTAATAAGGTGCTATGGGACTTGCCTTTATGGTGTGCATGTAAAGACTTGTTAAGGACAGAGGCTGGAAATTAAAGTGATAGATTAAAGCTTCTAGAGGGTGTTTACAACATCCAGCCCAAGAATCCAAGGTGCAGGGAGCCATTTCCCTACACACTGAGTGCACGCAATTGCCAGGGACTGTAATGCAGGCCACCGTTTCTATTTCTTTTTTTCTCTCTTGTCTCATCTACCTGCATCAGAACTGGTCGTTCCTTGTCACAATTGCTTTCTGTATAAATTGTGATGCTTAAAGAGTGTAATCATGGTTGAAAAATGTTTCAACAGACCGATACAGTTCCATCTTTTTAATTTAAATATTAACGCTGTTGAATCAAATAGAATTCTCCTTGCAATGGTTATGTCACTGTCTGTGTGTGTATACACACATATATACATGTGCATCTACCTGTATGCATGTGTTTATATTATACATGTACAGGCACGTGTATTTCTGCGAATATAAACAGATACGTATGTACAAATAATGTATATAGCGGCAAAGACATGATAAAAAAATAAAAACATGCATCTGTATTTACTATTCGGACTGATAGGAATGTAAAAAGGGAAAGATGGAAGAGGATCTAAAAGTAAAATAGATTAAAATAAACCTTTCTGCTTGGATAATCATTTGTGCTGTTTGTAGGAATGCAAAAAAGATTTTTGTAAGCGGACATTGAGTTATGTGCATAACCCTTGCCCTTTTGGGAAAACAGTCCTCCTAAATTTATTTTTAGACAACCCTAGATTGAAAATCAGCCCATTTTGTTAGGGACTAGGTGGTTGCATAATGTAGGCACATGTCTCTTCAAAATTCAGATGTTCACTTTTGAAAAAAGAAGCTAGACCTCCCATTTTTGTACTTGGCACATAAAAAAAGAAAGAGGATATCTGTATTGTTGGAAGTTGCCTTTACTTCCTCTTGATCTCCCTTGGAAGGTGTTTCAGCCTCTTCTTAAAGGCAGAAATGTTCTGACTATTCCTCCTTTTTCTGCCCTAAGGACCAGAGAATTAGACAGAGCCCGTTAATCTTGGTCTACATCACCCTTGGGTCAAACAAAACTCCAGGCAATTTGTTGAGTTTTTGGCTGCTTTCTGTCACTAACTGCAGCTCTTCAGAATGCGAAACTACTTCAGCCGTGCCATTTTTAACATGGAAATATTGCTTTAGTTGTGGACCATACGATAAATGCTTTTTTACTGAGCCCTTGTTGTCATAAAGATGTACTTGTTTCTATGAGGGTACTTTCCCGTCTCTTCCCACAGCATGAGGTTTCCACCTTACTGGTAAGGATGCATGCCACATCCTGGGAGAAGCATCAGATTCCAGCACTGACATCAGGGTGATTTTCTCAGGCTGTTGATTAAGGGTCTGCCCAGCTGCTGCTGTTTATAAGCCCTTGGGACTCATCACAGGAGCTTTTCCAGTGCCCAAAGTTGCGTTAAGAATTCTTGTCCCTCTTGCTTCTAGAAGCACAAGGTCTATCAAAAACAGATTTTTTGCAAGCAGGGAATCACACTGCTCTCCAATGTTTTCCCTCTTTGTTGTATGTTTAGAATCAGGGGCATACAGGCAAAGCAAGCATTTACTGTTGCTATCAGCCTAGCTTTTGCTTTCTTAAATCCTTTGCATCTAAGGCATAGAAGTTTTGTAGACCGTTATAAAGCCTTTTCTGACTTTGCCAAAGGGCCCTGGTCCATCCATCCCACCAGATCTCTGAGAAGCCAAGAAGAGCAAACTAAATGAATATGTGCTAGATACAGTCCTATTTCATTTGCCTCTCACTTTTTAAGAAGTGCACGTGCATTTTTGTCTCTCATTAAACCAATGCATGTAATTATATCAGCAGCACTATGTTTTTGAGGAGATTAACATACCCTTGACTTCCACCTTTTAATGATACTTTGAGGCATTAGGTCTCTTCATGAGGTCTGGCTCTTGGGAAGGACGATATTCAGTTCTTTTTAGAATATGTTAGAAATTAATTACAAAGGTGAAGAGTGATAGAATATGATGTGCGCTGGTATTTATACTTGGCATTTGAATGATAAACCAATATTAATCATGACAACAATCGTGTTATCATCCTTCAGTGGTAGCATTGTCATTATTATATCTATGAACTGAAGGCCCTATCAGTTTCCACAGCAAATAACAAAGAAAATACTCCCTGCCCCAGAGCACTTGCAATCCAAATATCACAAAAGACAGGGTTATGTGCCTCCTTAACCAGAGCCAGATGTTTGATTTCAAGGAGGGAATTAAAATCTATTTTCACAAGAGAATTTTTCTCAAGCAGAAGGTCAGCATGGGAGAAAGCACACAGGAAGTTTCCCTGCTGGCATTTGTACTAATTAAGGGTGCAGAACAGATTCAGTAAATAACCCACTGTTTTCACAAGCCAATAAACATTTTGAAAAGCATCTCCTTTTGAGCTTTAAATATCAGAATATAAATGTGATTTATTTATTTTCAGCTAAATAGAGTTAAATACTTTTAGCTGGGATTTTTGTGGTCTGAAAACTGGAAGGAAGGAAAAATCAAGAAAACAATTTTCCTCCTGTTTTACAATGCGTGACCACATCTTTCTCTTCACCTGAGAATGCCAAAAGCTGGTTAGAAGTCCCTTTGTGCTCCAAACATTGAACTCCAGGTCACCTCCTTGCCAGGCATCTCTCCTTTTCCTTAATTAGGTTTGCAGAGAAGGTAGTCAATTGTTTCTGTCTTTTACAGACTACCAAGCCTGTGATGCAATATTATCTTTTTCCAAGCCAGTATTTTGATTTCTGCTTCCCCTTTAAGCGTTACGGTATAGTAGAGACACTACAGATGTTTGTGGCAGCAGTTCAGGCTGTTGGGAGGTAGGGATGCTTTTCCTTTCATGAGTACCTGTGGAAGCAGACCGTGCTGCCTAACTGAGGCAGGGGCTGCATGGAGGAGAGGGTGTAGGAACAGCAACACTTTTCCTGGCATCAGAAGTGGAAAGATCAGAGATGAAAAGATGTGCTGCGAGGGAGCATGGTTCTTCCCCAGGATAATGGGAAACTCCTGCTGAAGGAAGGAGGCTTCCTTCTGCCCACGCAGAGCCCTGCAAAGGGCCCCCCTTGCCTGAGGTCTGGGGGTATTGTTAGACTTCCACTCTTCCATTACTTAATTCACGGGCACTGATGGAATAAACCTCGTTAGCATGCTGGAAAACACAGTGCCAGCTGGAGCTTTGCGCAGCTCTGTTTAAGCAAAAGCTCGAACTCAACAGATGCTTCAGATGACAGAAGTCATTTGGTGGGCGAAACCGTGGCAAATGTATATGCGTCAAAACGCAGAGTCAGAGCAGGATGCTAATAGCCTCCTGCTGAGTAATTCAGAGGGGGTTTTAGCCCAGCAGTGCCTTCTGGGCAAGCCTGGATATTTGTTCAGGCTTGGCTTGGCTCTAACAGTCAGCGGGCACAGTGGTTCTTACAGGTAGTTCATAGTCTGCTTTTGGGGGAAGGGGATGAGCAAAGGCCTGGAAAACCCACGTATCCTTTGATTTTAATCACAGTGATTAAGTATGATGATTTAGTATCAATCTCAAACCAGAAATTTTTTCAAAAACAACAGCTACACTTGACAGAAGGCCAGGATTTTCTTTAAAAAAAAAAAAAATGAAGAAGAAGAAAGAAAAGCATTTCCTCACTGAATACAGTGAGATCTGTGAAACTACTACGGAATTTTGTGTTTGTTCAGATTCCCTCAGAGACACAGATTTGGATTCATAGCTTGTCTGGTCATTTTGGCACAAAGGTTAAATCTCTTTTTTTTCTTGCAACCCAAGCTTCTGTTCCATATTGTTTTTAATAATTTTGTGGGTTTTTTTTCTGTCTATTTGAAAAGCCTGTCCTCCGTACCTCCTTTTTACTTAGCAATCCAGTGTTTGTCTGGGATGACCACAATTACATGAATTAACAGGGAAAAAAAAGAAACAATACACCTCCCCAAAACAACTTACTGCGTTCCTTTTTCTAGGCTAATCTATTCAAGGGTTCATACCTTCTAACCAGGTTAAAGTGTGCTGGTTTTTTTGCAAACCTTTCTTGAAGTCCTTACTCAGTGTTCATGCAGTAGGAGTGGGGTGTGATGTCTGTATACAATAGGTTCCCTTAGTCCAGTGTTTCTGCTTGAAAAGGCTCCTCTTCCTCCATGAGCTTCTCTGCTTTTAATTGAACTGGCCCAGGACCACACAGAAACAATTTTCCTTTAGGTCCTTCAAAAAGAGATGTTTTCTATAAGTGTTTAAATCTAATGCATCAATGAAAGATCATATACAAATTGTGAAACATTTTCTAAGGTTTGGATTATAGATTAGCTTGTGCAAAAAGTTAGATAAATCTCTCATCAGAAACACATACTTGGTTCTGTGTGTATGTCCCTTAGCTAGAAGTAAGGGCCGGATCTTGTGTTGACTGAGAAGGAGAAATGTATTGTATATTTTGCCTGTTTTATTTTGTGCCTCAGACCTGCTTAACAGAAGCAAGTTTTGTGTGTGTGCAAGAAATGGGTTCGTGGGGGTAACTGCTGGTGGAGTGCCCCGTCCTCTGTCCTTTCCATCTGTATCCTGGCTGCATGTCAGGTGGGCTTGGGAGGTTTAAGAAGTGGGAAGTCATCCTTCTTCCAAGAGGAGCAGCAGGTGCTTTCAGTCAAAAAAGGGTTAGAGGTAGCCATGTCAGCAAAACTGGTGAAGCCTGGCCACGTCAACGGGCCGGTTGCTGGTCTTTGCACGATGTTACCGTTCTTGAGCCCCATGGCGTCAGGTCAGCAAAGAAGTATTGGGCTGGTGTCACAGCCGTGTTCCTGGCTCTTTGCTGCAGGGAGCCGATGGTCTACCCAGCGAGACAGAGAGGAGAGCCTCTGGCTGCATGATACAGGCCACGGTACTCTTGGCTGAATGGGACCTCCAGGTAGACTTGGCCCATGTAATCCATGGGAGATGCCGAGCAGGAGAGACCTTCTGACTTTTCTTCCAAGTGAGTCTTCATAGCAAAGTGCAATACCCGCCACCCGGACCGCTTGCTTTCAAAAATGCCTGGTTTTAGAGTTATAAACAAGCACACCATGAAATGTCTTAGGTGGGACGTACTCCCCTGCAGCACTGCTAAGCTATGTGTGAGGTGTGACCAACCCGTGCATCTGGTACCAGTATCAGTGTTGGGAATGGGACCACACCGTCAAAGCACGGGAGAAAACAAGAGCTTCTCTGTGCCGAGATTGCACAATTGGTGCTCAGTTGGAGGAGCAAGGCCAGGCAGAGGTTCAGCATGACCTCCGCCTGACTCATATTTTTTCCTGCTGTTACCAATAAGAGCTTTTTCCTCATGAGTCACTTTAAAACAGTTTGTGCGTGTTCAGGGAAAAACAAAACCCGAAGATTTTCCTGAGGAACAGTTTGTCGGTAAGGCAGAACAAATCACTGAATGCAGTCAGGGGCTGCTCTGTCTGCACAGCTGAGCTAATTAACTCTTAGGGCTTCCAGTGAATGTCTTTTTACTGTCATTTGTGAATGTCCCTTTGTCTTTAATGCATTTGTCTCCAAAACACACCAGTGAAATAAGCAAGTGTTACTATTCCACTTTTTGGATGTGTCTGAAGCTCACAGAAACAAGGCCCCTTCAAAAACTGCCAGGTTAGCTATTGTCCATCCTCACATAGGCCTAGCGTATACTGACAAAACAGTGCTTTTCCTACTTTATTTGTTTTTCGGATAATTTAAGCAAAAACGTATTTATAGTATTGTAGCTGTGGCTTCCACAGGGTCTGAAATGCTGGACTTTCTGCCTCCCCCATGGCTTCATTGCACTGGCAAGTTTGACCTGTGGGACTGCTCATGGCCATACACGGTCGCTGGCAGGGAACTGAGGTCTCTCAAATTCCAGACCGGCGTTTTAACTCAGAGCTGAGTAGTTCAAATGTCTGAGAAGTTCAGTCCTCTGTCAGGAGCAGACATTAAGGTGTCCATAGCATGTATTGATTTTCAGAAGCTGGAAGAAGTTTGCATGATGATGACAGGAGCTATTTATTTTGTCTCATCATTAATTGCATAAAAGTTTCTTCTGGCTAAGTCATCCTGTTCCTGTCTTCTAACACCTTTTGGCCTTGTTGGCCAATTGGAGCCAGTTTTGACAGCTGAAGACTCGAAGGCAATAAAGTTCCTGCAGGCTTCACAAAGATCAGGAGTGGAGAGGAAGAAGGAAGCCTTCGCAATGCCAACTAAGGAAAAAATGTGGTTTGAGCTCAACCCTTACCAAACATCTGAAATGTCACAGCATGATTTCACCTGCATGTTCCCAACATGACTGCGTTTATTTCCACCATGAGGTCCTCATGGCTGGTGGCACTTCCATCCATTCCCACTGCCTGCTGTGGCTGTAGTCTGGGCTTTCTCAGACTGACAGGCTGTAATCAGATTGAAGTGATGACAGCCTGGAAAAGGTACCTGGGAGAAATTTACTGAGGGCTGATTTTCAGAGGTCAGGTTGAATGATTTAGTGGTTCTCAAGCTTTATGTTCTGTACATTTATGGGAAGATGTGCTGGTTTCTGGAGCACAGAGCAGCTTTTTTTTAGATTCCCATGGAGCCGAAATACATAGTCCTGTTTCCTGCACGCAAACTAGTCTGTCTTGAAACATCATGCCTGTTTTGGGCATCTGATATAGTGATTACTTCATAGACAAAACAATGCAAAGCAAGAAGAAATGTTCCAGCAACTGACCTTTCTGTGTCAAACTCCTGCCCTAAAGAAGATCAGGATCTTCTAAGCGACTAAGTAAGTCAAAAGTGTATCTCTCTAAAGAAATAAACGCCTAAGAAGCATGATGACAAAGCCTGCCCTCATGCCACAATATTGTACAGTCTAGGAGAGTTAAATCCTATGCGTCCAATCTCTAAATATCTGCTTCTTGCATGGTTTTTACATGGCTTTTATTGGCATAGCCCTTCTTTGTGTAAGTTGCATACTTCACATCGATTCAGACATTACAAATGTAATTGCAGAAAGTATAAACAACAGAGCCAGAAGAACTGATCAGCTCCCGATGACTGGGCCAGGAGGGCTGTGATGAGCTCCTTCTGGAGTGCACTCCAGCGTGCTACCGGCACCGCACAGCTAGGACTTTTATTCCACTAAGCATCTCCTTCTCTGTTCCTCTCTGTTGACCTTCCTCAATGGCAAAGCAAAAGTGAGTGAATTTTCCACTGGGGTCCTAAGGTAACACCTAGTTGAAAGGAACGAGGGAAAAAAAAAAACAAAATACACCAATAGCTGCTAAAAATATAAGTACATGTAATCAGCCATGCATGTACAGGTAGTCAGTTTTCCAAAGTGATTGATGAGTTACAGCAACTGCAATAATATGAGGAGCACGTGCTACTTGCCTGGGATGCAGGGCATCATCTTAAACTTATTGTGGTAGCTTACTGCAGTGCAAGAATGTATCTGGAAGACCTGGAAATGTCTTTACAGGCATAGGATGTATACTTATTTGCCTGAGTGGTGTCTTCCAATACCTGCACGGCTGAAAAACTAAGTTGCTGAGTGCCTGAGTGGTTGTAACACTGAAGAAACAGTGCCGATATGAATCAGAACCTCACAGAATTTGAAAAATACAACATCATTCCTGGATATGCCTTTTGTATCCATTTCTTACTTAGATTAAACACCCACTGACTTTACTTACAGTTTTGTTTGAAAAGGGGTTTCTGCATATGTATTTAGGAGCCCTTTCATCCACTCGTGCAATAAAGTGGGTACTCGCTGTTGGTTGCCTCACCCTGAGTATAAGCCTGCTACAGCTGCCAGCCATGAGACTGAGCTGTGTCTATGCGAAGTTGTATCCATGTTTTTTAATAGTCCTAAAGCTGAGCATGTACCCAAACCTTCTAGAACGGAGATGTTAGTCCTTTATTACAGTTTGGAGGATTATCTTCAGTCATGGAAATCCTCAGCGGTGAAGATGGTGACATTTGTTTTATCGCTAACTCTGGAAAGCAGCAGCTGTTTAAGACATATGGCAGTCCTATCCACCAGTTTAGGATTCTAAGTGGGAGACCCCAAGTGCAATCCAATTCGGAAGTCAGTCTGGTATTACCTATATTTGAATTTGGCCAGGACATATGCTTCTTGCAGAAAATGCCAAGTCATTTCTAAGGACTGTAGATCTTTTTTTTTAGTGCTAGATGAAAAATTTCAGTGAAGGTATCTTTTTTTTCCCCAGAAAATTTGGATTTATCATTGAAAAAAAAAATGTAAAAGGCCACAAAGAAAAATATTTCTGTTTGCGAATTAAGCTTCACTGACTCAAGTCCTCTTTTTTTTTATTATTATTATTTTTTAAATTAGTGGGGTTTTCGAGTCAGGTTGCGTCCTCTGTAAAGCCTACAGCCAGAGTCTCCCTGCTGCCTCCCCATGCTAACAGGAGATGTAAATGGTGCACTTGGGACCTAGAACCCGACTCAACATCCTGGTGCGAGCAGGAGAAGGGGCGTGAACATACGCATTCTCCTTAGGCATAGCAGCAATGTTTCCAAACCAATATATATGTTTGGTTGAAATGTTCTCCTATGCCCATTTTCCTGTTTTCCCCAAAACCATTTTTCAGTTGAAGGCCCTAGCTCTCCTGCCTTGTGAGTGCTGATAAGGTGATTGCCTGGCAGCGTTTTATAGAAGTGATATTACTGATATTCTGCACATACAGAAATGAAAGAGTCTGTGGGTCCAGCTCCATTACATCTGGTTCTTTCATGCACATGAAATTGCCTATGATACTGTTATCTGTATTTAAGTACGGGTCTGAGCAAATTACATCAGCTCAAAGAACCGTACCTGTAATTTTCCATAGCTCATTGTCAGCTCCTCATGAAATACCATGTTGCGTTTACTCCTTTACTTTGTATAAGCCGAGCGAGTTGCATTGGAGATGTTGTCCTGCATTGTAAAGCCGCAGGCACATTTCTGTTGGGAACCTGCCTTCATGATTTTTGTGATTGAATAGAAAGGGATTTTGGTTTCTCAAATGTAGTGATTCATGCCCTCTCTACTAGGGGTTCTCGTTTGCCTAGCATTGCTCTAGTTTATGTGGTGCTGAAATTGCAATGAAATGAGGAGTACAGTGAGAACAGCTAGCGAAACAGCATAAATTCAGGAAAAATCATTGACAGAGACACTGGACTCTCAGTTGGTTTGTTTTCAGGGTACTAACCTTCAAGACCTAAAAACAGCATCGCCTGATGTGTGAACAGAAACAGGATTCAAGATACATATACCTGACAGCTGAGGTACATAAACCTGGCTCCTAGCTGTCAGGTATTCAAGGTGAAGAGGGAATAAGTGCTCCAAAGGGTAACCATGGATTAAACCAGGAATTTTGAAATGCCTTGCTCTCAAAGTGATGTGTGTGGGGGGGTAAAGCTGGGCAGGCAGCAGAGACAGGTTCCCGGGGGAGAGCATGAAGGAGAGAGAAGCGGCAAAATTCCCGCTGGAGTCCCTTTGTTTCTGTTGCTAGTAGCTGTCACCCACTTGCAGCAGGCGAACAAACAGAGCACAGTTTCCCTTAATCCAAAAGCCTGAAAGTGAGGACGATTGAGCTCGACTGCCCCGCAAAAGAAGCAGTAAGAAGGGCTCAACCAGGACGGGCGAAACAATGGCCAGGGTCACTCCTCTTGTTTCTGTTCTCATCCTCTGGGCAGCCACGCAGCAGGGAAGGGGAAATGAAGTCACAGGTGAGTGAAGCAAACCTGCACAGAGAGCCACGGCTTTTGTGTAGGACAGCGTGGGTTGGGTGTGGGGTGTCTCCTTATTTGAAATAAATAAAATGGTGGCCGCTCTCTGAAGAACTGGCAATGACGCAGTGACCATTTAAGAAACCTCTGTTGATAATTAACCAAACAAAACCACACCAAGGCAAAACACAACTTTTGTACCCAAATCATAGTCTTCAGGCAAAAACCTTGTCATTTCCTCTGTGTTCCAGTTGAATGAATAGGATTGCTGCTTTATGTTCAGTAATGTGCAAATTTTTATGAAAATTGTCTTTAAAATAAACTTTCAGAGGAAATTATGTGGTAATGTACCTGGCGAATTCTGAGAGATGCATAAAATGAGACTGTAGGTGACATGTTTAACTTTCATCTGTGTTGTAGGCTGTAATTTGGAAAAAAAACCTAACCCAGCTGCTAGGTTTTAACTGCTGAAGTAAATCCTAATTCATTCTTAATTCCTGGTTTGATTTATTTAGATGAGAAAAGATTGTGATTTTTTGGCTGTTTTTTGTTGCATTTTTTTAATTAAGTGGTTTTGCAAGTCTCAGTTAAAATCCAAACCGTATTTTTTAAAGCTTTGCAGACTTTTCTGTTATTTTGTCAAAGCCACATTTAAAGAAGCTGTTGCTAGAGATCGGTGGTCAGCAGAACCCCCGCTCTGCTCCTGTTTAAAGTCAATGGCACTGACTTTAGAAAGAGTTTGGAACATCTGGAAAAATTGAGCTTTCAACCCACTTTTGCCCTATGTTTTGGAGCCTTTGCTTTTTAAAGCTGCATTTGAATCTGCCATCTGTGAACCTGTTCCAACAGATTATTTCTCTGGTTACGTCAAGGCAGGAGAAGGGCTTGTCTCTGGCTCTTGCTGTCCTCCAGTGTAAGGTTTTGCAGATTCCAGCTCACGGGGACATTTCTGGCCCTTGAGCAGCTCTTGTGAGGTTTCCAGGATTGCAACTAAGTCTGTGGTATAAAAGCTATCAGACTTTTTTTTCTTATAGCTGTGTTTTTGATCATGCTGTCAGGTACTGGCTCTGATCTGGGTTTGACTTTCAGTTCTGAGCAGCCTGCTCCTAATGCAGACTTTGCTTTCAGCCTTTCTTCTGAATATTTGTTTCTATTAACAAAGTAGTTGCTTTAATGGTTTTTCCTTTTGCTTAACATAATAAAATTAATACTTTTCCTGCCAGTGCTGAAAGCTGGTGATTGCTAAGATAAAAACTTGAAGCCCAGAGATGACAGGCCTAATGTAGCACTACCAATGCCAGGTGACTCCCTTCTCCTGCTCTGCTACTGACTTCAGCAGTGTGCTGCTGGAAAAAACAGCCAGTGCTGTTTGATTCGCGTGATAGTGCCATAATCCCATCGATGGGGGTTAAAGAGAGCTGACAGCCAATTTGCTAAGGAGCCCAAATTGATCTAAACCGCATTGCTCAGCAGGAAACTGCTGTCAGCAAATAATTGAACTCTGTGAGTGCTAAAACTTATTTTAAACTGGATCGAAGTGACGGGTGATGGTAAGGTTGGTGGCACTGCACCTTCTCCTGTCACCTTCAGTCTAACCTCTTCCAGAGAGGGCATCCTTCTGTACCTCCATAGCCATGTCTCAGGCCTTCTCTTTTGGCTTTGGCAGCCTCATTCCATACCTAGTATCAATGTTTAAGTATGAAATATGATTTCATATCTGCTCTGACAGCTGCAGCTTCTAATTATAAACTGTGTCTAATTCTATAACATTTTATTCTCAGTTTCATACCTGTATTTATGTTGCATATTGCTGTAAAGCCTGAGCCAGCTCAGCTGACTCTGGAATTTTTAGCTTTCCAGTGCTAGGCCCTTGCTGCAGCCTCAGCTCTGCGCTGACGACATGGGTCCCCAGTGTTCTCCTTGCTCAGTTGCTCGCTTCGAGTTCCCGCATTACTCTAACCACAATAATACATCAGTTCTGGAGAAACGTAGGGATCATAGCGACAAGATGCCAGGCTGAACTGTTCTTTCTTACCTGCCCTACCCCCTCTAACATCATTTTATACTGTAACAGTATGATTCCTTAATACAACAGTTTCTTTTTCTCATTTCTATAGAACAAATATTGTTCTCCTCCCACCTCCCCTGATCACCAACAGATGTTTGTGCACTTTCTCCAGATAAAGGCTTGATCCAAAATAATTTAGGTACTTTCTCCTTCCTGCTTTGAGTATTTAGCCATTCAGGCACCAAACTCATGGAAAAAGTAGCTGAATCAGGATTATTATTTTTTTTTCCATGTCTACGTCTAGGAACATTTGTTGGAGTAGGTATTCTTGGGGCATTCCTAACACATGGCAAGTGAATGCTTTACAGTATGCAATGACAGCTACCTGTTTCTTGAAAGGCACTTGAGCCTTATGTGAAGTGGTAATCAATCAAACGCACTGAATAAATAAAAACAGTCCTTGATCTGCTCCCAAAGCCAGATTTTTTCTCTTTTCCCCTCTCCCTGAGGGAAGTCCTAAGTTTAACCACAGAGGGAAGGCCACAGTTGGGTATGGGCTTTCATGATACCAGCCAGACCTCCGTTCTCCTTCCCGGAGGAAGACCTTCTGAGTCACTTCGTGGAGCCAGATTGAGGGACTTATTGTGGCCTCTGGTATGTATCCCATGAGTTCTTCTGGGCTGTCCATCCTTGCACTGCATATGCGTTGTCTTGTTCAAAGCTCTTTTACCAGTCCAGTTCAAACTATACATATATCATTTGTTTAGCTGGAAAACTAAACATGATAAAAGCATGTGATTCCTAAGAACCTGAAGAATTTTTTTTGTTTCTTTCTTTGAATTGTTTTTACATGTTTCATCTCCTCTGGCAAGAGATAAGCTGTACAAATAAGATATGTCATAAATACTTTAATTTTATGCTTGCTGTGTACACTGTATTAGCTTCAGTCAGTCTGTTGATTGGCCCTGGTCCCCTAAGAGCTCTCAGAAATAACAGTCCTACCACACTTGAATCTCTGCAGCTAAATCGTGTTTATCCTTATTAAAATATCTTTTGCTGTGTCTAAAAGATGGTCTAAGACCATCTAAAAGAACTTTTTAGTTCTATCCCATCTCTTGCCCAAATGGGGCACAGGGTGACTCAGCCCTATGGCTTGTATAACATCTTATTAAGGGACAGCCTAATGTCTGTGACATGACTGTAGGTTGCTCAATGCTAATTCAACTCCATCTGTTTTTTGTTGTTTTCGCTTTTTTCTTTTTACTGCTCCTGGTCAAGTACTTCAGTTTTAAGTAAAGCATATAACAAAACTAACTTCAATCCTCATCATGACCAGCTTCAGAACCTCAGAAACTGAGTCCCATTCTTAGACCTGTGTGAAATTATGTAGTTAACGAACTTATCACTAACTTCATATGTATTGAAGTCAATGAACCACAGAGGCTCTCAGAGGGCCTGGTCTAATACCGTCTACTACAAATGCAGACGGGCAATGCAGAAGCTCCAGGAATACCTTTTGTGTCAGATACCTGAAAGTTCTTCCCAGTGATGTAGGAGTACCCAGTTTTAGCCTAGGGCAGTGTCTGAAGGATGTCTTATTCCAGACATCTCCTGTGACTCATCTGCCCATGAGTGGCTCACCCTGCATTCCAGTTATAGTCGGAGCAAGATGAACACTTCGGCAGTGTGAGCCTGGAGTGGAGATCTAACGTACTTGGATGACTGTGCTCTGGAAGTGCCTATTCTGCTCCGCTGTTAATTTCTATTAATGTATATTAATTTACTTCACACTTACTTGAGTTAAATTGCCCTTTTTCGGCTTTATACCTGAAGGCACAGAGAGGTCTTTGAATTTTCTGCCAATATGCATCCTTTTATGACTGAAATGATTCCTATGACAAGCAGTCACTACTGATTTTTTCTTCTGTCCATTTTCTTAAGTGACATTCTTCCTAACATCAGTCTTCCTGGAAATCATTCATCTGTGTTGATTCTGTCACTGCTTTCTCATAACAATACTTTTAACTAGACACCGCAGGGAACTTATGCTGCAGGGTGACAAGTTAGTGTCAATCCCTCTCTTTCCTGTTTTTTTCTCCTAGAAAAAGGCCTCTCTTTGCTAGGCTATCATCTGTGCAACTATAGCCTGACCAAAAATGTGTTTAAGATGGTTGCCTACCAAAAGTCCTATGAGAAAAACACTTCCTGTGGAGGATGGATACCATGGATGGTATGTCCCCGGACATACTATAAAACACAGTATCATACTGTTGAAATCCCTGAGACCATCAGCCTTACAGATTGCTGTGAAGGATATGAACAAGTTGGACTCTACTGCTCTTTAGGTAAGTTTTAGATTAATAGTTGAAATAAATGCTTCTGCTGGAAGAGAATTCATTTAAACTGAGACATGTAAAGGCTTAATTCAGTTCTGGGCAATATGTTCCTGTTCACTGAAATCACTGAGTCTGCAAAAATCTGCAGTAAACTCGGTTCAACGTGGTAAGGAGTAGACGTGAAACACCAGTGCTCATGGTTCTTCCTATTTGCCACCCTTATTCACAAATTTACTAAAGTTCCAGGTGGCCAAGAAGAAGGCACTCGCTTGTTATCACTAGAAGTGCTTATTACTTGCCCTGGCTCAGGCCAATATCTGTGGCCAAGTGGGATAACTTATGTAGTCTTGCTGTGAGCTGTCTGCTCTTGATGTGTTTGCATTTACTCTAGGAGCTTTCTTCTCAAAAGTAATTTAGGATGCACTTACAATAACATTTCCTTTGATTTGGAGCAGGGCCAGTTCCCAGGCTGATAACCTAATTTTGGGTTAGCAATTTAATTTAAAACAACCTGTGGCCTTGGGCAAGATGGTACCAACCGTTTTCCTATCAAAGCTATATTAGGGACCATTTTCTCAGGTGCTTCCTTGGTTACCTAGTGCTATGTTGTTGAAAGTAGTGAACCTTTTAGTGGATCTGATCTAACTTCTGAGTTATAACAAGACCCTGATTGGGAAGACTTAATCATCTTTGACTCAAGATGGGAGCTTTTCCCTCTTCCCACATCAGGACTACTGGCTGTCAACAAGAAATTCCTAATTTTTAGCAAGACTCAAGTCACAGGTGGAAGGGATTCCTTGGGGAAAATGAGTCTCCAGAGAGTTTCCAATGAGTTCCTGTGACAAAGTCCCAATGGGTATTGGTCTACCTGAGTTTGGTGTAACTTAATACGTTTCCAATAACATTAAAAGGGAGCAAAGGGTTTTGTGAAACCTTTTCGGTAAAAGAGGAATTTGGTTTGCTTTATATTAAGTCCTTTAAGAACATCTGTAATGAAGCTGAAGTTGTGCTTGGAAAAAAAATTGTTCAGGTAGCATTTTGCACTGGATTATATATGTATTTGTTTGAGAAGATTCAAGTTATACCCATACAACTTTTTTTTTTTTTTTAATGCAGCTTTTCATTAAAAGTTGTATGCTTTTAATCTGAATTAGATTAATTTCTGTCAGCACTGGACTGTTCCAGCATCCAGCACTCTTCTGCAGGACATAAGTTTGCCTCCTGTTTTCAGCATGACATTTCATTTTCTCCACTTCCCCTTTTCATGTTATGGTCATGGGAATGTACGTAGTGTCAACACTGTAACAAAAGATCAAAAAAGAAAGGTCCTATTGCAGCCCTGGCCCTCCTTTTGGGTCACAGGACGTGAGTGACTCAGTTCTATGGGAATGTCGCTGAACCTGCTCCTGCATTGGATCATATAATGTGACACAAGAGGGTATGAGCCATATATATTGTCATGGGATGCGTCAAGAAGAATGTGTTCATCCTGCCTTTAAATTGATTCAGAGCATTGGAAAATGAATCTCCAAACTTTTTTTTTTTTTGCAAGGTGTTCTCTCAACATTTACTGGTAGAATATTGTATCTAGCAGGAAAATGCTTTTAACAGAACACGGATCAGAACACAGAAGTGGTCATTGCGTTTTATTTGTTCTTAAAACGATTTGCTAGAGAAGAAGAAGAAAAGCATAATTAGGCACACATCATCCCTCAGTTACTGTATCCTGCAATTGTTTTGTCTCTGTGGCTGTGGTGGAGTGTCAGCCAGGGCAAAATCTGACCTGCAGGTTACAGTATTTCCAGGCAGTCTTGCTTGACGGGCAAAGGACCCACTGTTGATAATGCGTATTTTCCAAGCAGCAGTTCCAGGCTGGGAAAAATCTCCAGTAGATCTAATTAGTGTTGAATAGTCACTTCAGTAAGGTCTTTTCAATATGCACACGTGCATACCTGTGTGCACGTATGTAGTGTAAATAAATTAATCCAATGACAAGGCTGAGAAGCAGTTGGAGAAAACTGCTTTTTAATTCCATAGTACAAGAAAATAACTGTGTCAGCCAAATGTTAAAGAGTGACTAGCTAGTTCTGTTTGCCACTATTTGCACAAGAAACTCCTTGATGGATAATGATTTTCAAAGTGCTTCAGAACCTCTAAAATTCGAGACCACCTTCTTGGGTGGAAAAAAAGGCATCCTGGTAACACTTTAAATATTTTTCCAGGTTAATTATATGCCTTTAAAAAGCATATTTAAAGAAATTTTAGGCTTGAGAAGTGTCAATGAGTTTATTTCTTCTAACATTAACAGATCTGGAAATCTCCTGTAAAGCTTAGCTACGGAATTTCCGATCTGCCCATGCCACGTTGTTGATATACAATCAGGGCAGGTTTGTCTGAAATACTGTGGTCACCTTGACTCTTTTCCTGTCAAAGTAAATTTGGGAATATTTTAAACCATAAAAGGATTTGTCTGGCTTCTAGGTGATTTCTCTGTTTAGATTATTCCAGTATCTTTGCTTTTCAGGGCATTAGTCATATATTCTATGAATGGTAATGCACTGTCTAGACACAGTCTTAAATAAATGATGAAAAGAGAAACTGGAACTGCTGAAATTACTGCACAGCATGCTGTTGAACTACTTTTATTTTCTTCTTGATGTTATCCATGCTGGCATGCCCTCCATCCTACCAGGAGCTGAAGGGTCTGTATGACTTTTCACAGTAACCTGGTCCTGGCTGCTCCCCACCTTTTCTTCCTGGAAGGAAACATTTACCCTTGCCTGGAATATGACAGGCTCTGCTTTTCTTATTAATTTACTACTGGGGCAAAAATATCTGTATCAGTAGTCAAGTTACTCTGGTAGTTCTCACTAGTTGCCCAGCAATCCCTTAGGATAGTATTATGCATGTGCACACACGTACACACAAACTATTTTAACTTTTTAAAAATTATGTATCTAAAAGCTAGAAAGTGCTAGAATTAATTCTAAAATTAGAATTAAATAAAAACAATCATTGTCTCCTCACCTTTTGCCTATGCACACAGACAAATAAACGCTGTTAGTTACCTGACCCCGCTGCCTTACCCTGAGGACCAGGTTTCCGTGTGCTGCTCAGGGCGATAGAGCCCTTCTAAAGAGCATCCCAGCAGCAGTGTCTTGGCCTCCACTTTCACTGCATGGTTCAGTGCTCTGTTAAGCCTCTCCCTGAACAGAGAATTATTTATCGCCTCCTGAGGTGAATCCTGGGGTGATGCCCAGACAGCAATTTATCTTCATGAAGCCTGTGGGAGGGGAGGGAGGCTGTCTGCCTTTCACAGCTGCAGTGAGACTTGGATCACATCATTCTGTGTGCCCACTCCGAGACACCTAGGGTGTGATTTCTATTTTTCACTTATTTATTTTTATCCCCGGAGCGCCTGGTGCTGCCTTCAGCACCTTGTGTGTTTGGAGCGCGGAGCCTCGTGCCCCTCATGGCAATGATGAGCAGCGCCCGATTGCTGAGCAGATCCCAGGCCTGTGGGTCCGGTTGCCAGACCTGTGAAACCCACGGCTCTGAAAGGTGGTTCTTGCGAGAGACTTCTCCAGCATCTTGCAGGATTATTATTATTTTTTTTTTAAGGCAGAGGCAGGGTCCAGTTCTCCTGGCTAGTTTTTATTTGCCTGAATCGGTGGTGTGGTTACTTCTCCTGGTGGCTGGTTTGGCCATCCGCCTTCTACCGTACTGCGTAAGGTGAAACCAGAGAGCTACAGGCAAGAGGCTCCTTCCTTATCTGCCATCTAACCCTGCCTGATCCCTGGCCAGGGAGCCAAAGAGTGCATCAGTGTGTGATGAAGGTTGGTTTTTTTTGCACATGTACAAAAAGACTGAAATAAGAAGACCCAGACAACTTTAATCCTGGAGTTTCTTAACAAGAGCACTTGATTTGCAAAGTTCAATTGAGTGCGCTTTCCGTGCATAACTTCCTCAGGTTTACAGAAAAACAACTGTAAAGTAAAAAAGCCATTCATTTCAGGTGTCCTGGTAGCTCCGCAGCGGGGCTGGGGCCTTTCGTCCCCTGTGTACAGACATGCGCATGCTGGGTCTAACCAGGGCAGCGGGGAGCTGTGACATGGCTGTCCCCTCTGCCTGGGCCATTACCAGAAAGCCATGGGACAGCGGTGTCCCTGGGGGCACGTGGGCAGCACTGCAGCATCCCCCTGGCAAGGGAAAGTGCCAAAACACGGGAATTGCATGCTTTCACCCATTTTATTATTGTGGGCTCTGGTGAATACCAGCTCCACTTTCACGTTACCCGTTGCCTTTGGGATTTTGTAAACCTTGATCACACCCCACCCTCAACCTTCTCCTTGCCACAGCAAAGTTCCCAGTCTTTTTAGTAGCCTTTCCTTGCAAGCTCTCTGCTCCACTCAGTCGCCCACCCTGTGCCTTTCCCAACTGCACTAAGCCCAGGGGCAGCTGTGGGCTCACCCCAGGCTTCTGCTGGCTCTCACCAGTGGCTGGTATGAGCACCAATGAGCCAGAGCACGGCCATGTTGTGGTGATACTGGTGGGATCAACCCCTTGGAGGCAGCACTGGCTAAATTTCAACAAGTTTGAGCATGCACAAGTTGCTTTCGTGCTTCGAAGGCCATGCTCCCACATCGTCCCACAGCTGCGTCCTTGCCGAATTTCAGCCCCTGGCTCCAGAATGTGTTCTAGCGAATGGTGCGGCTTTAAGTATTTGTCAGATGCTGAGCCAGCACATCCGGACACTGTCCTCCATCCCATTTAAGCCCTGGACAGGCAATCAGGATGGATAACATCCATCTGAGCAGGTAAAGTCTAGCAACGCTCAAAGATGCCGAAAACAGGGTTGTTTGATGAAACCTGTCAGTCTGCCTTTGCAACAGGCTTTGCCAGGAGCTCCTTCTGTAACATCATAGATTTGTCTCCACCTTCTGATGCCTGAGACGAATGCAGGATTTTGGTCCCCAGCTCTGCCGCACCCTCTGAGTGAAACCCTGCCGCTGCGGGTGCAAGGAGGGAGAGGAAAGAGGTTGCAGCTGGGCCAACGTTGTCCCTCAGCATCTGTCTCCTGGGACATCCCCCCAGCCTGGCGGCTGTCCTGGGGACAGGCTGGTAACTGCGCCTTCAGCTGCTAAGCACTAGGTGCTGCATTTCTCCTTCTGCACGTGTGCGCAGATAACGGAGGAGGAAACTCTACCTGACTGATGGACGAGCTGGCAGGCCCGCTCCCCGGTGCTGGCAGTGTTGCTCGGAAAATGTGTAGCTCAGGGTGACCATCCCCAAGATGATCGAAGTGGAAAGCGTAAATCGAATTTGCAAAGTGCATCTGGTGTGATTAGGCAGAAATGTGATGTGAATCCATCCCCGTTTCCGCTGATGCGAAAATGATGACCTTTAGATTTTAGATAAATGGCTAATGTGGCACTCAGCCAGGACTCAGTAGTGTTTTCTGAGACCGCATGTGACCCGTTAAATTGCTTACACCACAGTTCGACGTGGCAGAAAAGGACCTGGGCGGAAAAAGCTGCTTTGAACCTCAAGCTTGCTCGAACTGCACCTGAATCTTAGAGCTGGAGAGATTTCCATGCCCGAGTCCAGTTTACCAAGGTTCCCCTGGCTCATTTAAGGGTGACCGAGGCGTTACTGTGACTTTGGACTAGAAATCAGGAAGAGGCTTTCTAGCAGTAGGACCCATTTGGGGGAATGACCTGCAGTGCCAGCCCCAGAGCCAGAAGCAGAGGGTCCTGGTCCGTGCTGGGAAGCAGAATAGGGCTACAGGGCTTGCTGGACCCAGAATTAGCTTGGGCTAGATTGCACAGGGTAAGAGTTTCCTTATTTGCTGCCCAGAGCTCTTGTGGTTCTAATGCCAACTCTACTTGTAAGATGCTCACAGCCCCATTGAAGTGTGTACTCACTGACTGTGTGCACGCAGGGTATACACACACACAGTATGTCAAATGCAATATAAAAGAGTGTGCGAAGGTGCTGTCCTATATATACTGCATGCAAATCTTTAAAATTACACCTGGAAGTAGCCTGCATGCTGCTGAGAGGTCTTAACTCGGTGCCTTCACTATTCTCCAGCTTGTGGGTTCTGGCAGGTTTTTCAGTGGAGGTGTGGACCCCTATCATTCAATGGTGCTTAATTTTCTTAACTACCTTCAGAGAGTCTTGACAAACATACTGTGGGACCCTCAGAAGACACAGACCATAGTCTTAAAACCTCTGGTTGTAATGTACTGTTTTTGCATATATGACTGCATGCCCAGTTGCAGCAGTGGCTGAAAATTACACGTGTTGAGTTTTGCATGCCATGTGTTGAGCTTTGTCCCTGAATTGGAGACTGAACTGGGGATTTGGATTGCTAAAAATGAGACCTGTTATGGAGTGTGCCAAGGCTCTCTATTTGCAATAGGCTCCAGTCTATCATGGATTTGCAGAGAGCAGGACCTGACATGTGCATGTGGCAGCAAGTGACAGAGATTTAGTTTAAAACTTGATGAATCAATATCATTTGCCTGTTTAAAAAACTTATTTTACTGAGGCCAAAACTCATAGACTCAGTTCCCTTCTGCTTCTCAGAAACCACAGATTTACTTTTATCCAGAGCCTTAGGATAGCAGAAATTGGAAACCCACAGAAATGGCAGTTCAAGGTAAATCTATAGTTTGCTATAGACCTTTCATTTGCTATGGACTTTATTATGTTGAATGTGGTTTTCCTGCTCTGCAACCTTCTTCTATTGCAAGAATAATTTTTATTTTTCTCCAGGCTGACTTTAATTGCCTCGTAAATGGATCAAGAGTTTGTAGGATCAAAAAGTTGTAAGCACAAAATGAATGGAAAAGGTTAAATGAAAACTCCTGATTTCTAGTGTAGACACTACTTGTTTGCTTTCATCATTATGTATTATTTGGATTAGTCAGAGCTGGCATCAGGTATGTTTTCTGTCTTGCAGTGCTCCAATTTCTCCACATTTAGAATCCATCTACTTATCTACCTATCTAATCTATCTTTCTGCCTATCTATCTGTCTGTACATCATTATTAGCAGAAAATTACCGGTTCAAGATTTCTGTAACAGAAATGCCATGAACAAGAGAAAATTCTGAGAACTTTTACACTGCTGAAATGAAATAATGGCATTTAGATCGCTGTTGTCTCCCCATGAAAACCTCAGAACAGATGCACTTCTAAAATGAGGAGGAAGTGTTTGCTATAAATTAAATAGCACAGTTTTATGGAAACAATTTTCTATATTTTTGGTCTCAGAAACGTTTTTGTTATTTAGCGTTCAACAGGTCCAGTGTATTTGCCTCAAGACCTGGTATTTGTCCAAAGGAGAACACGGAAACATCTGATTATCCTTGCACGTTCGATGCTGAATGTCCAGGGCTTAAAAAATGCTGCAACTCATCCAAAGGAGAGGGCTGTGTGGATCCAAAGCCAGAGGGTATGTTACTGATAATTTCAGGACTGCTTCTAATAGAAATGTGCTTAATTTTTCCTTCTGAGGGTGGGAGTGGGCAGAACAACTGTTGCCATAGCTCTTATAAAACAAATATGGGAATCTGCCTTAGGTCAGCTCCAAGATATTTGATTTCAGTGCTTGAGCCCGTAAGGCTGAGCAGGGAGTGCTACAGGTCTGTTGGACCTCGCATGGCTTCTCCTCCTCAGCTGGCACTGCTGTCTGCAGCATATGGTGACGGGAGCAGCGGCTGATGGCTGCACACGGGCCCTTCGTAATCTCAAAGTTAAAGCTTGCTTCAGTTTCTCAGAGCCTTCCTACAGCTCTGTAGCTTTCTATAGCATCAGACCTCAGATGACTTGGCTGCTTTATTTTGTGCACTTCAGAAAGGATATTCTGGTACAACGTGACGGTGCTGGTGAAGATGGATTTTAATGAATTAATCAGAGTGGATTCCCACCTTCTGAATCATTCACGCCTTTTGCACTCCATGGTACGTACGAACACAAGCGCTCTTGTGTGCTGTGCATTGTGTCCTCACCTCTGTTACTCACTGACTACCGCTTGCTTCAGCCCACAGTCCTCCAAGCTGGGAAACACCTTGCCAGCTGCTCCCCCTATTTTTTGGCCCTAACATATTCCTCATTGGTGAATGTCACCCTCATCCTCACAGAGCTCAAGTAAAATTTATCTATGAGGTCTCTGCCAAGGGCAGAGAAAGCTTTCACATTCTGAAATATAGTTTTCTTCCTGCCTGAATGGTGTCTGCTCCAGCTTCAGCTCAGCTCGGTTTTGGGTTTATCGCAGAGTGGGTCTGGATTTCATGATCTGCAAGGTGTATCATACTTTCTAATATGGGGTTTTGAGTTGAACCTTTCAAGAGCGAAATCAGATCCATGACACTGGGAACTACATGGGAGGTTGATTCTGCAGTGCCAGAAGTTTCGCTGTGAAAACCCAGGGTGGTGCCACGGGACCGTGTCTGGACCGAGGGCATTTCATTGTGACCCCTGCCACAGAAGCAGCGCGCTGGGAGACAGCGGGGAGTTGCTTTTTCCGTCGGACGGAGGCTCTGCCTCCTGCATGGATGAGCAGTGGCCGTGGCAGCAGCAGCGCGGCGTGCCTCTTGGCGTCCCAGCCGCCGCAGAGAGGACGAGTCCGAGGCAGGCAGTAAAACGCAGCCGTGACAAGGGCACGAGGTGTTTGCCCTTCTGGCTCACTTCTCTGAAGACGGGTCTGCAGGAAGAGACCCCTGCAAACTAAAGCCATGTTCAGACAAGAGGGCTCTCTCTGTCCACGGAGTGGTATTTAGGAAAGGCATCGAGGAACTAGGACAAAGGTTCTCCAGGCCTTTTCCCTAGTCCATGTCAGCATCTCACAGAGAAGACCAGGCTTGGATGTGGCCTTTGGAAAGTACCCAACAAGACAGTTCCCTAGGTCCCTCCGTTTTCATTTCTGCTCCTCCCCAGTTTCCAGCTGGGAGTGGGCAACCAGCAAAGGAAACTTCTCTCATCCCAATCTAGCACTGACAGGCAGGACAACACAGGTGATTTTGGTGTTTAAGATGACACGCCAAAGAGACTTTTCCCATATTTTCCTGGGTTACATCCTCCTGTCTAAGCATTTAAGATCTGACACATGCATCTCCACACCTTACTTAGCTTGTCTTTATTATACTGTAACTCTTTTGTGAAATGCGATAAGAAGAGCTCACCTTGCATAAATACAGACCTAAATGGTGCCGCTTTCCTGAAGTTTCTGATGATTCTCATTGCATAGGTTACACCTCATTGACATACAGCTGTACTGATAAAGAAATGAGATACCAAAGTGTTTGTTCACCTGTTTTCCAGATTACTGGTGCATTACAGCCCTTGAATGCCTCTGTGCACCATATCCAGAGTAACCAAGCACAAATATATGCTGGGACAGTGGCCTCTCAGGTTCTCATTGGACTGCATCAACCAACTCCACTAGCAGAGGTTTCTTCTTCCTTGAAGGACATCGTGAAACGCGTGTATGAAGTGATTGACGCAGATGTACAAGGTTATTTATTATAATCCTGTCCCTGGTGGAAGACTTTTCAGGGGGTTTTGTCCCTCTTCACTTGGGATTTTGTCTATATGGACTATCAATTGGCTTTCAAGAATAGAGTGCAGCGAATCTTATGAACTTTGCAAATATGGCTGTAACCCACATATTCTAGGATGAAGAGAGGGTTGTAGTTAATTTTGGAATGAATAGTTTGGAGGGGAATACTCCTGCTTCCTCAATTAAATTTATTTTCTCCTAATAGCACAGCCCTTCTTCATATGAAAAAGCAAGGGTATTCAAGTTTGTAGCACAATCATCAGTTGTATTAAGCAGGCTCTCAAGTGTCTGAAGTATTCTTGGGAAGCAGATATACTCTGTTTTTACAGACTTGTGATGCTTCCAGTAACTTGCATGAAACAAGGCATATCTGTAGTCTGTTAATTACTACTGCGTATTAACCTACTTTTTAAATGTTAGGTAAATATTTAAATGTGTTTGGTTTAAATTAATTTAATCTATTTATTATTGCATAGTTATCTGAAGATTTTCACTCCTGAAATGCATCCAAGAGCACCGTTTCTCATCACTTCTTATTCTGTACTTACTTTTGAAAACTCTGTCCAGCTTTCAGTGAGATCCCTGGGTAGATCTCTTTCCCCCACCGCTGATTTCTCTCAGGTTTGGATGACACCCCGGAGCTGTAAGAGAGAGCTGCCGCTAATTGTCATCTTAATCCAAACGTTCTGATAAAGAGTGATGGGGTTATAACTGAATGGGGGCTAGTTTCAGGGAAGGGCAACATTCTTATTTCACTGCACCCACATAAACCTGGAATTTCTTCAGCAGAGTTACTGTAGATTTACACTGAATTTATCCTATCCAGAGCCTGGTCTATACGCACTGCAGATCAGTCTTGATGCTGCTGTCAGTATCTGTGTAAGCAGTGTTCTTCTTCTCAGATGTCAATGAATGTTCCTATGCTGAATTCAATGCTTGTCCTAAGCAAAACACCTGTGTAAATCTGGAGGGTTACTACAGCTGCAACCCTGAGCACGAACATGCAGATGTCAGCCCTCACCAGCTGAGCACAAGAAAGGAAGGTAAGAAATGTGGGTGTCACCTTGGGAAATACTGAGAATGAGCCTGCAGGGCTTTATGGTCTATCGCAGGAGCCACCTGCAAGGCAAAGTTTTCTGGAGTGTGCAGTGCCCCTTCTCCTCCTGCTGGCAGAAGACACAGCGTAATATAGCTTACTAGCTGTTTATGGTGAAATGCAGTGTATTTATTTCAAAGTACCGGGCTGTTTCTCATATTTCACCCTCAGCTGTCCTTACTTACCTGCCAAAACCTCTAGCTTCAGACCAACTGCTTCTCAGAGCAAGTCATTCACTGCCAGTACACCTCCCCAGCCCCCCAGGGGAATATGATTAGCGACGTTATTTGTACATGAAGTCTCCTTCCTGTTTTGTCTGCATGACTGCAGCCTGGACTCCATGGCTGTACAATCCCACCTTGAGCTGCTGCCCTGTCACCAAGTCCTCTGCTGGAGGCAGCTGGAGTTTGGCAAAGAGTGAAATAATTCTTTCCAGCACCAGTTCAGCAAAGTATATAGGCATATACTTGCAGCCAACGGACACCAATAGGCCTGCTAATAGGCTTAAAGATAATGAGATAGAACAGTGCTTGCAGATTCAATGCTTTAGTTAGAAAACAATTTTACAGTCCTTTAATCTCAAAAATTAAGATAATGTATTGCTTTATGCTTGTATGATATAATACGTTTATTTTCATTTCTATTTCTGTTACTTCTATTGCTGTTTTTAGCTGCTGAAAATGTGAATGGTATTACTTTGGATTGGCTTTGTTAGGAATGCTTTAACTCTTTGATAATGCTATTTGTCCCTTAGGCATGGCATTGTCTACTCCAAGCTCAGAACTGGACCCCATTAACGCTGGCAATAGCTCTCTGTCTATGAGTAATTCAAGTCTCTTGTCCATGACTAACCAATCTACAGATGCTGGGTGCTGTAAGTAACTTTGGATTTGAGTGAATGTTGTCTTGCTTTAATTCAGGCATTTTATGATCCCTTTTTTCTGGGTCTGGTTGAGTTACAGGAGGGTGTTCACAAAAGCTGATGGTATTTTTGGAGTGAATCTCCTCCTATGGAATTGGCAGGAGAGAGGGTCTCCCAGTGGGAGATTTGGATCAGGGGCTGTGGTGCTGTGAACCGACCCCTGGAGAAGCCCCACTGTTATCCCCATGGCTGCCAAGGGGGACTGGCCTCCTGGCAGAGGAGGGCTGCTGGGCTTCTTGAGCCACTGGTGCCTGGCGAGCTGTTCAGGTGCAGGTCCCGTCACAGGGCTTGGGCTGGGTAGTCCAAATCCTCCAGCGTGAGGAGGCATGCCAGCAAGGGCTGTGGGAGGCCAGCATCACTCTCTCACCCCTGGGCCCTGCTGAATGCATGGCCTGGGCTTGTCCTGAACTGAGGTACAGGAGGATCTGCTACCGGTGCAGGAGCTCCTCCTGGCCATGGCCACTGGGATGCAGTCTGTGAGGAGGTTGGTGGGGGACGTGAGTTGGGGAACCTGGCCACAGCCACCTTACATTGAAGTTGGCCTTTGTGAATACGCCCCGCTATGCATTACAGCTGTCTGAGGGACTGTGATGGGAACAGAGCCTGATAGATTTATCTTTACGTCAGTGACTTCAGTCCTTTCAGATGAGAGTGGACACAACCTTTTTTTAACAACATCCTGTTCTTCTTGTGGGAGGAAATAGCTTTAAGTATTTCTTTGTCTAGTTCACAGAGACGGGCTGGATTTTCTTGTTCTTCATCTTTATCCACAGCTTCTGATCTAAGCTGAAACTAAAGGAATTAGACTGAAGTCCTAGAGCAGGGGTGGTATGGCTTTGGGGGCTTTTGGCAGCCACCTGTCCCAGAACTGGCCTGGGAACAATTGTGTCCCATTGAAATAACTGAAGAAAACAGCCCTTTTTCTTAGCTTAACCATTAGCATGAAAGAATGGATGTTGTGGCAACAGCATGCCGTGGTCTCTAGTTTAGTGTTGGGGGCTGACATTCATCTCACCCGACCTCAGCTGCCTACAGGAGATGTGTCCAGTCTATCCTTGTCATCTCAGTTCTCCCTCTGGTTTGTGGAGACAGGCAGGCTCTGCTGGAGGGCAACTCACCCTACCTGATTTAGACATCTCCTCCTCCTTCCAGGAGGAGAATCATCTCTGAAGGGTTCAGTCTTTTTCCATTGACATGACAATGATTGCGCTGGACTAGCATGGTATAAATAGGTAAAATGCTCACGCCTGCTCTGACCCCAGCCTGTAAAAGCTGACATCTGTGGGGTTTTTCCAGGCATAAATCAAGGCAGCCTTTGCCTAAGAGATGCATTTTAATGATTAAAGTGACAAGCAAAGCAGGTGTAAACACATGCAGAGTACACGGATTCACTCTTCCAAAGTTATTTCTGCTGCTTGAACCTGTAGCTCACTGGATGGTTATTAGTGTTACTAGAGATTCGACACAAAAATGCATAGTAAAAAAGAGTAAATGTCCAAGCAATCAGTCTAGTGGGATGGTTCTTGGACGAGGGGACCTTGTACAATGAAAGGGACCCAATCTGCCCTGACATAATGTAAAGAGGAGTTTCCCCTGTTGACTGTCAAAGTGCTTGTGTATAATGGATTTGGGATGGAGTTTCCCCTGTTGACTGTCAAAGTGCTTGTGTGTAATGGATTTGGGATATCACAGTGCTTTAAAGAAGAAATGTTTTTTCTGTGATGACTCTTCCTGGGACTGCGATAGATCCCTCTGCAATTAGAAACCACCGAATCTTCAGCGTTACCAGCAATGGTTTTGAAATGTCCTGGCATGTCACGTCTACGCTAAACCATACTTTCCAAGTCCAAGTGTTCAAGGGCAAGGAGATTGTACAAAACCTGACAACAGAGGAAATGAAAATGGAGGTGTCTGGACTGGAAGCAGGTGTGATGTATTCAGTAGAGATCAGCTATGAAACCTGTGGAAAAACCAGCACCTCCCATCAAAATGTTAAAACAGGTAAATAGCCGCTTAAAAATATTTCCCCTGCTCTCTCTGTCTGTCTCTCTTCCCACTCATTTGCAGTTCAGCAATGATTCATTTGGTCCTCCCCAGGCTCCTTTTCCCATATCCTTCAGCACTTTTTCTCCCCCCTACCCCAGCATTTATGCAGTCATCTGGATTATCAGGCAGCAGGACTCTGGCCTCAGTTAATAAAACAGAGCTGGAGCTGACTCAGACTGTTATTACAGATATCAGGCTAAACTAGAATACACTCTTTTTTTTTTTTGCCTGGTACTGCATTCTGCTACTACCAGTAAACCATCTCCCATCGGGCCCCTTTTTTAGTGGTTGATGGCTGTGGCCAGCGAGGAATCCAGTCAACTGGTTTGGCAAGGGCTCAGCTGAGCTAAGAAGAGTGCCCAGAGGAAGGGCAGATCTAGTTGAATATTTGTGAGTGACCAGGATGAAAGGGAGTAACAAGACCAGTGTAAGCACCTTGCAGAATACCTGCATAGTTTCATTTGGTTAGCAAGTGATACTACCTCCCTGAGACCCTAGTGTGTTGATCAAAAGTAATTTTGCTTTTCATTTATCCTTAAATTATTTCCTGAGACTCCATGCAATAAATAAACAAACAAACCGTGTTCTTTCTTTACAAAGCAGGCAGTGAACTATTTCGTACTGGGCTGCTGTTTATGTTTACCCACATGAGCCTTCCCTCTGATCAGAGGAGGGAAGACTCCAGTTCGGGTCAGAAGGACACGGGTCCCTTTGTGGAGGCAATGTAGGAGCTCTAAGTGGTTACAGAAACAGGAGACTGAACTTCAGAGTGTGAAGTTGGAACCCTTGAGGAAAAGAAAAGATTTCCAAAGACAAGGCCAAAGAGTAACAGCCTCAGACTGTTTATGCAGGTTAAAGCAGCTATGGATTCCTTGGCTCTTGGTTTCAGCTCCCGTGCCCTGTACGTTAGCTGTCAGTGCTTACCAGACAGAGGAAACAGCATGCAGATTTTATTTTTATTTTCAGTTTAGGAATATATTTACTACCCATGATACCAAGATCAGGAAAAAAGTAATAATTGTGACCAATGGACTAGAGATGAGCTGACAGGCAGTTCAACCCCAGATGTAAATCAAATGCAGGAGTTATGTAGGACCAGGTCCACAAGGATGTGTATATACCCTGCTCTCGCTCAGATGGAATTAGGCACCAAAATATTTTTGTGGGCCTGATGTAAGTGCATCTCCTCAATGCATGGGAGGCTGTAGCACAATATTGGCTTTATTTTCTTGATTTAATATCAAACTCTCTCAACTCTCTCTCCTCCCCACCAAAAAAAAAACCAAAACAAAAAGACGGAACAGAAATACCAGAAAATTTTCTCTGTCTATATTTCTCTTACTACCTGCACATTCAGGTCTAGTATTCTGTGTATATTTGGGCCTGAAACAAATGCCTGCAAATCAGTTCTAGATATAAGCATTTTATCCAGGCCATGCCGGCGCCAGTAGTGCTAACTACAGCAGTGCTAATTGCTCACAGCACTGGGCTGTGCATCTGAGATTTTGGTCTGGGTGCATCAGTTTTGACTGGATCCTTTCCTCTTCAGATTTGTCAGTGTGTGTTTTGGTGTTGTGTCCTACAGAGGCTAAGATATTTGGTGTTACTCTGAGGATTGTCAACTACAACTTCACTGAAGAGTTCCGTGATGCCAGCAGCTCAGCATATGAAGAATTTTCAAGACTGTTGCTTAGAGAGGTAATGCTAAAATATCTCTGGGTAATATATTTTACTTCAGTTTAGAATTTAATGTAATAGAGGATTTTGTGCCTGGCTGAAATGTCCCTTGGAAATGATAATATTGTTTCCTATGACCTTTCTTTATAATTAACACACAATCCAACTGACTAAACAGATCAAGCCCTTGGTCTTATTAGCAACGGAGCCTATGAGAATTTTCCCTTACAGAATAGTAAAGGAATTAAAAATCCAGGCATGCAACAGGGACTCCTTTCCTTGGATCTTTACTTTGGCAGCAAACTTGCACTAAATCGACTTGAGGCTTTTTAATGGATTATTGAAATGACATTGCTGGCATTCATTTCAGTGCTGTCCTCTCAGTAAGTGTTTGGCTGCTCTCAAAGCTCTTTTTTCTTTAAGCAAAAGTGACTGGGTCAGGCTTTCTTCTCCAGCCCCATTCACTGCATGCACACGTGCAGCCACTATCAATGCTCAGGTGTAATCAGCCATCAACAAAACTTGAGTCATGAACTCTGTTTCCAGCTCTCAGCTTCCCAGACAGGCAGGACGGTTCAGACGCAGCAATCTCTCAGCGTTTTGTTGTATAGGACGGGGCCCAGACAGAGGAATTCAGATCTCCATCCAAAACTATACTTTCCCAAAACAAAGAGGGACTGATAAACACGTGTCAATATAAAACTGAGGGGGGAAAACAAAACAAGAAAAAACCAACAGTGGAGCTGTATTTTCAAAGGCAGCCCAGAAGAGGCGTTTACTCATGAGAAATTGCAAGCTGAACCTCCTGATGTGGTTTTATTTTCCATAGCTGCAAATTGCTCGCTTTTGTTGTGCAGGAGGACTTTTGTCGGTGAATCTCCTCTGAGGCTGATGCAGACCTAATCGGCATCATGATGTTGGGAAGGAAAAGGAGCGATGCCCATCTGAGTTGCTTCTGCCTCACTGGGAGCACAGCATCCCCTTCCCACTTCCTCTCTCCTCTTCTTCTTGCCTCCTCATCCAGATCTGAACTTAGACCAGTTAAACAGCTTGTTTGTAGGAATTTTTTGGAGCAAACTGGCTGAATGGGAGCAAAGCTGAGCTGATTTATGGCGCTGCTTTACATGCTCAAAGGCATGCTTTGAGCTGGAGGTAGGAACAAAAGGATCAAGCACAGAGATGCCTTCTAGGGATGCAACGCAAAACTGCTAACCTCTGCACAGCTCACATTGACATCAGGATGCTTTAATGTTCAGAGTAACACCGTTTGTTCAGTTATGGTAACCAACCATAGTGTAATTGTGATACTGCCTTGAAGGTAGGCTGTCTCAAACGTATTTTCTTGAAGTTATCCGCCCCCATTTTTCTTGCCTCTCACCCTGGGATGTCTTTGTGATTGGAGTCGGCTGCAGGCTGCACTGGGACTGGTGAGTTTTGAATAACCACTGGGAGCTAAAACTGTGTCTGCATTGGTAAATGAAACATTTCCTGAACCATTCTCTGGCACTAACACCAAATGGCACAAACCAGCCTGCATCCGTGCAGTTGGGTCTTCCAACGTATGGTGGTCACATTCAGATTGCCTACTGGGAGTGGCCCCTGGCCTAGGCTAAGTGCCAAAACCCGCCTGGGTACTGCCTGGGGGGCTGCTGGCTGGTAGCTGCCAAAATCAAACCAGAGGCTGCCCCAGCAACAGAGGAGATGACCAAATTCCAGCGCCTGGGAGCGCTCCCTCATTTCCCACAGAGCTGGGTACAGGAGAGCCTTGGGACATATGAGAGCTTATCTGACATATAGAGCTAACTTGAAGGGTGTCATGCATGCAAGGTTACTGTGCCTAGCACAGCTGTAACACACACGAGCAGGGGCAGAAGGAATTCTGCTCACTTGAGCCAAAACAGAATTTGGTTTGTAAGATCAGAGGTCAGGTGGGTACCATTTTAAAGGGTACCTAGGTGCACCAAGGAGACTCACACTTCTGTGAGCCTAAATAATATCTGAAACACTTGGGAACTTTTCTGTCTTTTTACCACATTTCCTACTCATGTTGCATGTATATAAATCTTTAAAAATGGTACTACCATGGTTCAGTTTCAAAAAGCAGCTGTTGCTGCTGGTTTCCTAATTGTCAATGCTTCTCTAACCCTACTCAGATTGGGAATTCGTTTCCACCCAACGTTACTGCTTTATATGAGTCTGGGAAACTGAAAGTGGAGACGGAATCCCTGCAAGCTGGAAGCATCATTGTAAGGCTCAGAATTGCTGTGCAGGATCCCGAGTTTCCAATCGATGCCTCCACCTTTGCCCCAATGCTTTCTTACCTGTACAATGGCTCTGCGCTTTTGGTGGATCAGCAGAACTCTGCAATAGAAGGTAATTTCTGTTTATTTATATTACAGGGAGACAAAGTAAGTGGCATTTAGGTGGATTGTTGGAGGGAAAGCCACGAAGAAGGAGCAAGGTGTTTAAGGAGGAGAGGAGCCCTTGGTTTCCCCATTGATTTTCCTCTCTCTCTTCTTTGTGAGCAGTGGAAAGTTTGAAATATCTTTCTCACACTGAACTGAGGACTGGATTACTTTGGGATATTTGTAGCCTTTAGATACTCATGCTCTCTAGACGGTTTTGTGCTTCAAGGCTGTGGAGTTGTACTCGGGCCAGGGTTTAGGAAATCTAGTCAGAGAAATTCCCAAATGTCCTCTTAGTGAATAGGACTGAAGAAACATGTATGGAATTTATGTTAAATGAGGCCTTTGTTTGATCTTCAGTAATCACCATTTTTATCTTCAAAGGACTAAGTTCTGGCTTCAGGTTTCCCAGCTGGCAGAGCCAGCCGGAGCTCAGAGAGTTGCCAAAGTCAACAAAACGGGCTATTCTTCTCTCCCAGTATACTGAGCCCTTAAAAGCTTATTTGCTGCGATTAGGGAAAACTCCCTTCGGAGTTGCAGAGCATATGGAGGTTAGGGAGGACAGGAAAAAACAGAAGACACAGTCTGCACCTGAAGCCTACAAAGATCACAGTGCTAGCAGGAACTAAATTGCAAGATGCAGACGTGCCAAAATCCTTTACAAACATTATTGATATTCTCCTGGCGGCACACAGACTGTGGGTGTCCTGGGGCTGAAGGAGTGGGGAAGAAGGTGATATTTCTGGACTGTTTTTTTAATTGCAGAGAGCCAGATGGATTCCAGTAGTAGCACTTATCCAGGAGCACAGCCAGCTCTCTCACTCCTCCTTAGGGCTAAAAGGGTCTATTTCTTAGCTCTGTCCAAAGAAGCACGTGTTTGACATGAGTCTCCTAAAGTCAAATGTGGAAAATAAGGCCAAAGAGCGCAGTGCATGGAGGAATCACAGAATCACAGAGTGGTTGAGGTTGGAAGGGACCTCTGGAAGCCATGTGTTCCAACCCCCTGCTCAAGCAGGGGCACCTAGAGCAGGTTGCCCAGGACCATCTCCAGGCAGCTTTTGAAGATCTCTGAGGAGGGAGACTCAGGGAAGTATTTGTATAATAGGCTGTATCGCTTCCTTACCCCTGAGAGCCCTGGGATGGGCCCTTTGGTAGTACGACCACACAGCTCCTCTTGCACCAGTGGAGCGATGCCACCTGGATCCTCCGTGGTGCCTGGCCACCGAAAGGCTACGTGCTTGGTTTAGTGACAGTGGCAGAGCAGGGAGTTCAGCTTTGGAACTGCAAAGATGAGAAGTCAGAAGAGATAGCACAACTGCAGGGGGTGGAGCAATTGCACCTCTCTTTGTAGTCTCATGTAATTATTAAACTTACTGCCATGATTAATAGAGACTGAAATGGCTGTCTGTTGTGTGAGGCATAGTAAGGAAAGAGAAAGGGACCTGTGTGGAGTCAGGCCCAAGGTCCATCTGGCACAATATCACGTCCTCAGTAGCACCAGGAGCCAAATCCTGGAGAAGTGTAAAGAACACGGCAAGTGTAGGCAATGTCCTTCCCTAATACTCTGTTAGCCACCACCCGTTTTCAGCTCCAGGACTCCCTGAATCCAAAGTGATTTCTTTGAGTTTCTCCTCCATGAACTTTTGAGTTGAGTTTTAAATTACGTGTTCCCTATGAAGTCATGTGAACCTTTTACATCTGCAACATCATTTGGCAAGGAGTTTCACAGATTTTTACCCACCGCATGTACCCCCTGCAGGTATAGTGTGTACTCAGAGCCAGCACAGCGGTGGTTTTTTGTAATGCTTGCAGTACGACTGTTGGTTGAGGTGTGTGTGGGGAAGGTACTTGCCAAATGCGAAAGGCCGGAGAGATGCCAAGAGTGCAGAAAGGGAGCAGAGAGCGCACCTTGGCTGAGGTGTAACAGCTATAGATGAAAAAAGTGCAGTGTGTGTGTGTGTGTGCATGTGTATGAGCGCATGTGCCAGTGTCATGGAGCACTGAGGAGACAATGTCAGTGTTTTGGCCTGATGCATACTTGAATGTGGCTATCAGAGATGGGCTGCTTAAAAACTCTTGCTAACTAATGGGAAAGGAAACCCCCAGAGCCAGTGGAGCCAGTGAATGTAAGTTGCTCGGCAATTAGCACTGGAGCATCTCTCAGGTGGTGTTTGAAGCCATCAAGAGTCACATCTACCTCACAGCATAGTAAGTCATTAGGGAGAGCACTTTCATTGCTGGTGCTTTAGTCAGTCATTGCTGGTGCTTTCATTGCTGGTGCTTTAGTCAGTCCTGCATACTCCTGTATTCCCTCTGAGTGGCTTAGGCTGCAAATTAATAGGCAGATGCTGGCCATAGGCACATGGAATTATCTAATGGAAACAATTATCTCATGGGGAAGAAAGGAAAAAGAATTAGAATATCAGCTGGCAGGAAGGGGAAGCCTGTGTGCAAGCAAAAAGATGCACACATGTATGTGCATGCACACATGCTCTGTGCTTTCTGTTTCTAGACTGGGACTTTCCTTTGTTTCTGAGAAATAATCACAGTGACTAATCTCTGCATGTTTGCAGAACAAGCACTTATGATAACACATTGTTCAAAACAGTTTTCTAGCCTCTGATCAAAACTGTTCAACTCAAAACACAGTGTTCAGTCTAGTTTTCTGTTCTCCCTCACTTTCTGCCCTGAGGCAGTGGATGTATATGCACAAGTGAGTGCACACAGGGAGATGGAATTCGTTGGGATTATTCATGTGCAAAGCATTAACTTGCCCTTTGGCTGTTTGCTCGAACAGGGTGCAAATGGTAGTATAAGACTCCAGAACAAAATCCTTCAAGAGTGAAGATACTCAGCTGTAAAACTGGTCTGTAACTCCACAGAAGAAGCATCTCTTAACTGCTTCAGTGGCTGAAATTAGACTTCAGGAACACCCTTACATCATATTCATGCCCTGATGAACTAGGACCTTTTTTTCTGAGACTACCAGAAAGAGGGTCACAGTTGTATAGTGTTACCTGTGAAAAGAAATGGTTTATAAAAAGAGTTTTTGCCCTTAGCACTTCCTCTGTTAAGGGTTGAAGAGTGCTTTCTGTGGGAGTTATTTGCATTTTCCTTTTATTTGAAGCAGAAAATGATTTGGATTCAGACTCTATTTGATATTCTAGCTAGTGGAAGCTAGCGGTAACAGAGCTATTCGTTACTTGATGGATCTGGAGGTACCATATGCAGAACTATGTGCTTGTGATATAGCTATAGTACAAACCTACAATCTTTGTTCACTTCAAATGAGTGTTTAATTCTTAAAAAAAAAAAATCTGAAACAAATCTGTACCTGGAGAAAATATTTTTAAGAGCACAAGGACAAAGGTTGATTTTTATATGACATGACAATAACACGGATAGCATTCAGCATCACTCAGAGCTTGTCTGTCAAGCAAATGATGAAAAAGGCAGACCACATTCTCAAATTCAAATACTGAAGAAAGGACTTCTTTGTGATGATTTCTAGCTTAATGCAGTCAGACAGGGGGGCTGTCTGACTGATCTTCCTGTTTTGATCTTACAGACTGGGACGAATGTTCCTCTTATGCCGAGAATGACTGCTCCGTGTTTGCAGATTGCATCAATTTGATGGGCTCATACCTGTGCAGATGCAAGACAACCATGGACACCAATCCATCCCGACCTGGAAGAAACTGTGAGGGTGAGCAAAAGACTGGCATGTAGTTTCCCTTTGCCATGAAAAGCTGGAATAAGTTGTGTCTGGTTTGACAAACCTTGTCTGGTTTGAGATTCCACTGCAAGTGTGTCTGCTGTGTTGCAGGTGAGATCGTGAACCCTCTCACTGACACAATGGCTCTCAAAGTAGCAGACAGCACAGAGTTTGCTCCTGAAGCAAGCCCTGCAGCCTCTGCTTCCCCTGCCGTCACTGAGATGTTGGCCACTGCAGGCTCTGAGATGAGCACCACCGTACACCTCCCTGCTGTACTGCCCCTGGGTGAGACGCAAGCACCCCGCCATCGTTCTCCCACCACTGCTCCTCCAACCCCTTGGAAAAAAAGCCTGGCACCACACACGGGCTTCATCAGGGACAACAGCCCCATGGCCAGGGGGATGGCAGCCAGTGAGGAATCGGTTGTGACCGCAGAGCAGCAGACTGCCATAAGTCCATCACAGCAAAGCTTGGCGGCAGAGGCTTCTCCTGATGCATCACAGCGAGCAGCTGCTCTCACAAACACACCCATGGGCACAGCAGTTCAAGAGCAACACAGCTCACCGTTGCTAGTGTTATCAAATCAGACAGCCTCCAGTACCACTAGAAGTCACGCAGCTTTTGGAGGACCTCGAGTCCACTCTCAGGGTGGCCCCAGCACAGTTCTGCCGGTCACTGGGGATGCTGGAGCTTCCACCCTCAATACCACTCTCAACACACATACAGAGACAGGAGCAGAGAACAGCTCTTGGTCTGAGAAATACGCCGCAGCCCTGGGGTCACCGGCTTTGCCAGGCTTCTCTCCAGCTTCCAGCCTGATGCCAAGCTCAGCTGTGGACCGCAGTGAGTATGCGTCCAGCGGGTCATACGTGCATAGTAATGCAGCTGCGTGAGAAACAAAACCTCACTCAGAGTCCGGAAAGATGTACAGTTGTCCTCAGTGGTCTGGGATGAAGGCGGCTGAAATTAATTTGTCTATGCCAAAATTGTTTTCTTGCAGGAACTGGCACTTTTTTCTAAATTGGCATGTCAAAGTAATTTCACTTTCTGGTAATTTGACAGTTAGTCTTATTGACGTTACATTTCCTCTTGCCAAAGCAGACGAAGCAAATCACACGGCATGCTGAATGTGGCTCATCGAAACATACGCTGCTTGTCCTTCTGCCACACATCTTGGTTTCTCCTGCATGCTCTGGCACTGGGCTACTGCAGCAGCAGCCCGTGGAGTTATCTCAGAGACCCAGGAGGGCAGATGACCTGCCTTCCTGTTCCCCTCTGCGGAGCACAGGTTAGGCAGAGCCCTGCAAATCCCCATGGGGCAGGAGCTGTGTGGAAGTCTGTGAGCCACTTTTTCAAGAGCTGTAACTGAGATTAACTGGGCTGGCGGGGAGGGCTGCATCTGTTTGGGTTTGGGCAGACGTATTCCAGCTCTTTAGGGGACTTTTCTGAATCATATTTTGAGGTCTTTAAATTATGGTTTTGCTTGGGATAGGAATGCTGCTGCGTCTGCCCATCACTAAAGGTACTTCTTCTTTAGTGCATTAGGTAGTGATACTTATTTCAGTTTTTTTTAGGCTTGTCCTTGTACTTTCTCTCTTGCCTTTCACGTCTCTCTGATCCCAAACCACGCTCCTCTGCTCTTTTCCCCTGCCCTGTGACATCCTGTTCCACTCACCCAGCCCCACTTCATGTTCCCCCTCATTCCTTTCTGCTTGGAAACTCTCTTTTTCGGCCCTTCATAGTCTGTCACATCTTTTAAACACTTTTGTTGTTGTTGTTGTTGTTTTTTGTTTGTTTTTTCCCATTTTAAAATGTCCAGAACATTTTTGCCTCTCACCACCAGATAACTGAATGTGGTTTATCTCCTAAATACATATGCTTACATGGCAGGACAAGCTGTAGCAGAAAGCAAGCCCAAATCCTTTGATCTTGCTGGTGGCGGTGAGGGTTCCTTTGGGACCAGAAGTATGCTGGGATAAAGGAAGCCTGCTTCTGTGGCTTGCTTTAAGCAGGCATGATTCTCTCCTCTGCAAAGCTTTACTTGCTATTTCTTTTCTTCTAGCACCTGTCCCAGCTCAAAGGATTATTGTCTACAGGATGAGTAGGACCAACTTTGATGTGACGTGATCCATAGAGTCTATCCCTGCTTTTCCATTCTTGTTGCTTCAGAAAAAGCAGCTAATATGGGAGAGTAAAACTCAGTGTAGGAGTCTGACAGTCTCAGGGCTGTAACTTGGTGTCTTATATACTTTTGAAATCAGGACAGAAATATGTAGGGAGGAAAGCAAGCTGGTACACCAGAAAGTAAAAACTGGTAACCTGATTCAGAAACAATTTTAAACTGTATCTTTAGCTAGATGGTAGTGTTCTTTTGGTGAAGAGTTTGGTGAAGACTATCCTATATTCATAAAAGACATTGAAGTGTTAGATCTTAGTAATGCTAGGAGCGATGATCTGCTGGTAGCTGGAAGGCAGTGTGAAGACGCTTGGCTGGTAATGGTCACAGGACTGGCTGATATCAGCCAGCTTGTCTGGCTAGCCCATAAGGGATGCTAGGGATATGAATCATGTCTTTAGAAGCCCTTTCTCTTCTGCCTGAGATTACCTTCAGTGTCTGTGGTAACAATGGCAGAAACAGTAATATCAAGAAATGACCTAAACCATCTGAGACTATCTTAATGTGATTCAGCATATACATCTTCAGGGAGGAGGTGTACACCCTGCTGGGATTCATTCCATCTTACATTAGCTGTCTAAAATGCTGGTGTCTAGTCCCAGGCAGCTGTCTAGCCTTCCTCTGAGGCTGGAGGGAGGACCGTGGAAGGATTTGCCCTCTGGAGGGGCTGGTGTCTCCCCATTGCCTGTAGAGGGAGCTGGGACAGGAGCTGCAGCTAGGAGAGCAGTTCATGTGCCTGAACATCACCATAGACCAATATTTCAGAAGCCCCAAAGCATTCAAGACAGAGCTGGCAGATACAAGTTCCACAGGACGTCTGCGTCCTTCTTGGGAAACATCCAGAGGCCAGAGACAGTAGACCAAGGTGCCGGACACCTATGTTTAGGCGGTTGTTCTCCCGGCTACATTTCAGAGGGCTGGCCTTCTGCTGTTACGCACACCCCATGTGGCCAGGCATGCCAGTGACTGCCACACACTTGTCCATGGGCTACCATCCATGGAGCCTGTATTTAAATGTCTTTTTCTTACTTCACAGCTTTCCAGAAACTTAATGGGATGGTGCGGATAACAAACGTGAAATACTCTCCGGGCTTTAGCAATGCAAGCAGTGAGGAATATCAAAACTTCGTGCAGCTCTTTGTCGATGAAGTAAGTGGCTAAGAGGGATGTGACCTGCTACTGGCCTCAATGAAACCATGCATGTGATCTGTTTCCGATTAAAGGGTTTATGCCACATGTGCATCCCTTGATGCACATCTAAGGTCTCAGTCCCACTGACTGAGACTGCAGCAGTGTTTTAGACTGAGACCAGGATTTTGGGATTCTCTGGAGCCTCCATTTCCTCTCCTTCTTATATCTGGTTATACTGGCTTATTTATTTCCTCCGTGGATATGCTGAAAAGTTAATGGATATTTGCAAAACGCTGTGCTATCCTTGCCCTGCACAGCAGTGTGTTAATGAACTGTATGATTGTAATTACCCTTTGTCACAGCATGTTAAGGCTGACATTCCTTATAACCATCTTTTGTTGCAGCCCTGTATCTGGAAGGGGAGTGGTTTCTTGCTAAGTCACCTCTGCCCTCACCTCTAATTAGAGCACAGGACGTTAAAGCACACAGCCATGTCAGCCGCTCCTTTAGCACTCTCTTAATGCTCAGGCATTGCCTCTGAGAGTACAACTTTCCTTATTTCTTGATAAAGTTATCAGAAGCATGTTCCTGCTGGTGTTTACTCAAACACATCTATGCTTGGAAAACCACTGGTTATGCTGGGCTGCTTTAGTGCCTTCTCTGCCTGTGTTTTTAGAGGCCTTGATAACTGTGAAAATATATCCATTGCTGACAATTGTTTGCCTTTTCAAACACTGCAGAAGCTTCCCCAGACTCTCACTGTGTACAGAGTTACAGCCTGCCACCGAAGCACAGCTGCCTGCAGGGGAGGCACCGGCAATGCTTTGTATTTGGGCAGAGTTCAGGCCAGCATGAAAGCTGTAAGGAGGGAAATACGTAGTCTGTTTAGCTGTGCGTGATGTTTTTTTGGACATCATATTGGTTTCCCACTGGTTATTACTGATTTGCACCTTTCTGGATGTGTTAGTGCAGCACAGCTTTCTTTGAGTTGTTTCGGCCCCAAGCTGCCACATCAGAAAACCAGGCACAGAAGGAAAGGGATGTGATTAGCAAAGTGGAAAGGGAGCAATTCTCCACTGACCTCACTTTTGTTCAGCTTCACTCACTGCCCAAGGCTATTTTGGAATAGCACGTTATTAAAATGGGCTAAAATCATATATTTTCTTTGCAGGCTATTCAATCAGATACCTTAATCCAGAAAATCCTGGATACAAATATGTTTGGAAAATCTGTAAACTGATTACATAAAGGAACCAAAGTACGTTTTATGTCAGTTTTACCCAGCTCTTAAAGTTCCAGGCAGAAAATGACCACTTGTGAGTATAAGGCACCAGCTCCTTTTTCCAGCATTCCAGTTTTGTGGACCAGCCACAAGTGAGGTGTGTTAGTGCTGATTCCATCTACCTCTGAGACACTGTATATAGCGCTATCAACTATGGCAAAACATGCCATGAGTGTTTTGTTACAAACGTCGTGTTTCCAGACACCAAAGAAAAGGAAATTTAAGAAAAGAAAAAGGTCTGCATAATTCCTTTGCAGGTTATAAGGGTCAGAAATTGATCCTTTAAAGTAGGTAGGGAAAGTTTCATGGGTTTTAAAAGCACTATCGGGTTCCAGTTAAATAAATTTTGCCAATGATTTTTCTTAAACCTCTTTAGAGTCACCATCTGCAATTGAGAGGGTTTGTAAATCCTAATGTGTGTAATGTTCTTTAGTGTAGAGCTGCCCCAGCACTTAAGTGCCACGTGGTTAAACTGGCAGAACAGCAAATAGAAATACTGTTCCTTAAATAATGTGTGGAAGAGAACGAGGTAAAAAACCAGATGTGACAACTTGCCCTGTCATTGCCCACACTAGCCTTACCATCCTCCTTGCATTGCAACTGAAGAACAACATACCTAAGCGTAAGGAAGTGACTTAGTCTCCCTTGGGTTTTGCTCAGCCTGTCTTTTGCAACAGCCAGGGGGAATATAATGAGAACTAGGGCTTGTCCTCAAGAAAACAAACCAGGAAAACAAAAGGTCTGAATTGAGAATGCATTCACTAATGTGCATTAAATTCCTGAATGCAAAAGGTTGGTATGAATTCTGGTGTCTTAAATACTGACTGACAGAAAGTGTAAAACTAGTAACTGATAGTGCCTTACCAAGGTGACCCCTCATCTGGAACTGACATAGCCTTCGTTTGATGTAGCTTAATGCATTTAAAATAACTGCAATTAAAGCTATCTGAATGTGGAGTGAGTGTTGATACGGGGGTTGAGGCAACTTCACTATTCCAGTCAAATTTCACCCCTTCTGTTAATTTGAGCTTATTCCTAATTTGGGAGACCCTTAAAGCTGCTGCTGGTGGCGGCTGGGCAGGTGTGTGCTCCAATACCTTCTTTCTGAAGGTGCAGCCAAAGCATGGGCAGGAGGGTGACCTCCGTGAGTGAAATACCATGCCTCATGTGGGATATCTTATTGTTCTGTTCATATTAATGTACCTTTTATTTACTTATTTTCAGTTTCCATAATGCCAGCGCATTCCTGTCTCTGCCATCTGTGCAGGCTCGCAGGTGGCGGTACCTGCAATAGCTCCAATGAGCTGCTGACGTTTTGCCTGGCACTCAAGCATGAGCGGTCCCAGAGAAGCAACCAAACTTGCCACAGCCACCCATGGGGTGAACCTGGCTGCCTGAGCCTGCCTCTCAAAAAACCTGTTGGCCTTTCCCATCCCATTACATTGTTTTTAGTATGGCTTCCATCTCACCTTTAACTTGGACCTTGCCTCCTGTTTGTTTTATCAAGGGACATTCCCTTCCCTTGATGCTGGTGTTAGTTTTGCTCATGTTCCCTCCCTCTCTTTTAGCTCTTCTGCTGGCATACCTATTTCTCCTGGTTTGGCATTGCTAGTGTTTCCTCTGTGTGCTACAGAAATGGTAGATACAATTATGGATCCTAAGATATTTTATTTTTCTCTTAAGAAAACCCCACACTCAAGGATATTATGTATTGAGTTAGTTCCTTCTGAAAAGTTCACTTTTTCCCATCTTTTCTAGCCTCACTTCATCAACCATCATTTTGGTGGCCTAGGGTGTGGTACCTGTAGTGAAATCATACAGCCTTCTAAATAAAGGGTTTTACAGTGTCACCTAGTGGCTAAAATACAAATACAAATGAATGTCCCTGTGATACTTTTCAAGCTCTAAGTCCTACTTTATGAGGAAAAATATGGATAAGGACAGAAACAAACAAAACCAACCAACCAACCAACCAAAAATCGCAAACCTGAGGTAAAAAGAAGCACCAATAAAATGAAATCTTCAGGAGAAAGATAAGGGAATATTGGTGAAATCGGAGATGGGCTAGAAGGATGTCACAGGTGTGTGTATGTAATGTCCAAAAGTTCAGACAAAAACCATGAAAAGATGAAAACTTAGGGCTGACCCCCAACGTCTCAGCACACGGTTGTAAAACGGCAGAAAGGGAAAGGGGAATGGGCCCCAGAGCCCTGTGGCTTGGTGGAAGAGGAGGGGATGACAAGGATGGCATGGGATTTGTCCTTCTTGTGCTGCTGGGAGCAGCTCCTTTATTGTGGACAGTCTCCTCTTGCACTTCTGCTAGCAGTTTCTAAGCATGTTTGTAATACCAGTACCACAGCCTGTGCTACCTGCCTGATTCAGGCTTGAAAGTTATGTCCCACGCTTTCTGCTGCTGCACTTTTTATTCATAAATTTAGAAGGATGTAAAAAGTCTTCCTAGACTCATGGGAAAGGTATTATGAAACACAGGGGATCCGTGAGCACATCCTGGACAATCCTAATGGAAAAAGTCACAGCGTTGATGGTTGTGCTTGCCCTGGCATCTGGCCTTCATGTATGCATTCTGCATGTGTTGTGGTTGGATGCCAGGGCCAGACGGGGCATGCAAATCTTTGCATGTGTGTGTGTGCATGCTTTGCTTCCCCTTGGGACATGCAGGTGGGCAGGGAGTCCCGTGCAGTCCTATCAGGCCCTTTATTTGGGCAACCAGAGGAAAAAGACTAGGGCGAACACTTGTGGATGTTTTCCAATTTTTCAGAAACAGGTCTGGCTTTCTGTGTATAATGTTTTCTCAACATGTTGTTTACAGCTGAATTAATAGCCTTCTGTCTCGTCTTGGTTGGTCCTGTGAGATGATGCCATCTGGCCTGTGTCTGCTCCTCCTCTGGCTGGTGCTGGGCCTGGAGATGAAAGGGAATGGTGCTGGAAATGCCAAAGCTGTTGTGTGCCCTCTGGGCTCCTGCTTGTGCCTGGGTCCCTCACCCCATGACTGCCTCTTGCGGGAGGAGGAGATGTTCCCGTGGGCAGCTGCCCTCCAGAGGTACCTGGCCTCTGAGGCTGGAAAGGGAAGTCAAATACACATCTCCAGGCCATTCCTCTCTCCGGTGTCTCCATCTGAATTGGAGGCAGAGAGGCTGAGCAGCCCAGTCGATGCAAAGCCTCAAGCACAGCTATGGTCTCCTGTCCTGCAGAAAGCCGACCACCCTGCCTTCCAGTGTGGTCAGGGAGGCTGCTTCTGGGGCTACCGTGACTAAGGCCCGGTGTGCTTCGACAAAGGCAGTGTTTTCTCTCTTAGGCCACTAGTGAGTTGCAAGGTTACTGTGTACAGACCATGAATTTCATCGGTTTCTCCAGGCTGCCCTCAGCTCAGCTGTGGCTTAGTGCTGCAGTACTTTGAGGGTGACTGTCCCTATTCAAAGTGGTGCGGAGCTATTTCCTAGCCCAGCTCTTGGACGCTCGGGGAGGACTGTGAGCAGGGGCTGCATGCCCAGGGGACAGCCAGGGTTAGCAGAAATAACGTCATGCTCCTCAGGCAAGGCTTTAATGAAATGTTTCTGACATTGAATTGAGGATTGGTCTGATGACAGGTTGAACTGTGTGGCAGCACTGGTGGCCTGAAACATCCTTCTGCTCTCTTTAGCCTAGTCCAGGGATTTGAAAAGAGGCAAGTTTACACTCAGTGATAAGCAGGAGAATTTTGTGTATTCGCTCAGCCCTGGTGAGAAACTCCCTGTGAAGAAAGGCCGAGAGTGGTCTGCTCTATGCTGTAGGGTGTCTGACCTCTGTGAGCTCAGGCAGGTAGAGCTGCAGGCAGCTGGCAGTGCCAGGGGCCCCTCCATGTCCATCGGCTGCTCCTCCTCACACAGGGTATTTTGAGAGGCAGCACATGGGAGCTTCCAGATGACACAAAGTTGGGCAGGAGTGTTGATCTGCTTGAGGGTAGGAAGGCTCTGCAGAGGGATCTGGATCAACGGGCCACGTCCATTTGTATGGCATTCAACAAGGCTAAATGCTGGGTGCTACACTTGTGTCGCAACAACCCCATGCAGTGGCATAGGCTTGGGGAATAGTGTCTGGAAAGCTGCCCAGCAGAAAAGGACCTGGGGGTGCTGGTTGACAGCCAGCTGAACATGAGCCTGTACTGTGCCCAGGTGGCCAAGAAGGCCATGGGCATCCTGGCCTGCATCAGCAATAGTGTGGCCAGCAGGACTAGGGAATTGATTGTCCCCCTGTACTCGGCTCTGGTGAGACCACACCTCGAACACTGTGTTCAGTGTTGGCCCCTCACTACAAGAAGGACATGGAGGTGCTGGAGCGTGTCCAAAGAAGGGCAACGAAGCTAGTGAAGGGATGAGAAAATAAGACATATAAAGAGTAGTGGAGGGAACTGGGGCTGTTTCGTCTTGAGAAAAGGAGGCTGAGGGGAGACCTCATTGCTGTCTACAACTACCTGAAAGGAGGTTGTAGTAAGGTGGGTGTCGGTCTCTTTTCTCAGGTGACAAGTGATAGAACGTGAGGAAATGGCCTCAAGTTTCATCAGGGGAGGTTTAGATTGGATGACAGGAAGAATTTCTTCATGGAATGGCTTGGATTGACGTGGGCTGCCCAGGGAAGTGGTGGAGTCCCCATCCCTGGAGATATTTAAGAGATGTGCAGACATGGTGCTTAGGGACATGGGTTAGTGGTGGACTTGGTAATGTTAGGTGATGGGTGGACTTGATCTTGAAGGTCTTTTCCAACCTAAATGATTCTATGATTCTATGATTCGTGCAGTTTCCTCCCTCCCTTGCTGTTATCAGAGGCCTTTGCAAGGACCTGTGCCAAATGACAGATGAGGTATCTTAATCACTTGTCTTGTTTAATGCTCACAGTCAAATATACACCATTTCCTTCAGCTGCTGTAGAGTGGAAATGTTATAAACAAAGAGTGATTTTTCTGTTGCTTCCCTCCAGAGTATGAAGCACAATTGTAATGCATAATATACTCGTCTGGGCAATGTACAATGCTGAAAATGTAATTGCTTCTATCTGTCCATTTTCGCATGCATTTTGTTTTTATTGCAGGTACATAAATCTCTGCCCCTTCAGGTCCTTCAGCAGATGGATGCTGGTCTGATTAAAGTGTTGATAACTGGTATTACTAATGGGAGTACAGTGGTAAGTTTCCATTTATTGATCGCAGAAGATGTGGATATCTACTACATCATCACCACTTTTCGTGATGCCTTTGAACACAGCTCCTATTTCACAGTTGACAAGAGCAGTGTCTCCATAAAAGGTAAGCAGCAGCTTATATCTCAATAGTTCTTCAGAACTAGAAAGATGATAAAGCCTATTATTATTCTGTATTTTTTTGATGTGAAAACGTCTGTAAAACAGATGGATGAGAAGCCATTCTCTCTCCTTTATCACTTCTGCTTATCCATCCAATAAGCTTTCTCAGAGAACATCAAAAGACAAAATAAGAAGTGCAGTACACCTGATCAGAACCAACTGGTCTTTTTGTCTATAGCTAGCAATAATTTTATAGACAAGAAGATATGGAGATATTAGAAACACTGGTCACAAGTTGAGGGTTGTATAAGCTACCAGTGGAAACAGGTCCCTGTAGACATAACTAGCTCTATTTCAAATTATTTTGAAACACATTACCCTCTGCTTTGCAGTAATAATTTTGCATGAGATAGAAATCAAAGGAACAAATAAATGAAAATGTGAATTCCTGCACTGGGAGTACGTGTTACCCTCAGAAACCTGTGGGCTGGGAGTTCAGACAAAAGTATGCAGTTTACCAAGATCAGCACAATGGCTTATTGTAAAACCTCTTTTCTTTATATGTGATTTGAGTCAGTAACAATAAACATTAGTCTCCTGACTAACTGCTGTGGAATCCTGTTCCACAAATTCATGTGTCATCTCTGAAAACAATATCAAAATCTATATCCTCAACATGGTAAGTTTGTCCAAATATTGTTATAAGCAGTCAATTAAAATCTCAGGCAAAATGACATCAGAAGCATGTATAAGGACTGTCCTGTACGTTCCCTTTCCCTGTTATCCTTACAGCTGTGAATCTGGAAAGTTATGTCTCAAGTTAATTAGTAAGATCGTGGCTATCTCATGGTAGTGCTTTGTGGAGCGCCTGCCCCTCGAAGCTGTGCTACAGCAGATGGCTTGTTTCAGGGACAGGTCCCCATAGAGCAGGAGGTTGGTTACTGCCGCATTCTGAGTCCCACTGATGGTGGTACCTTCTTATCTATGCAGCCATGATTAGGCCTTGGGAAGAGAAGGGGAAGTAAAGCACATTTTTTCTTTCAGTGAGACTGCAACTTGGACCGATCACACGGACCTCGTACTTTTCAAACTGCTTCATTCATGCTGGGCATTTGTTAACCACCTCCTCAAGATGGTGGAATGGGGGAGGCAGCTGGTGGTGGTGGTGCTAGCTGGTCAGTTTAGGAGGATAGGAGCTCTGCAGTGGGGTGCCTACATTTCAGTGAGTATCTGCTGAGCAACACTGGCAGCACTGCTGCTGGAGGGTTATGCCACTGTCTGTGCAATTAGGCTGTGCTTCCAGTATCCCACCTCTTCTAGACTCAGCAGCTACCTGAAGTGTACAGTACAGTTTCACACCTAAGAGGTGCAATCCCACCATGATATCATGATGATACAATCATGCTCCTGTTTCAGAACCACCGCATTTTCATTTATATACTCTCCACCTTTGTGTTTCGCTTAAATATATCCAACAGATTATGACGAGTGCAAGAGTGAAGAAGATGACTGCTCCCCGGATGCATTGTGTTATAACACATTTGGGTTTTACCAGTGCAGCTGCAATGATGGATTTGCCGACGTGCATCCAGAACGGCCTGGAAGAAACTGTGAAGGCAATTTTTTAAATTATTATCTAATCGCTGACTGAACTCTTAGTGTTCTTATCTTTATTGGATCAAGGTCACACTTGCCATAGGCCTTGAAATTTTGCCAGGGATGAATTTGGTTTGTTATATTCAACTGCACGCTAATGGGAAAAGTCTTGCAGCAGATTTAAGTATTTCTGACTGCAATAATCTGTCATGAGAGTTTATTATATTAATATTTAATGCTGTCTTTGTAAGGTTTTTTAATAGCTCTGTTTTCTCATATTTGCTATTAAAAGTAGATAGGATTATCAGGAATGTTAGTTATTACCATTAGCAGTAGCAGAGGGGACAGCAGAGATAACAAAGAAGGTAACAGAGTGCAGGTATGCAGTGTGACCTCTGCATTTCCTCAGGGATGAAAAGTTAATATAGTATTACAAATGAGTGTTTTGTATCAGTCAATTCATCTAGCTTCTTCTTTCTTTCCTTAAATCATTTGTTAGCTGACGTATAATGAGTCTCTAAGCTTCTAAATTCTTTTAGGCTTCCTCTGTAATATGTACTTGGTTTTGTAACCACAGTGATAAGATACTTGTTGGCTGAAGTCACGAGGATTTGTGAACTGCTAACAACCTTTGCTCAGTTTTGTTTAACCAACACATTTAGTATTGTGCTAATGAGCTTTTGGGGAACTCAACTAGGAAAGAGCCCAGAATTTTTCTTCAGCTTACATTCAAATCAGCAACTTTTCAGTTTGGGGCATTCCTGAAAGCTGGGGAGCTCCAGAAGGACATGTGTATATAAGTATATATATAGAAGTATATATTTATATGTTACTTGGGAAATAAATGTTATTTGTATGTACAACCAATTAAAAACTGCTTAAGAGAATTTTTGTGCAATGAGACACATCCTCTTCCACTGCAAATGGGGTTTATTATCTGGATGCTTTCTAAGTCAGATACTTAGGTTGTTTCTACTGCCAAAGAGCCATGGGGTAACCCCAGAGCCTGTTCTGGAAGCAAGATCTTTGACATGCACATTGATGTCAATCTCTGCTTCACCTTTTCCCTTGTTCGCTTTCTTCCTGGAATCATTAAAGATCCCTACCAATGCGTTTGTTCAGCTCCGCACTGTGTCTCTCAGGGCACATTATGGGCCTGCTGCATAAGTTTTGTCCTGCATGTCCCCCAAAAATCGTGTTTCCAAAACACTCAGGGTCATATCCTCTGGATAACAACAGCTCACAAATGGGACCAGTTTTTTTTAACAAACTTTTGCTCCTGTTTGTACCCCACAGCCAGAAGTGGGCAGTCTCCCACAGTACGGGGCAAAAAAGTCCGTACAGTTGATCAGTGTACTTGCAGTTGTGGATCTTCTGCAGGCACTGATGATCCAAAAGCAGTATATATGTGCTTTGCTCAAGCACACTAATTATTGCAGCTCTCAGGAAATTAAGCACTTTGGCTTTTCTCTGCTTTTTGTATCTCACGGGCTCTTTCTTAAAAACAAACAGAGAAACAAAACAAAACGAAACAAAACAAAACAAAACAGCCACAGCTTTGACAGTAAGTAGAGCTGGTTAAAAAACAGAAGAAGCTAGTTTCCTGCCAGTAACTGTGAGTTTCCTCATATGGGTTTGCTTTTACCTTATGAAATCAATCTGAACCTGTAAACTATATCAGTACCTTTATTTTTGGCACTCCCCAGCATTTCCTATCAGCCAGGAGACAACAGTGATGGGCAAGAAACCTGTACCCAACACAGTTTTAGCTGTGACAACTTTGCAGACTTCAACTCATGTTTCCTCCCTTGCCTTGTTGAACTTTACTACTGAGCACAAAGCTCTGGAGGACACCACGTTCTCCAGTGTGATGTTGACTCCTCTCACCACGGAACCTGCATCAGCTCCTGATGTTCCTCCTCAAGCATCTCCCGTCCCCCTCGTTAAACCTGCCCAGGAGGTTTCCATTAAAGATGTAGTGAGCGTGTTCTGTGAAATCGAGAAGATCGTCCTTGCCATCCAGAAGGGATTTTTACATCGGGAATCCATCCCTGAGTCCTCCCTGTACCTGGGAGAGCCTCGCTGCAACGTGAGCATCAGCAATGGCACTCATGCTGTGCTGCAGGCTGGCTGGAGTGAATGTGGCACGGAAGTTGAGACTGTAAGTCCCCTGAGCCAGGGAATGCGAAGAAACCCTGGAGCATTTTTTTCTCTCTGGGGGGGCAATAGCAGTTCCTTAGCTAGGAATATAGCCTATTAGTTGCTGAAATTTTGGGCAAAGCAATGTTTTTGGAAAAAGAAAACTTCCTGTGAGTGGAAAGTTACCCCTCTGTTTGGGGCTGGGGGCAAGCAAGAAAGAGAAGGGCATCTTTGGGGTCAGGCAGGAAAGTTCAAGAGCCTCTCCAAACTGAGACCCACTTCCCAAGCCTCTCTGGGTTCCCCCTGCAGCTGTCGGAAGCTTCTCTTTTCTTAAGAGCAATTTCAGCATCATATTTAAAAACACCACAGTTGCTCCCACTAATGGGGACAAAGATTGATGGCTGCCTCTATGGATCCCAAACCAAACCCTATGCTCGGGCCATGCCAAAGTACAGAAATTCCCTTGTGGAGAAGAAGAGGAGGAAGGCTGAGGGATTTTCATTGTCTAGCTCTACAGCAACAAAGACACTGGAGGTTTAATCTGTTTGACTTTTGCAGCCAGAAGAATGGAGAATTCCTAAGTCCTTGAGACTGGTAAACCCTTAGCTCTGCTGTGAATGCCCCAGAAACAGTGGTGTTCACAAGTTGTGCTTTCTTCTTTCTGTGTTCCAGAATGTGACTAATACCGTAGTGAAAACCATACTCCGGAATGATGCTTCTGCTCGGGGAGTAATCCACCACTTAAAAGTCGCCAGTCCCATTCACTGTGTGTTTAAAAACGACCTCTTGGCTTCCTCTGGATACACTGCAGAGGGGTAAGGAACATCTGTCTCTGCTTTGAAATGCTGGTATGTGACTCAGCGCTGCTGCATGGGAAAGATCCCCAGGGGTCTTAGCTGGATCCACTGACAGTACTTGCTGTGCTGAGTAGTCTGTCCTCCTGCGTGTCCCGCGCTCAGGTGATCCCTGCTATGTGCTTCTGTCATACTCCAGCTAAAGTGGCAACAGATCCAACAGCCAACAAGCTTGGCCATTGCCCAGCTAAACCATAGATGAAAATAAACCTTTGGGAGCTACTGGTGCAGCTTTGGGAGACATGATTCCTGCTCTTTGCCTTCCTGGGCAAGCACATGCAGCAGTAACAGTATTCGCCTGCTTTTGAAGCATAACAATGATGTATCTTCTCAACTGAGGCAGGCATGCGGACTGCTGTGTGGGTGCTAGGTTTGCTGCTGAGGATGTCAGTTTTTAACCCCCCAAATTCTTATTTGATCAGCTTGGAAAAAAAAAAAGAGAAGATATGTAATGAAAATACATTTTTATGGAAGGCCCCAGCTTCAAGTAAGCTGGAACCAAATCTGCTGTTTACGCTGTCAGAAAAGGTGGCAGCACAAGCTTTGCTCTGACAGTGAATGTTCTCCCTTTGAACACGTGCTAGGTCTCTGTCAGGCCCCTTCTCTCTGAGCTGTCTAATTTTCTTGTATCTCTCCCTTATTGTTCAGGTATGTTTCTTTTCCTGAAATTTCTTGGCTCTTCTCTTCGGCAATAAGCTTTTACTCTCCTTATTTTGAACTTTAAGACAGCTCATAGCCTTGTTCCCCTTCAGGTCCACTCAAATATTTCTATCTGCTCTATTTGTATTCCCAGGACATTACACCCTTTGGTTTCTCCCTCTTTCATTTCCATACTTCCTACCATTCCCACTGAGAACTCGATGCATTTTCACCCTTTTCTCTTGAACATTGCCCTAGCATCTTGGACTGCATATAACTCTTCACTACTTACACGCACAGGAGGTGGAGAAACAGGCACCATTTTATGACTTACAGAAACACTCAAATTTGTGGTCTTTAAAAGAGATTAATTGTTGTTTCAGAGTTTACACCATTTTTGAGGATTTACATGGATCTGGACACTTCAGAACAGAAATGCAGTTGTTTATTGGAAACTCCCCAATACCAAAAAATTTCAGTGTCTCTGCCAGTGATGATGTACTAATTGAAGTGGGGATCCAGAGAGCAGACAGCAAGCTGAAAGTGGTCCTCACTGACTGCTGGGCAACTCCGACTAATAGTTCAGTGGATCCCCTCTCATTTGCTTTTATCAACAACAGGTACAGCAAATGCCACTTGCAAATAGCATGTGCCCTACCTTGAATCTTCCAGTGGCACTGACTACAAATGTGTTATATTTTGAATGCCTTTTGTGTGTGTTCTCATCATTCATATACACTGTCCCTTACCATTCTGGCTGGTCACACCTTTTTTGAACAAGGAAGGTAGGTATGAAGAGAAAACATTTTCAAAGTGGAATATGGTAGTTGTTTGAGTTTGTCTGTCTTCCCCATAGTTTTGTAAAGGCATTGTACCTTTGACGAAAAGAAATAGGTGTTTTTCATGGTCGATAGTGAAAGAAGGTTTGAAAAGTATGTGCTTCATCCATTTCTCCATGATTCAGACATTACCAAGAGCTTATGTAACTCTCATCACTGAAGGTGTAGGTTGATTGATTCCCATGTGTCGTGACTCACAGACAGTATTAATGCAGCCTCTGGTAAAAGAGGCTTGTTCCTGTCTGTATCTCTGGTTTTACCCTGATGTCATGTCCCATATGCTCACCCTCCATCTTAAAATACAGGGTAGTCCTTCTTCTCAGTAACAAAAGCTATTCCTTTTAGTATGTTGTTGGTTTCACTTTGTGTTTGGTGAAGCCAAGTTTAAATCCTTCTTTCTGACATTCTTTCCCTTCTTTTCCAACCCCCCCAACCACCTCTGGTATCTCCTATTCTATTTGTTTACTGTGAGAGTAAAGCAGCAAATAGCCCCTTGTCACCCCTGCACTGCTGGGGAGTTGATTCATGAAGTGTCTGGCCATGGCTTTCTAAAGGAGCCTTACAACCTGAGTTATGTGCTGTAACCACAACGTGCCTTCTACAGCCCTAGCTGCTATGTATGTTTTTTCTCCTTTTCAGCTGTCCTATCCCAAATACGTACACCACACTGCTAGAGAATGGGAATTCAAATAAAGCGCAGTTTAAGCTGAAAATTTTTTCCTTTGTCAACAATTCTGTAGTTTACCTGCACTGCAAAATTCGTATTTGTATGGAGACACCGGGAAGCACTTGCAGGACGGTAAGGGTTTTGCTATGTGCTGTTTTTCTCCCATTTGCCATATGCAGTCGTTCTATGGAATTGAAGGGTTCGTGTTTCCAAAAGGGTTTAAAATATCTCATTCGTCCTCTGCTGAGAACAGGGAGGGGTGGGGAAGAAATAACTACAGCTATATGGAAGCATTCCCCTTCCTTCCTATTCCTCATCCTTGTAGTGAAAAGCATGGAGCATGCACAGAAATGGGGGTCAAAAAGTTGGGGGACTTGAGGACTGAACCCTTCACCTCTGCTTGGGGGTGGCTAGAAGGCGATGAACAGAAGTTACAGTGAGATAGGCTGTTCAGAAATCTGTCAGCTCAGATGGACACATCACAAAAAAATTTACCACCCATATTGGCAGTTTCAGTGGGAAAGTCTGACCAAATTGATTTGGGATGTCTTCCTATCCTTTCTTCTTCCCCTAGAGATTTGCTCCTCCAAGTCAGAGTTTAGGTGCCAGGAGAGGAAGCTCTGTGGCATTAAGTTTCCAGGGCTGTGAATCTAATAGAGTTTAACAGGGCTTTTTAAAACACTATTACTTTTAAAAGTAGTAAACCAAACAATGATCTCATAAAAACTTCAGTTTCTAATTGTCTTCCTACCGTGCTCCAAAGCATTGTTTTGTTTCTTTTTAGTTCTAAGTGATACACAGTGCTTAATCTAAAAATGTGTTGCTACCATGGAAATAATAATTTAAAAAAAAAAAAACCAAACAGGTTTTGCTGATTTTTTGCTAATTTTTTTTTCCTTTATAGCCTGTATGCAGGAATTCTCCCCTCCCTCTGCCAACTTTCTGGTTGTTTTTTTTTTTTTTTTTTTTTTCTGTCAAGGATGTTTTCATTAACAGTTTATTGTTCATCCATTATTTAACACTTTCCTCTAGCTCTAAATAACTCAGTTTAAGCTCATTATAAAGTAAATGATCTCTTCCTAAAAGATTAAAAACAGCTAGCAGAAAATACTCATTTCCTTTCTCAAAGTATAAAGCTTCCTCCAGATTTAAAAAATAAAAATAAAAATGTAGGAACAGGAAACACGACTGACAGATGGAAAGATGGCTCCAGGTTTCACAGCTGATTTTGTGTGTTAAAAATCAGTGCATGAGCAATCCCCAGGCTGTGCCCCCCTTGGAGGAGACGGATCCCTCCCCAGGTTCACAGTGTGGTTGCTCAGGCAGTGTCCGGCAGCGCTGAGGAAGGATGTGGTGGTAGGTGTGAGGCAGAGGAATAAGAGGGATGGGCAGGAGAGGGGCTTTGTGGGCTGGTACTGCTGCTGCAAGGAATCAAACAATTGCTTTGCTAGGAGCTGCTGGGTTTGCCGTTAGGGCAGGCTTTAGCTGCATGGATTAGAGTTTAGGAATTTGGTTAACTGAAGGCCTGGCTTTGATCTGAGTTACAGGGGTCAGTGATGGGTAATTGTAGCCCAAAATGAGGCCTAGAGGTCTGATGGAGGTTGACATCTGCAGTAAACAAGGCACAGCAGAGTTAATCAGCGAAGCCCTCTTCTTTCATATATTCTGTATTACTGATATGTATATGAAAAGAAAGGAAATATATTGTTCTTTCTCCTGTGTGAAATTTATCCCTTGTGAAAAGTTAGGGAATTCAGTATCTTAGGTAGAGATTGAAATGTTATGCAGAGAAGACAAGTACTGGGCACCTCTACAAGGAGCGACAATAGCTTTCACAAAGAAGGGAGGGGGAACTGCAAGAGGTGCAAATATCAAGGAAAGCTGGAGCAAGAACCAAGTATATTTGGAAATCATATGGGATGGCTGGGAAAGTGCCCAGGGAGTGGGATCTGATCACCTGATCTGTGTGCCACTCCAGGGAATACTGAATTGCTTCACGGCGCGTTTGTTTCAGCTCTTTGCCTATGAAATCAAGACTTACTTCTTGTATGGTATCTTCTTATCCACTCTTTTATTCCTTGTTTTGTTGGCAGAAGAGAGTAAGATGTTCTAAAGTTTAGAGCAGAAAAAGCGGATGAGCTGGGGAGGACTGCAGTAAGAAAGGGGTAGGAAACATGCCTTTGGATGGGAAGAGGCGGGCTGTGCCACCACCATCCATATGTTTGGTGGAATAAGGCTGCTCCATGGCCACGTGGAACCAAGAAATCAATTGACATCAGGGAGCAGCTGTGGGACCGTATCGTCTAACTGCAGATCTGCCTAGCTGAGAAAGCTATTCAAGAGTAGGGCAAAGCTGCAGCTACATTTTCAGGGGTATTTTCCAGGGGGCTGGCCTGGCTAAAGACACTGTTCAGGCTGGTAGCGCTGGTGAGTCATTGCGCAGACAAACTGGTTAGAAACCCTAGTACTTCCCTGGTTTCTTTTGCTGATTATGGTGTGGTACTGCGGTGTCTCTGTTCTTGTTTGTTTGGTTTGGTTTTGTGTGTGCTTCCAGGAGAGCCACAGTATCATTTGAATCACCTCAACAGTCTACAGTTCCCAGCACAGACCTTTAGGTTGCAACTTACAACAAAAGGGTAGCAAACAAACTGAACGGTGCTACCAAGGAAGTGTGCAGAAAATGAGTGTGCTGTGTACTGTGCAAATGTCACTCCCACAAAGCTAAAGCGGCTTGCTCATCCCCAACATTTCACAGGGCAGGTCTTTCAAACTAGTAGTTCCCCAATTGGTAGTGCACATGTTTCTGGAGAGCTGTGTGTTGCTTCCAAATGACACAGCTTGGCAGAGAGCGAACGTTGCCACTGCTGATGCTGGTGCTGGTTGTAGAAACTGCTGTGCATGCCATGGGCAGTAGAAGCATCCCAACAAAAATGTTTGTAAAACACTGGCATACAGAAATTGTGAGCAGTTTATTCCCCCATAAGGTTTCTCCCAAACTAACAGAGAGTTAATTAAAATAAAGAGATTGTCTATGCGAAAAGTCTCTTTTCCAGTGTATCTAGCTACAGATTTTAAACTGATGCTTCCCTAACGCCATTTCTTTTGAACTTCCATTGGGTGCTCATTTCAGTGAAATGACCGCATAACATTAAGAAACAAAAACCTCAGCGGGTCAGAACAGCACTGGGCTTTCACATACTCATCAGAAGGCTTTGCATTATTAATTAGTCAGCAATGTGACTTGTTGGAGTCTGAATTGATTGTTGCAGAGATGCCATGTGGTTCGATCCCTGAAAACTGGTGAAATCATCGCTACCCACAGAACATCCTGGGGACCTCTGTGCAAATCTGCTGGTGAGTTACAAATAGTTGCTTGCAAAAAGGGGACACATTATTTTTCAATGGCAAAAGAACCTGAAAACCTGTGCAACAAAACCCTCTGTGAATTTTTCTAAGGAGCTGGAGTTCTCACTGATGCCATGTGACAGTGCAGAAAAGCATGTGCCCTCCTTGATGAAATGACTATCAGATTGCCAAAGGAATGAAAGGGAGAGAAAGAAAAGTGTAGCTATTTGCACAGGGTAGTAAGTACAACAGCCACAAAATCAACCAGTAATTACAATTGTCAAGTGCCAAAGTGGCTTGCATCTCTTAGACTGCAAAGTTTTTCTAGTGTTTACTCTACACTGTTCTTAGACCACACTTATTTTGAGCTCTGAAGTCCAAAATCAGAAGAGAGAAGAGATTGCATTGCCATGTTTCCTTAGACTCCCTGATGTTGACTTCATTATTACTGTGAGGGAAGGTGGCACAGCCTAGGTGATGCACAACACCTTGGTTAATCTGGTGGGGTGGTGCAGTACAGATTAATAGAGAGTGAACACCAGCTCTGTGTACAAGCAAGGTCTAATTTGTTATGCTTCTGCCTCTTCTGCATTTATCCCATGTGATGTTTTCAAGGGCAACTGCTGCTGCTAACATTTTCAAGCATTTGGCCACCTCCAGACTTTTGCATTCATGTTGTATTAGCATAAAACACTCATTGAGAGTATTTGTACACACCAACATCATAGTTTTAACACAGAGCTACTGTGACTAGGCAGAAGTCGCCTTCTTTCCTGTTGCTGGTTGCCTGTTTTGCCAGTCACTTAATGCTCTTCTCTCTGTGGAGATGTTAGTGCTGGACTGTTCATGGATTTGGGGTATTTTTTGTCCTCTGTTGTGATGGTCACAATGTTCTTTTGGAACTTGAAACAGGCTCTGACTCAGCATATTGTATTTTTCTTCCCTTATGTGCAAGTATTAGCCTGTTAGAATAGGACCTCAGTGTTCATTTCTGAATTAGTTCTTTTTTTTTTCAAACTTAGCAATTAACACAGCTGTCTTTGTACACCACTTGCATCGAGTAAATCTCACTCCCATTTGCACTGGAGACCCTAATGCATTTCTTATATTGAAAAACGGCCATCACACAAAAGGAACTCTGGTGAGGGAGCTTTGTTTGTGTTGCACGACATCGATTCCTAGGCAAAGCTGTAGCTGTGTGGTGCTGCAAGATGTTGTCTCATGTTTCCAGTTTGGATATTCACATTGCATTTTAAGTGTGAGGCTAGACGTAGACAGTGATATCCAGCTCTGTGCTGAAGGAGACAATGTGAATTGTTATGTCAGGTAAGCTGCTGCAGTGAAACATGAAAAAAGTTATAACTGCTCTACCTATACTGCTTGCCACATGCTACAGCAAAGACCGCTGATACATTATATTCATGAAGTCCTGTTCTGTCAGTGTTGGGCTACAGGGTACTATTTCCACTGTGCATCTTTTTTTTTTTTTTTTTTAATTCCTGTGTTTGATACCAAAATTCAAAATAAGCCTAATTATGTTGTGCAACACTGCCTTAGCCTGTCTCGGAATGATGCCCTGGGCGTTACGTAGCTTGGACTCTGCTGTTGTGTGCCTCCATGGCTGCTGACAGGGCCATTTGGACAAATAACTTGTTTCTAATTACTGGCACGTATGCATCACTACTTGTCTTCTGTGCACCTCAGGTACTGCACAAGTGCCTGGCTATATGAGTGCTGGCCTGAAAATGTATGCAAAGAAAGAGATGTTTTTGTAGGAACATCAAACATTTGCAAGAATTAATTAGAAGCATGCAAGAGTATATGTACAAACACAAATACAGGTATAATGTTACAGGAGAGGGGATTCTGCTTGCAGATTTGAACAATTACATGGAAGAAGTGTCTATATGTGAAACTGGTTGACATATATTCCTGTCTGTGAATGGTAACTGGAGCCTAGGGAAATGGCTGGCAATCAGGGACTTGATTCTTGCACACACGTAGGCATCTAGTGCTCCTTGAGATGGCTTATGGTGACCCATTCCCTCTTTCCCCACCAGTCTGGGTGCTATCCCAGAACACTACAGGTCTCCTGCAGGTCCCATGCCATGTCTGCCAGACCTGTGCAGGTGTAGTAGACAGCCCTGGGCTTCTCCAGTGGCACTAAACACATATGCTCAGGCTACAGAGTTGAGCCCATGGTGACTTCTTCATTGTGGCTCCACGCACTGCACTGGCCAGATCTCTGCTGATTAGAATAGGAGCTTAGAGAACCAGCACACATGGAGAATCCTTCCCTAAATGTTTTGTGTTTAAAAAAGGGTTACATAGGAGATAAAAACAAATCAAATGTTTTTAATAATAATAGATGAATGGAGGCAGGGTTAAGATCTGAGAAAAACTTCACCTCTAGGGTCATTATGAAAGTAAGGCAGCATTTCAAGAAGTCACAAACCCTCATTCTTTAATTCTTATTCTAAAAGAACATTGTAGAGTCAAATACCCAACACCCATCACACTAATGTCTTCAGGGACGCTACACTTTTATGTAAAAGGAGAACTTGGACTGTGGCTCATAGACCTTTCCATGAAAATCACCTTCCCCAAAAGGCCAAATCAATGCTATTTCACAGCTCTGTGTTTTGACACACACGTTGGCTAATCTGTAGGCAAGGTTATACTGCTTGACTGGCTTCTTATCCTAGGAAAAGATTTAGGAATTTCAAAGCTTCTGTCTTTCACCTCTTCCTTTTTTAGCATCTGATTCAAAGACAGTGAAGGAGTCTGGGATGGGAGTTGGATACATCATCCTTATTGTTATTGCTGTGTTTGGCTTTGTGCTGGGAGCTGTGAGCCTTGTCATTTTCCAGTACCAGCGAAAGATGGGAAGATACAACTTCAGAATCAAGTCTGACAACTTTAGCTACCAAGTGTTCTATGATTAGTGATTTCCAAGTTACCAGATGTAAGTATTGAATTGTGGTGAGTTACTTTTTTAAACTCTTCCTGAAATGGTTAAATACTTGCAGATGAGCTTCCTCTACTTAAGTATATTTGAACCTCCTGTCCTGTTTGCTGTGGATGAAGATCACAGAAGTATGAAATTCCTACTATTCTTGCCTGTTTTCAGATGCTGCGGACTATGGAGGAGGATGATAGACTTCTCTTCCTCATCTTTCTTCATTGCTTCAGTTTCAGTTGTAGTAAATGACTTGTCACTTTCGAAGAGCACCGATAACCATTTCCACAAAAACTATATCACTTTTAGTTTTGGATCATGGATTAGTACAATAAAGGAGGGAAACTTTACCACTCTCTTTACGTCTGCTTCAGAAACTAATTTGCTTCAGAAGTTATCTCTTTCTGCAAAAGCTTATGTTTCACTTTATTTCTCAGAGAGGGTTGTTTTTCAAAAAAATGGTGGGGTATTAGACATAAACAACTGGAAATGTCAATAATGCATAAGCGGTGCTTGCAAGTGCCTGCAGAAAGTCTGAAAATACAGCCCTGAGGAGTGTTAACCTCTACAAGTTCTGCCTCTGCAATTTTGGAATTTAATGCTTTTCCAGAATGCCATAGAATTCAGTACTTTCTCTGTAAAATCTAGCTGCTCACCACAGTTTGTATGTTTATGCCTTTAAGAACAGGAAAGAGAGGTAAGAAAGCTGGCTTGCTGAAAAATAATACCTAACATTGCTTCACAGCTCAAGGATGTTTACTACTGCTCTGAGCACATTTTGTTCCTGGGCATGGGCTTATTCGACATTGTTACCATAGTTAGTGAGTAACTCTTTCATGATGGAGGTCTCACACACGACAATGCAGCTGCCATGACCACAGCAAATTCACTAGACTCATCATGATGGTATTTGCAGATAACATGGTTTGCTTCATGGAGTGCAGTGACTCTTAACATACATGACAGGGAAAGGATAGGGAAGACTGTATCCCAGCTATCTGCTTGCAAAATCTTGAGTAGTCTACTTCCCCTAGTCTTATATTACAAAGATCACCTCCTGTAGTCGTCTGTGGGCAGCTTCTGTGGGACCTCTGTAGGTGAGGCTGATGCTCTGATTGCTTCCCAAAGGTTGGGGAGGGCTGCCTGTCCAGAGCCCAAAGGGAAGATACCCGGGGCGTTTTGGTACAGCTCATGCAGCTGTGCAGTTCCATCAGCGATACAGGTCCCACTATAGAGCCATAACCCAGCATAAAGGGCAAACCTAGGTCCATTAAATTAAAACCTATATATAAAGCCTCTGGGTCTCTCTATACAGAGAAAAGTGTCTTGTCTTCACTCATCATTCTGCTCTCTTGAGTGGTCATGAGTGATTGCAACACTTGATATCAATGGCAATTACAGAGTTGTGCAATGAGGTTGTAGCATAAAGGATGTTTTCAGGCTTATAGCATTTACATGTAATCTGCATGTTGGAGTCTCAGGTAATGGCTCCTTTTAAATGCCAGAACAACTCAGCTCTCCTTCCCTACACATCTCACTTTCTTTGGAAAGTAGTTCATTACATTTCTCAATTGTGATTTCTTTTCTTTCTTTCTTTCTTTCTTTTTTTTCTAGTTGGATTGTGTCTCATCACAGAGAATTGCAGCTTGTCTTTACTCAGCATTTGGCTTTCATTACTCTTCATGATGGTGGTTACAACTGGTTGCAACACTGGCTCTTACAAATTAATGTCACACATAAAAGGCTTCTGTACTCGACGACACAGCCCCCAGAACCGTCACTCCCATGTCGTG
>VXAL01002276.1:17785-29730 GCA_013399475.1 Chauna torquata | reverse complement strand
AATTTGGCTTTTCCCTAATGTCCAAAGAACTATTTGTGACTGCAGCTCTGGGCTGAAATTAACTTCTTTGGCAGTTTTTCCATGGAAAAAAACCAAGGGAAAAAGGAGATACTTCACAGTTCTCTGTTCAAGTTCCAAGATTTGGATGTCCCACTGTGCCACGTTGTGGTTTTCCCCTCTTAGCATCACTTGTGCCATTACTACTCACAAGCTTCATGTTTCTATAAATATTCTAGGAAGTAAATCAGCAAACCCTTAGGGAGATCTCATTTTCATTTTGTTATTCACTATTTACTTAAGGTGAGGTTGAAACCTTGAGCTGCAGCGATGTTGTGCAACGCCTTAAGTATGCAGAAGCTGGAGAACAAGTACTTGATTTGCCACCAAATAAAGAAAAGGCATCATGAATCTGTGGCTTAACCTGCTCAGTGTGTTCTTCAGCATGAGTTTTGAGACTTGACTATAAATTCTTTAATTGATAAGGGCTCGGTGAAGGAAAAAAAAATTATTTTTGCTCCTGGTAAACCATGTTTTTCTGGATAACTCAATTGGTACCTACTTCTTCTATTTAATTAGACCAGAGTGATTGTGCAGTTGAGGTACAGAGTGTGCTGCCTATTGAAGTGAGAGCACTCCAATTGCAACAGAGTACATATAAATCTGAGCCATGTTTTGGCTGGTTTCAAGACCCTGCCATTACTGCAGCAGCAAAGGTTTAGTTTCCGTGCTCCACTGGATACCACAACAATCTGTTCAGCTGGATGAACTGGAACAAAATCTTTTCCACACAGTGAGGAGTTCTTGCAGGACTCCTTCCCGGGGCTCTCGTGTTCCCTCTGCTGTCCCAAACCTCCTCTTCAGTGAGTGCTTTGGAAGACAGAGAGTAAAGCAGTGTGGTAACTTGTCCCCACCACCGTCTGGTTCTGATTGCTACGTGCATGGCTCCTGCCCAGTGGTGGAGTCTGCTGTGTCGGCACCACGCGTAATTCAGTCATTTACAGTGAACAAGCCAATTCCTCTTTAAGCTCAATGGACACCATTACAAACAGCTCTTCTTTGGAAACTAGCCATTAATTTGAACTCACAAATACTCTTAGTAGCCATAGCATTTACGTGCTGATTTAGTGATACAGAACAGCATTGGAAATCTGCTTTTCTATTTCCATAGTCCAATTGCTGTCAGGTACTAAGATTACTGGCTAAAGGGTTTGGCCTATGTTTTGCAAAAGGTCAGACTTGTTGATCTTAGAGGTTTTACCTTTAAAAACCATAAATTAATTTCAGAATAATCTTTCATATTCTGCTTTTGATTCAAGTGGATCTATAAGAAGCAAAATCTTTGATTTGTCTTTTCATTGCTGAAATATCAGTTCCCGGATCACGATTAAAAAAAAAATCAATTTGGCTACAATTCATTAATGAAACTGTAATTTACCTTTGTAATTTTAAAGTTTGATGGACACAACCATTAACTTTTTATTATGTAGGAGTCTCTTCACTTATGCTGTTTGCTCTCAAATATGTTTGCCTTCTGCACACAGTGAAAGGTCAATCCATTTTACTAAAACTGTTTTTCTAGTTTACAGTACTTACAATCCTAAACTGCCTGAAAATGACAGGACTACAGATTTGCATATTGATTTCAATGGAGCCATGCCATTTACAAGAGCTGAGCACTAGTCTTCAGATTGAAATGCAAAGCAGTAGCTTCTGTTTGATACTCTGCATGCTCAGCAGAAACTGATATTGTGACTATCTGAATAGCTGTGTTTTGGTATCTTAATAAAAGCACTCTCATATCTTATTGTTTTTTTTTTCTCTGTTATTTTTTCCTCTAACGAATTAGTCACACTGCTAAGATGGGCATTGTGTGGATGTGGCAGCTTCTGAAGAACTGTTCAAGTATCAGTATAATGTTCAAACATCACTCAAAACACAACACATGACCTTATCCAAACACCATTGGTCTGCAACTACCAAGAACCAAATACGTATGCTTACACTTACTATTTTTCCTATTTCCTATTTATATTTTTATATTTATTTATTTATATTTACTATTTACTATTTATAGAGTCTCTTTCTTCAACATCACAAAGGACAAACACATTTTCAGTTTCATGCTTTGCAGTGAAGACAACCAAAAGAGTATTCACCATTTGTAGCCCAGTAAAGTGGTGATCCAGTCTGAAACTAGTGTCCCCAAGGATGCTAGTGGACTTGTCTGGAGCCAAGCATGAAAAGCAAGGGGGAGCACTAGCACTTGTTCCAAATGCTTCCTTTCTCATCTGTGTGCAGGTGTCACACAGCTGCCACCCATTTTCTTTATTCATCGTTGTTTACCTGTCTGCTATCTTTCAGTAGCTAGCAGTCACTATTTTCTCAGCGCTGTGTCCCCTTGTGTCTCTTTTTCATGCCAAGTCACAGAACAGATTCTTTGGTTGTGGTGCAGTAGGGTTCCTCTGTCCCTACTTATTTCACTCCATCTGCTGCTCAGACAAGGCTTGATGGCTTTGGAGGACTCACTTTAGGTGCTGTAGTCAGTTCCCCACACCAGCGATTGGGTAGTTTTACCAAGTAAGTAGTTCCATGACTAAGGAGAACTCTTCTAGAGGAGTAGCACTGACCATCTTCCCTTTCCAGTCTGCTGCTGCGCACCTTTTGTTCTGTTAAGGAAGATCTGGCTCTAGATAATTATTTGAGACAATGGTTAAAAAATGTGTAAAAATAAAATCTGAAGATTTAGCTTTGACCTCTTACGTTGCTTTCAAAGAAGCACTTTAGACCAGTGGTATGCGTGCCTGATGTCCCCATTGTTCACTGTGAACATCATATTGCTGACACCTGATGCAAAACACTCATCGTTATTCCTTTTTCTCACACTATAATGTTGCCAAACTCTGGTCCCAGTAGGGCTGGGAAAAAGCTGAGATAATTGGAAAATTTCCTTGTCCATTAAAATATAAAGGAGTGGACATTTTAGTGCCTGTTTGGAAAGTTTTCTTGTAGGCTGAGGAAGGAAACAAATTAGAGGAACTGAAAATGTTTAATTGCAGTTGATCTAAAAACATGATGTTATCTACAGTCTGATAGAACGCCTAGAGCACAGAGCCGCCTAATGGCTTCTTTGGTCTGCTCAGCAAAACATACTCTGCCTTGGGGCCTGTCTTGGAGGGCTTGCAGCAAACATACAGCCAAGTAGTATCCTTGTTATAGAGGTGCTACCTCTCTAACTTTTTGGCCTCTCCCTTTTTTGGCAGATTTCTCCTCTCTCCTTGCTCTCTCCCAGTGCTAGCAGGCCTAGCTGCAGACTACTTCAGGGCAGGGTTTTCAGTGAACCTCTGCTGGTTTCTTCAACTCCCCTCCCTCTGGCTGTGTGGACAGCTGCCACCTTGTGCTGAAGACGTTCTTGGGTACATGGTCTGCCAGGGCATAATACAGGAGACTTGTCAGTGCAGCACCTTTTTGCCTGCAGCAAATTCCCCTGAAAGTGCTCTCTGCCTCTCCTGTCCTTCTTTCCCAAAACTGACAGACTTTTTCCTCTGAAATCCACAGAAAGAAGAGTGTTAGACTCTTAACACAAACACAGTCACAAAGATTTGTATGCTATAAGCAATCATAATAGAAGTATAAAAGGGGAATTGAGACACAGCTGAAACATTTGGAAATGGCACGGAAAAGAGCAGTAAAGCATCAAGACAATGAAGTTTCAACGCTGCATCAAAGTGTCAGTAAATCACTGGTGTAGTGCTTGCAGTGGATCCAGAAATGTCCACTCACACTATTCCCTTTAAATCAGCTGGTGCTCAGCCCTACCTGTAACCAAGGCTATAAAAGTATTGGGCTAGGTAGGGTAAATGCATATTGCTGCCTAATAACTGGCTTTGTTGAAATGATAACTGTAAAGAAAGAAAAAAATTAGTAATTTTATCAACCTCCCTTTGCATGTGTTTGGGTGTGTGTGTGTGTGTTAGAATTTTGCATGATTAGGAATAGTACAATCATACAGTACAGAGAGCTTGATTGGATCCCACTTTTTTTCTCTTTTTCTCTCCCTTTCCATTCAGAGAAAGTTTGTTAATAAATATTTGATAACTTCCAGGAAATTGCAAGTATTTGTAGGCGCAGCTGAAGTAACAAACCTTCATTTCAGCAGTAATTTTGTCTGTTTCCTGTTTTACTCTGGAAGTAATCCATTTAAAAAGAAAAGTGACATTTCTACTCCACGATAATTCTCTTTAATCCTGTAAAGGACACAATCTTCTGTCAGTTGCTTTTCCTTGACTGTTTGGTCTGCTTTTGCTACAGGTAACTCTGAGTAGGATCAGAATGTAAGGACAATGACAAGAGAAAATATGGCCCAGTTGGTTTACTGACAGTGCAGTGAATATTTCTCCCATTGCTACATGGGACATTTCACTCTTTCTGCAGCTAAATGGGGTCTTTGGGAAAATCCATGGGAAAAATAGGAAAGCTTGATAAAAATAGTGAGCGTTGGGGAGCTCCAGGTATGGTGGCATTATGGAGCTACTTTCAGTGATATTTGGAAGTGCATCGGGCAAGGCGCAGTAGGTTATGGGATAGCAGCATTCTCAACAGGCTGACACCAATCCAAGAAACCTTGCTTGCTTCACAATTGTGATGATGATTTCTAAATGCCAAGAGGAGACTGCCTTTCTGGCAGGGACAGTTGGGTAAAATTTTAAGTTGGGTAAAACCTTTCCAGCAAACAATATCACTGTATCATAAGGAATGTGCTGGCAGCTAATAACAATATTGACAGTATGAGTTCTTCATGACTTACGCTCAGGAGTACTTAAACTCTTCATAGCCACTCAGAGAATGTCTGGCTTTGCCCGTTATACTGCCTGGAGCTTCAATATGAAATGCTGTCCACAAACAGTGCTCCCATTTATTAGCTGCCTTTGGCATCTGGCAATTTGAAAGGATGGAGGAAGTGCTTCACCTCAGCATTTTCAACAAATATTGCTATTGCTAGCGCATGCGGATAGAAGGCTGTTGTGTTTGTTCTAGTACCAGCCCTGGGAGATTCACTACTGAGTGTCACATACTAATATCTTTCTTATCCAACTTAAATTTTTATGGAACAGCTTTGCACAGCATAGGGCTAAACCAAATGCCACTGCTCTCCTCTTTTTCAGTAAGGCAAAAGTCAGGAGTAACAGCTGAACAAGATGTGATTGCTTTCTGGAGCTGTTTTGATTATGTCCTACAAAATTTGACTCCCTGCTCTCCTCATTTTCTCTTGTTTGGCTGCAGCTGTGACATATTATTCTTGAACAGGAGGAAGGCACACCTGTTGTCTTACAGATGTACGAGAAGCATCACCTTGTAAAGTTTAGTCTTCCCCCTGAAAATAGCATCTACTCTCACTTGACTTCTATGAAAGCCAAAGCAAGTCTGCTAGCATGTCTACGCTGTGATCATGGTCCTGCATTCTGAACTTCTTTTATGAGCCAGTACTTCTGAAGATAACATCTCTTTTTTACAGCTCCTTAATACTGACCACTGGAGACTGCATGACCTCCCTAGGAAGACATGTGTTTAGTAACTTCCAGGTTTGTTATTTGTAGTACTCGCTCCAAAATTTGTTTCTTAAGCTATTATTGGTATTTTCATGGATCAAAGCCAGACATGTCAGAGAAAGGAACATCTGAGATTGCCTATGCTAATGACTTCCTTTGTTGCAACCACATATGGTACTGTCTTCCCACTGACATGAGGAACCCATATTTGTACCTTGTCTTGGCATAGTTCATCAGTGCTTTTACTGCTTTCACTTCCCCAGCAAAGCACCAGCACCATTCATATTCAACCAGCTGCTGTGACTGTCTCAGCTAGTTGTCACTGAGTGCAAAGTGTGACACACGTTGCCTCTCAAAAACCTTCTTCATTCAGGCCTGTGCTTGGTTACTTCACTGGGCAGTGAGAAGATAGGAGATTATTAATGGGAGTAAATGTAATTTGAAATTAAGAGTAAGAAATGCAGTTGAATTTAACACTATGGTGCTTGGGCTTTTCAAAGGTGAGATGCTGAGTACAAATACAGCCTTCCTTCTTGGCAGCTCCTGATGCTTGAGGTCAGCCTGCACATCAGATTCCTGCTGGAGTTCCTGCTGCATTTGGCAGCTGATGGATGAAATGGGAGATCTGGTAAAGGACAGAACAAGCCCTTAAATTATTTCTGTGATTCCACAGTTGATTTTTCCTTTGTTAAGGAATATGTGCCAGTGACTGTCAGCTGAATGAAATGTATCTGTCTTCCAAGAACATTTTCTAGGAGATTGCCTTCTTCCTCAGTCCCCATAAAGATACAAATAATACTGTCTTTTCTTTTAGAGCTTCCTCAGGGAGTGAGACAGACCCTCCTCACCTCCTCCTGACAGTCACTTATCCACATGCTGTGTATTTGGCAACACAGGTTTATCTCCAGGCATGTATCTAGTTACACATATAATCTGAGATTACAGCTGCTATATCTAAGGAGTGCTTCATGGCGCCCTTGGAAACCATCCTTATATTAATAATATACCCATGTAAAATCTCGTGAAAAGGTTTACTGCATTTTTCCTGCAAGTGGCCTTGACGGATGCACCGAGTACTGCTGGGTGGGTTAACGTGCTGACTCGTTTCCTCTCTCTCCATGCTCTCTCTGGGCAGCACATGGCGGTACTGCTGGCTGCGTGGCCTCTGCTTTGTCTGAAGATGGCTTCACAGGGTTGTCAGCTCCTCACAAAGTGCTGCACATGCCTGTGTTGACAGTAGGGGACACAGAGGGATTTGAAGGGGCGCAGAGTGGGATAATGTCATGGTGCAACATCTTGCCCTAAAAACAGAGGGAGAAAACCCCAATTTGCTCGACAGAGCAGCACCTTGCCAGACAAGCTGAGGGGCTGGGTGCTGACCTCCGGGCACGCAGCACGAGAACAAGGAGAGCGGCTGGAAGGAGCTTGCCTGATGCGGGGCCGTACCCTGGCCAGGCAAGTGAAGCAGCTGCTCCTCCCGACTGCCGTGCCTGAATAAAAGCTGGGGCTGGCACTGGCGGATGACTCACACCGCGCTGGTGTCCCTGCGCACGGCCGCACCCCCGCCCCAGGGGCCTCACCACGACATGGCGGCCCTGCCGTGGCAGCGGGGCAGGTTTCCCTGCTGAGCTGTGGCCTTGGGCTGTTTGTGCGCGGCCAGCCTGTGCCGCCATGGGGCCTGCTGCATGGGAGCGAAGGGTAGCAGTGGGGAGAGGCCCGGGCCCACGGGCGGGGCAGAGGCACTTTCAGAGGTCGGTGATGTTCCTGCTGGACACCAGGGTTTCTCATTCCAACCCTCTGCTCTACGAGTGCTGCAGCCTGCCAGGGCCGCGCACGCAGAAATTGGAGATTTGCAGTATGGGACTCTGTGTGGGATCTTGAGTCATGCGTGCCCTCACTTCGAAAGCAGCTTCTTCATGCCAGATTTTAGTAGTGCTCATTAGTGATACAGCAGAAGATGCAGACTGCCCAGGTGTTGGGTGGTGTTGTCACAAGTCCTGAAATGTAAGTATGCATCCCTGGCAGGATAAATCCCACCATACCACTCTGGTGGGTCGTAAGTCCCCTCTGCAGTCCTTTTGGAGCAGAGTGCCAAGCTGATCTGCTGAGCAGAGCCTACAGCCTGCAGGCAAGCAATACGAGGAAACTGGTATGAGCTCCTGCCCTTCTCTGCAACTCGGCTAGCTGAGTTATGGCTTTGTATGGGGATCCTCTGTCCGTGCAGCATGCAGATCCTGGAGTCTTTACGTGAAGCTATGCACCTCATCTGATCCTGCTGTTTTTAGCAGAAAGTAGCAAGAAAAGAAGGAGGAGATAGTGATGATGGTTCTCATCACTGTGACTAATCTCACTTGTAGGATACTCTACCTAGCATTTTGAAAAGAAGTCCACAAGGGGTCATCTTTGAGGCTGCATTGACCCAAAGCTGTAGTCAAAGCATGGTAGGGCTATTAAAACAGTAGTCTTGCATTAGCAGTGTAAATGTTTTCAGCTGAGAAAGGCTGGCATGGAAAACATCTAAATTTCCCCTTCATGTCAGCAGGAGCATATGCAAGCCCTAAACTTCATCTGTTACTCTTATATTTAATTCTTGTCCTGCTGTGTAATACCACAAAGTTAGTTGCCTCCTTTTCTTTTCCAGAATCCATAATTACAAAACCAGGGGGAGGCAACAGAAGCACACATAATAAGGTAAGCCAGCTATGCATTGTGCCTGGAGAAAGTGCTGTTGTCACTACTTCCCTGCCACATGATTTTGTACAACTGGACTTTTCCTTCCCAGCAGAAGCTGAAAGTTGTTTGGTATCGGAAACTGAAGTATTTCGTTCTGTCATGAGAATTTTCTAGTGATGTGGCACATTATTCCTGTTATCTGTTAAGCAGAAGACAACAAATTATTAACTGTCCAAAGCAGTTTGAAACCCTGCCCAAAACCTGTCCATCAATGCAAGTTTCAGCCTTATTTCCTCAATATAGCCTATGGGTGGTATGTAAATCATCTGATATAAATACTATGACATTTAGGACTAAATAAGCAGACCTTTGTTGGAGGAGTTAATCTTCCTGTTTCTAACCCAGTCACTTTCAGAATTACACATAATAATCACCAGGGCTGAGCATGGAAGAATTCTTACACTTGCAAGAAGGCTGCTCACCTCCTAAAAACTCTGGTAGATACATGTGTACTTATTAGAAAGGGACTGTCTGCTCTGTCTTTGTATGGCCTGGGAAAATGAGGCCCACTCTTAGTGAGGTGTTTGCTAACAATCCTAAAGGACATGGAAGAATGTTGTCAATACCAGTACCAATTTCCTCTAAAACTCACTAGGAAATTGCTGACAGGGAGGCTGTGAGCGTTCTCACAAGCTTTGCGTAGTCAGATCCCAGGAAATGCTTACCCATACATACCTATTCCTGTATTGCTCAATAGGTGCTAGATATAGATGCTATATAGAATAGAATATCATAGGTTACCACATTCTTTACCAGTAAATGAAAATTGTTTTTTCTATTGTGAATATGTTCAATATTTCTAATATAAAATACTTAAAGGATTATCTTTTATGGCAGATTTTAAAGCTTAATGACTCAGCGTCTTTGTGATATGCATTTATTGCTGCAATATATATGCCATATTGTTTCGTGTCAAGAGTATATGTATTTTCTCAATGTCTGGCTTTAGCTGTCAAAGAGATTTACAGAACCATGCACAAGAAGCTTATCATTGATAGTCTGCCCATACGTGATACAGGAGTCACGCACAAAACATGTAAAGAGCTTCTTCCCCAGCTGCCTCTTCTGTAAATATCTTTTAGGTCTGTGCTGGTGGTTCTGGCCTCAGAAAAGAATATTCTCACTCGTTCCTCCACACCTTTCTAGACCTCTCCTTCACGTAGCAATGGATATTATAATTTAATTATTTGCAATTTGTTGCTGTTTGCTGTATGTTTTCATCTCATAAGCACCCAATGCCTGTTATGGCCTTCTCTTCTTTTGTCCTGTGGCAAACAACAGATTCTATACAATGCCACTCAGATCAAAGGCTTCTTTACAGAGCTGGTTGCTGGGTAATTTCTATGCTTCTTCAAATGGAAATAGCTTCCAAAACCAGATCCTGTTCTATATCTTTGAGCTGCCCAAATAACTCTTCCCTTACTGCAACCGTGCATGATTTGAGCATTTATGGTCATCTGGGTTGAAATCAGAGACGGAATGCATTACTCTGTAGCACACAGTATGACCTCTAGTAGAAGTGAAGGGCCAAATTTTGGAGAGCACTGGTAGTGTGAGCCTTCCTTCAGGTAGCTTTGCCTCTGCTGTGCTCTCAAATGTTTTTTTCTGCTCATCTGCCCATGACCTCTCTGTTTGGAAAGCATGCCATGACCTAAGCAGGGTTTGAGGTCTCCTGTATCTATGCAATATTTTAACTCTCTGAATTACTGCGTTCACGTATGCGTATGAGCATGTATTTTGCAAATTCTCTTATTTATGTGCAATAAAACATTTATTTGTCACTGATCTTTAGAGATGACAATGACTCATTTTATAGTTCCACTTCTCCATTGATAAACAACTGGCAAAGCTGCTAACCGTCTGTTTGTGTTGTCTCAGGGATTTTCCCCAGGTTAAGAGAACAAGCTAAGGGGAGGTATTAGTGAGCCAATGTCAAGATTAGGTGTGTTGTTAGTTTTGTCCTACACCTGCTCTTTTTCAGTTTCGACCAGCTAGAAGGTGAGGAGAAACTTTATCTCTTGATTAAAACTTAAATGCATTTACAGTTGTATCTTTCTAAGGTATCCTGCTGTGTGATTGGATCACTATTCAAAACTGCTTTTTCATTCCTAATTCAAAGCTCTCCTTTTCAGCCAACAATAGTTTGGCTGAACATACCTTGAAAAACTAGAATACTGGGCTTCTGGCAAGGCTGGAATTTAGCAGATAAATTCACTACACCAACCAAATAGACTCACCCATGGTGGCAAGTGACCACAGTTTGGGTGGTAAATCTCACCAGAACCCTCCATGTTTTTGTTCTGTCTTTCACAAGCAGAAGCTCGGAGAAGCAGAGACTATACTTACTTGGAGGAAGGGGAAAAACCAGCTTTGGGAAGTTGAGGAGTTTGGTCAGCCAACCAAATGAGTCAAACAACAGGCTTCATGGTAGGAGAGTGGGTCCTTTCTAGGATACTATGAGAGGAATTCTCTGAATGAATAACTTATCAGAGAGAAAACCACCCTAAGAGAGAAAGAATGCTTTTCCAAACCGAAAATGAACTTCTAACATCCCACTTGTATTTCTGGATTGGCAGCAGTATTAATAACTGTTAATTCCAAGTGACATGAGTCTTAAGGGGCAATGAGGCCAGTTAAGGGTCTGGAGCACAAGTCCTGTGAGGAGTGGCTAAGGGAGCTGGGGTTTTTTAGCCTGGAGAAAAGGAGACTTGGGGAGACCTTATCACTCTCTACAACTTCCTGAAAGGAGGTTGTGGCCACGTGGGGGTCAGTCTTTTCTCCCAGGCAACTAGCAACAGGACAAGAGCATACAGTCTTAAGCTGCACCAGGGGAGGTTTAGGTTGGACATTAAGAAGAAGTTCTTCACAGAAGGGGTGATTAGGCATTGGAATGGGCTGCCCAGGGAAGTGGTTGAGTCACCGTCCCTGCAGGTGTTTAAGAAAACAGTGGATGTGGCACTTAGTGCCATGGTCTAGTTGACAGGGTGGTATTAGGTCATAGGTTGGACTCGATGATCTCAGAGGTCTTTTCCAACCTAGCAGATTCTGTGATTCTGTGATAAGACTTATGAGGACATGGGACCCGAAACTGAAGGTGCACAAGTCCATGGGACCTGATGAGATGCATCTCTGGGAACTGGCGAATGAAGTTGCTAAGCCACTGTATTTGAGAAGTTGTGGCAGTCCAGTGAAGTTCCCACTGACTAGGAAAGGGGAAACATAGCCCCCATTTTTAAAAAGGGGAAAAAAAGGAAGACCCAGAGAACTACAGGCCAGTCAGTCTCACCTCTGTGCCTGGCAAGGTCATGGAGCAGATCCTGCTGGAAACTACACTAAGGCAAATGGAAAATGAGGAGGTGATTGGTGACAGCCAGCATGGCTTTACTAAGGGCAAATCATGCCTGACAAATTTGGTGGCCTTGTATTAAGGTTAAGGTTATTAAGGTTGTATTAAGGGTTAAAGCATCAGTGGGTAAGGGAAGAGCAACTGACATTATCTACCTGGACTCGTGCAAAGCATTTGACACTTGTCTCTAAATTGCAGAGACATGGATTTGATAGATGGACCACTTGGTGGATAAAGAATTGGCTGGTTGGTCATTCTCAAGGAGTTGCAGTCAATGGCTCAATGTCCAAGTGGAGACCAATGATGAGTGGTGTTCCTCA
>VXAL01002276.1:0-17599 GCA_013399475.1 Chauna torquata | reverse complement strand
TGATTCTCCCTGTCTACTCCACTCTTGTGAGACCCTACCTGGAGTACCGCTTTCAGCTCTGGGGCCCCCAGCTTAAGAAGGACATGGACCTGTTGGAGCGGGTCCAGAGCAAGGCCACAAAGATGATCAGAGGGCTGGAGCACCTCTCTTATGAAGAGATGCTATGAAGAGTTGAGGTTGTTCAGCCTGCAGAAGAGAAGTCTACAACAAGACTCTAAAGGGGGGCCTACAAGAAAGCTGGTGATGGACTTTTTGCCGGGGCATGTAGTGATAGGACAAGACATAATGGCTTTAAACTGGAAGAGGGTAGATTTAGATTAGATATCAGGAAGAAATTCTTCACTGTGAGGGTGGTGAGGCACTGGAACAGGTTGCAAAGATAAGTTGTGGATGCCCCATCACTGGAAGTGTTCAAGGCCAGGCTGGATGGGGCTTTGAGCAACCTGGTCTAGCGGAAGGTGTCCCCGCCCATGGCAGGGGAGTTGGAACCAAATAATCTTTAAGATCCCTTCCAACCCAACCATTCCATGATTCTGTGATTTTAAATATGGTTTGGGAAGTTGTTTCTTCCCAGTGCTAGTACACAGGAAACAAGAAAAATGAGAAGCCTGTCTATAGATATGGACAGCTAATTGTCCTGTAAAGAGCAAATGTATAGGTAAATAGAAACACAGAGAGGCATGGAATAAGCAGTGCCAGTGTGGATTAAGCTGTCTGTTTTAAAACACTAAATCAAATAGACAGTTTCAGACCAAATAAAGAAGAAATACAAGTACGTATTTATAAGTTTGATTCATGCATGCACTGACTAATCCAGTCATACCCATTTTTGCTGGGTCATACCTAATATTTGTGCTCTTAACATCTCTTCTCATAGGCTCTTTCTGTGAGTAGGCATGGCTTCCAATCTGATGTTGGTCATGGGTAAACATGATGAGGGTAAAGGGAGGGAGGAAGGACGGGGGAGTGGATGTCTCAAAAACACGTCCAGTTGGAGAGTAATGGTTTCTGGGAAACAATAGAGGCCTGACAGTTGTTTCTAACTAGTAGTCACACATTTCCCAGAAGTTTTGATAGTCTTAGTGAAGACACCCAGGAGGGCTCCCTGCTTTCCCCAAACACAAAAATGCCCTTTTCCTATACACTAGTGTTGTCACCTTTGTTTGTATTGGAGTGGTGACAGCAGAAGGCCCCCATAGAGGATGCACTCAGACCAGAATTAGTGAGCTGTATGGGAAAGGGCAGAAGCTTTTCCAGCTTAACACACCTTCATGTTGATCTAAGCACACTTGCACTGCAGACTATCCAAGTACATCTCTGTTGGTTAAAGAAGGGGCATCTTGAGTTGACATCATTTGCCAGTACAAGCACAAAGCACAGACCAGGCCAATGTCATCCAGCAGCAGAGGCTGACACAGTTTCCATCTCCCTTTCCCTGCCTAAAGCATCCAAGCCAAAGCACTACCTGCAGAGCTGTGGGGAAAGCACTCTGGAACAGCGTGTAAACATGTACTCAGACCTAAGCTTATTGGCAGACTTTTGAGAGGACTCTCTTTTGTACCCATTGATCAGGGACACTCTCAAGCCCCTGCTTTAGACCAAAATGTCGCGCACAGCCATCTTGGTGATCCTGTGCAGGACTTGCCTCTTTTGTACTGGTGAGTTCCAAAACTGGACACAAGATTCCCCCTGTGGCCTCACAGCTTCCAGTTAGAGGAAATAATCACTTGTCTTGACCTATGTAGTCCATACACCCACAGGCTGGATACAGGGATTGCTGTGGGAGAAATTGTCAAAAGCCTTGCTAAGGCCAAGGTTAATGATATCTGCTCTTCTCTCCCTGTCCACAGAGCCAGGTATTTTCATTGTAGAAGGCATTCAGGCTGGTCAGGCACAGTTTGCCATGTAAAATCCGTCAATCTGTGCTGGTGGTTCCCAATCACTTTCTTTTTCATCAGCATATGGAAGAAAAGGTTCCCAGGTGGATTTGCTCCATAAATGTCCCAAGGACTGAGGCACAACTGACCAACCTGAAGTTCTCTGGATCTTCTTTCTTGCTGTTTTTGAAGACGAGTCTCACCTGTATGTTTTTGAGTCTTGGCAGTTCAAAACTGCTTATCTGGGACTGCCCAAACTCCTCCTTCACCTGCCCTCTTTATATAATTAATTGGTTGGGGTAGGACAGTAACAACAACACACTGCAATCCACCTACTCCTAAATTGTGGAAGGTAGAGGTGTAGTCTAGGCACAAACTATCAGGTGACTCCTCTCCTAGAGAACCCACATCTAAAGGACTGGTGATACATGAAGGCAAAGGAGATAAAATATTGATGAACTTGGTCCAGAACACTGAAGCTGGACCTGAGATGAGCATTCAGTAAAGGTGTGTGCAAACAGGTAGCACACTGCAGTGGAAGTGTTGCTCCTTCACTGTCTCCAGTGAGGTTTCTACTGACTAAGAGAGGTTGCTACACAGGTCTGAGACTTCTAAGGCAAGTACTGAATTCTGTGTGCGAGTTTGTCAGCTCAGGCCACTGTATGTCCAGCTTGCCGACTTCCATTCCAGAGGGCTGCAGAGCTCATTCCTAAATGCTCAGTCCCCTGGTCCTCTTTGCCAACCTGATCTTGTGGAGGCTTGCTCTGCTGCTTAAGCCCACAGTTTCACTGTGCTTTCAAAGAGATCTGCTGGTCCTGGGAGCTGATCTGGTTACCTGACCCCTGCAACCAGCTGTGACAATGACCCAGAGCACAACTTTCTGCCTGCATGTGCAGCAGTGAGAAGAGGCTTGCAGAACAACCTTTTGAAGAGGGGAAGGATGCTTATAAGTGTCTGAATATAAGAGTACAAAAAGATGTTTATGATGTGACTGGAGCAAAGACAAATTTTAGCACACAGGCATAGCTTCAGGGTGTTTTTCCTAGTGCAGTGTTGTGATACCTTTTAGCCTGGTGACTTGTTTCTAGCAGTGCATAGGAAGGAAGAGATAGAGAAAGACTTTGTCTTGCTCTCTCTTACTTTCTAGAGAAGACAGATCATCCTGAATGTGCTTTGTCTCTAGTGAAGATCTACCCTCTTGTGCTTGGAGGAGTTGGGATGAGATTGAGCCATGTTTTTTTTCCCAAAATTCCTCTCAGGTAGCATAGTCCTGGTCCTCTGCTTTCTCTCTCATGTGTATCTAGTGCTGATGGTGTGCAGTCAGCCACAACATGCCACCGCAGTAGTACTAGATGATGGGAAAAGCCCTCAACAATCCTGCTGTAAAGCTATGCCATTAGGCACTTACACACATAATAGCTCCAGGAGCACACAGAAAAGAATGTACTGAAGAAAAAAATAAACACAGATCCGCAATGTTAAGACAGAACTCTCACTTACTTTTTTATCGTTAAATAAATGCAGGTTCTGACATTTGTAAGTTAATTTTATATAGTTGACATTAACAGTGTTGTTTAATTGGTCAGCCTCTATACTGGAAGTTGGAGTCAGGTTTATAAACATATTCTCACTCAGCCAACAAAAAATGCAGTTAAGCAAGAAACCTATAAAGATGTATGTTTCAGGGTTATTTATATTGTATTTTTTTAAACACCCTGGCTGTGTACTTTTCTTTACACTGGTATATAAATCTTTCCCCATATATTTTTTCACATGCTGTTCTTCAGTCATTAACAGGATAACTGGAAGTTAGAAGCAGTTTACATTTCACTATTAGCACTGCAAAGTGTGGTGTGCACTCTGGATTACACAATGGAGGAAAGGCTCCTTCCTTGTCCTGTTTCCCCATTCTCTTTGCCTCACCCACCAGTGTGCCTTTCCCTACCCTTGTTACTCAGCAGAGCTGAACGGAGAGCTGTCTGTCAGCAGCCTGCGGCAAGACTAATTCGGAGTCATCTGGTTTGTGCAGCCAGTTTTCACTTCTTGAGGCTGAGTTCACAGTTCCTTTTGTTTCTTCAACCGTAAATACAAGACAGGGTTGACAGAAATGCTAAACAAGTGTTTTTACTAATTTGTCTTAAGGTAGAGCAGGGAGGCCAGTGTGACTGTGGAGTCACTATGCTTGCTGCTGACACTTAGTAGGACATGACTGTCCCTTCTCTAAAGAGGTTTCAGTGTAAAAACTGATAGTGGAAGAAATAAGCATTACATGAAATACCTAACCACTGATCTAAAAAAGATTTATGTTAATTTTCAAGCCATGCAGTAATATCTCTCCCATACAGTAATGTGTCACATCATAGAAAAGGAAGTTACTTACCAACAGCTAGTGTTCGTCATGGTATATATTTCATATGTTCAAATATTTACATATTTCCTATGTACTTTTATATTCTAGGGACACGTATGCCATAAAGACCTTAGCACTGAGGATTTTTCATTCCATCAACTTCCTTCCTTAAGGGAGCATTTATGATTCATTTATGCTATAGGTGCAGCACTCCCTTTTTAATCCATCTAGAGAGGAGGGGTATATCTCAGAGTCTTTAGAGAAAGATAAGTGCAAGAACTTTCTATCAAATATTAAGTCACACTGATCTGAAATGCTGCACTACTGGGTAAGGTGAATTAAAGGTCTAAGCGTCTGTGACACCCTTGTACATCATTGAGAACTCCTATAGGAAGGCCACAGAAGTATCCAGACCTCTTCTGCAATGTGCTGCAACTGCTGGTTACTGATACAGTTTAGTGGATTCATAGCAAATGAGTATGTCGTCCAATCTGACAGTTTGGATATAGAGGTAGGTATCAGCATCGATGCAAACAGCTGTGAAGATCCTCAAGCGGGTTTCTGTTGTGTGACCAAAGGATATGTGCTCTTCCAACGTCCAGGGTCTGCAGTGATGCCCTGGCTCTGGATGCAGAAACCAGTGAAATGTTTCTCCGGTGCAACTTTTGGAACTTAGAGTGGATCCTCAAGGAAACCATGTCTGGAAAGATGATTTCCAGGCATCATTTCCAGATCATGTCTAGAAAGAAGTAAGAAGGATCTCCATCAATGTGTATTTTTCCTACTTTCCCTGCTGGAGAAATAAATGCCAGAAAAGCTGCTAAATGAAGAGAAAAAAATAATAATGCAAGAGTAGCTAAGTGTTCTCTGAAAGCGAGGAGGTCTCATTTTAATCCCACTTCATCATTACCCTTGAGTAGACTTTGCTGGGAGTGAACTGATGTCAGACCCATCAGTGATCAGCGCCCCTGCACAGGGGCAGAGCGGATATGCTGGCTGCTAGCTTTGTTATGGTGCCACCCGTTGTAATCTGATAATCTGATCAGTTAGAAATTGTGGGGTCTTGAGTGAAATTTGTATGTCACGCAAAGTCCAGCAAAGAATTCCTCTGTCTGCTCTTAGTGTAACCAGATGCCTGTAAAGCCAAGGTTCATACCAGTACTAACAGAAATGCCAACCTGATCTTACATAAAATGCCTGAGAGAAACAGATTCCAGTACATACTGTAACAGAATGTTTGTGTTGTCAGTCATTTAATGAAATGCCCAAAACTTTAAGTCATTCTGTGAAATGGCTGGTTTCACTCTATGACTGTAACACACCTGTCATAAGGAAGTGGCACAGCTTTCTTCTTAAAACCAAACAGGGGACTTTACGAAATATTGTTCCTAAAGCTTCTCTGTCTCCATTCACCTACCACCCAGTAAGAGTTTCTGCCTACAGTTCTCCTCAACTTACTCTGTTTGCATTCCTGTTGTAGGAATAAAACAGGATGCATATCCTCACATCGTTTAACCACTTAAATTTATTTGGCTTTTAAGCTTTCTTGAGGGGAACAGAAAGTTTCCCAAGTGTTTGAAACTTCAGCATACTAGTCCTCCACCTCTCCGCCATACCAGTTGCTTTGGTGCACCCATTCACTTGAACATTATCTCTGGCAGAAGTGGGCAAATTTCTAGACTCCGAGTAGTGGTGTTCATAGTCTTCAGGGACTCTTTCGTGTGAGTACTTTGAGCAAGCTATCTAAGCACACAGTTTCTCTGTTAAAAAAATCAGGGAAATGATACTCAGAGAAACCATCAGGGCAGATGCATTCCAGAATGTAGCCAAATCAAGTTTGTAAAATGTTCTGAAAATCTCAAATGGCAGCTGCTATAGAGATCCTTAGGCATTGAAGTCAAACAACTTTGCCAGTGTCAGTACAGGCTTGGAGGGCTTGGAGTTTGCTCTGCTTATTATGAATATTTTTAGTGATTTTAGTATTGTTTTATTCACTATGGATACTCTTGTCCTGTGCACTCTACACTTGAAATGTTTTCCTGTCTCAGCTTTGTGTTGTCAAGCTGTAATCTGGCAGTCACTTAAGTACCTGCTTGATTGTAAATATGTGCTTATGGCCTTTCCTCCTTGCTTAAACACTTCAGTGCCTTGCTAGGCTGTGATCCTCGCTATCAACAACGTGTTGCCATGCAGGATGTGTAGATCCCTGAAGTGGCTACAGCATTACCAGTGAACTAGTAGGACTTCTCAAAGTAGTAGTAGTTACAGTGAGCACTGGGTATTCAGCATTTCAGTTAAACTACCAATGACTCAAAAAGTAGCAAAATGCATAAATACTTGCAGGATGAAAGAGGGGGTCTGTAGCCATAGCTAGATTCAAATATAAAATCAGAAGAAGAACTTCAGGTGTTGTGTCTGTTTCTTGGTTTGTACTTTCTCAGGTTTGTTTCCTTTGCAGGGTTGAGATACAAATTTGAAGAATACCATTGAAAGAATTGATGCTTTAGAGAAGGATCATTAGCTGAATCTGCTCAAAATAAGATCCCCGTACTGCATCAACAGTTTCTGGGAAAATCCTTGCTAGCAAAGGAAGCCAGCTTATTCTATATGTATTTTGACAGTTAGGGCCAAATAGGGCTGGTGGAGGAGAAGGTCTCCAAGGTTCAGAAGGTAGGCTAGAAATGTATTAAATTAATATTCCTCTGGAGGGCAAATTAGACCTGATTACGGAAAGTGTGGAATGAAAAAAGCATTCTCAGAAGAACTGAGACACAAAGAAATGACAGCAGGAAACGAATCTGAGTTACTGATCTCTCGCTGGAGTCTACAGAGGAAGACAATAACAAGGAAACAAAATTTTGCATTATATTAAATCCTGAAACTGAACAAAACAAGAATACAGTTCCCACCCTCCTCCCACTAATTTGGGCAGGCCCCGGAAGAGTAATTTGTATTCCAGCTAAGCCCTTGCTGTTGCTCTATCTGACTTGCAGAAGGGATCCTCACAAATAATGTTGGAATAGACAGGGCTAGCTGAAGCTGAGCTGCCCTTGCCCTGCAGTTATATTAACCTAGAAAGAAGGTTGAAGGCTTTCTGTTGCCCCAGAGCAGCAAGGCAAATCAAAATTCATTCTTTAAGCTAAATCATCCTTCACAAACTTACGCAGAGCACAAAAAAAAATGGCTATCCTGGTGGGGACAGTAGCAAGCCAAGGCTGTTAAAGCTGTCTGTGCCCTATTCACAAATGTCATTGACTTCTTGTTCTCACAACCTTGTTGCATAGGGTCATTTTTTTTGTGTAGCTCTGGAGTACAAAAAGGGATTTTGTTGCTATGCCAGGTACACTGAACAGCCTACAGTCATTACAGACAACTAATTTCTTTCAAAATCCACAAAGCTTGGGACTGTTATTTCATAGGGAGTTAAAAAGCAGCTGGAAACATTCAATAATTCACATACTCATGGAATTAACCTAGTCACTAATTATAGTAATGGGTATTGACATTCAGCTGTGGTACTGAGGATAGACAGAGGGGTAAGACAGTTATATAGTATGTTTATATAGATGTGCACACCTTGAGGGAAATGCGTGTTATAATTCATATAATATTTATATTTGTGTAATTATATTATTCACTTATTCTCTCATTTTTCCATACGCTCACTACTTTGAGGATGCTCATTATGTTGTCACTTACCTGATCTGCGCCTTTATTTACTCACTATGTATATGGGGGAAGTCTCATCTTCTCTTTCTGGTCCTGATATCTCGATCTTACACATGTCAGCAAGACAGTGGGAGATGCATGATTAGAGCCTTTCACTGCAAAAATGAGAGAAAAGCTTCCATGAATGTCTTCACTGAACAAAAACAGAGATAACACATTTTCACCAGTTATATCTGTGCTTCTAAATAAAGATGGACCACAGAGAGAGATCACCCACTACATCTCTCATCTTTCATAGTACTCCGCTGTTAGCTCACTCCCTGATTCTCTCCAACACAAGCATGCTTTGGAGGGATGAGCTCTAAAGCAGCATAATTTTAAGGCAGCCAGTGCCTCTGGCCTTGGTGTCTAGGAGCAGTCCATAACTCTTCTGTTTAGCAATATTTAGGTTGGTGGTGATCTTTTGGCATCTCCTTTTCTGTTTCCCATTTCTCTGAAAAACAGATTTCTTTTCTGTAAAACCTTGACCTTGTGCCTTCTGTGTAGCTGCATGAAGCTAATTACAGCTCGTTAGGAAAAAGGTGATGGAAAGCTGGAATCCTGATTCTGGCTGTGGAGGTATTCTATGCATTATTTTGTAGCAGAGCTAATGCTTTATATGGAAAGGTGTATAGGTATGAAAAAGGTGTGTAGGTAGGCAACCTAAAATGGAGCAAGGCTTTCATGCATAGTTATTGCCTATGTTATGTAAAAGAAGATGACTGATTTAGAGGTGTCCCTGGCAAAAAGTGCTACTCCATTGAAAGGTCTTTAACTTCTTTTGCTGGCTTCAGAACAGAACTGTTGAAAAAGTCTGTTTGTGTGAAAAATACTCTCCCTGAGAACTACTCTGAGTTCCCTGAAGTTACCAGGGAGAAGTTAGCACAACATTTTTTTCCAAAATAGTGTCAAGCAGGTTTTATTTTGCCTTTATCATTTTGCATTTTAGATCACATTGCTATTTAATACAGTTGGGAAATCAAAGGGTCTAAACCCAGATAACAGTCAAGACCATTCAGTCTTACTGCAATCGAAAGTTTCCTTAAGACTTAAAAAATTTAAGAACACTTTGTTTCACAAATTCTCTGGGGAATGGTGGCATTCTGAGTCCTGAGTCAATATGAAGTAAAAGTTCAAAGCTACTTAGATTCCTGTGTTTCTCATGCCTGGTGCCAGTTTTGGAAATGCTGAGCCCAGGGAAGTTGCAAAATTGTGTGATTGATTTCTGTGTACTACGGCTGGTAAGAGGAGAAAGTGAGTTATAAAATACCCTTCTCATAAAATCAATGAAACATTATCTGTAGCAAAAAGGTGCTTATCAAAAGAGATCTTTGTTCCAATATGCAGTAGGTGAAATAAAAGAATTGATCTCTAGAATAGATACAGAGTATCACAGTTCCTGTTTGGGACCGTGTTGGTGTCTTGAAAGACGGTTGTGAGCTAACTTCACAGAGGTCCAATCTGATGTTTTAGTCAAGACGTTCTCCTGCAGTTCTCCATTGCAGCTCTATCTCTGCATATGTAGAAGGTTTGACATGCTGTATAGAGTTACAAGTGTTACACTGCAGAATGTAGATCTTCTATAAAAGGGGAACTTCTCAGTGATGCTAGGAAGCTCTATTTAGGAGAAAAAAGAAACAAATCAGGTTTAGGAGAATGAGACATGAGGAAGGAAACACATCAAAATGGTGGATATCAGTAGCCACATTGACAGTAACCTGATCTCTTTGTGTCTAACATCATTCTTCTGTTAGTTTGTGAGAAAGGCATTAGATACCATGCAGCAAGCCTCCAAGCATGATCTGTCTTGGGAGTCACTGGTTTAGTTTTGGATGCCAGCTCTATGTAATGAACTTATATTGTAATTGTTGGCAATAATCCCTGGCTGAGCACTGTCTTGAGAATTCTACCCTGGAAACCACAGCTAATTTCCTAATTCTCATCTGTGATTTATGATTAACACGGATATTTGTTCTTTGGCAACGGGCTATTTGGATGTCTTTCTGAAGCAGATGCTGGGTGAGTGATGCTCCTTGATGGAGAACTGGACTTTCTTGTTTAGTCATTTTCTTTTCTTCCTTTTTCTGGCCAGACTTACAGAAGCAATTTTTCTACACAGCTTTATGCAGTGCTATGTTACAGATTCCTTGATATAACTGTGACCACGTTTATGCATTTACACAGCACAGAAGAAAGTCAACAAGTGTTGCTAATCAAGCCACAGAAGCAGCACAGTCTCATTAGCATAGTGCTACCTTTTTTTAGGACTAAATAGCTGTGGTGGAACATCAAGATTTCTTGGGCTTTCCTGATTCTGGTTCTAGAGCCAGCTTGGATTGATACCTATCTCAGGTATCTCTGCGGAGTGCTGCTGCATGAGACAGACATGTTCTCTGATGATGGTGTGCTTTTTTTTGTTTTTGTGCTCTGCTCAAATGCAGAACTTACTTCCCTTCTCCCCAGAAGACGTGCCTCCTCTTCTGCACAGAAAGCTTGTCTCTATCTTATGCTATTCTTGTTTTCGCCGTACAGCATTTTGACAAATCCATGAGATGTCTCTCTGGAAGCTGCAGAGTTTCCAGCCTACATTGTGAGCTCTGGGTATTGACTCAGTTCAACTATATCTCTGATTCCTTATCTGTGCTGTTTGCTATTGTCGTGGTATTTTGTACTCGACTTCTCTTCCATCTGCTCTTTCTAGGATAATGCAGTGCAAGTCAGGGAATGAAAATGTGGGCTTTATCTCGTCAGCGATAGTTGAAGTACACTCATTACCTTTATTGCTCTCTACTCAACACCATGCCTCATTCACCCTCCACAAAAGGTACTGTTTTGCCAACTTTAACAGTAATAGTTTCTAGGAAACCAATTATATCTTGTTGCAAACCCAATGGCAAATTATTCATGTTTAAAATGCATGTTTAGATTCCATTTGGTTTTGAAATCAGTACTGCTGTGTGACTTTTTAAAAACATGTTCTCAGTGATTTTGCAATAGTGAAAGCAGCGTGTGTATTCCCATTGGCGTAAGGAGTAACTCATTCCAGGCTTTGCTGTACCTTTTTGTCTGGGGTGGCAAAAGATGAGAAAAAAAGACCCCTGAGCAGACGTGCAGCCAATGTAAAAAGTCCTCATCCAGCTGTGAAGGATCTCCCTCCAGATTACCCCACCAGCTGTGAAAGGTCTTCCTCCAGATAACTCCCACCATCATCATTGAAGGTCCAAGTGCACCGAGATATGGCTACTCCAAGTCCCTTAACTCACAACACAAAATACAGTCTCATCGACACTTCTTGTTTGATGACATTTGTTTTCTTAAAGCCTCAAGCTCCCATAGAAACATAGTCTTCAGCATTCCTATTTCTTCTGTCCTATATTTCTGATCATTATAATGACAGCAAAAAGTATCTCAACATCAACATCAGAGTTTCCCGAATCTATGAGGCAAATAAAAGGCATCTCGCGTGCTTGTTTGTTTCCTTTTTGTTTCTGTCATGATTTTTTCAAGCCAAGACCATGATTTTTCTTAACCTGATAGTGATGCATCTTGGATAGTTAGGTGTGGGGGGTGGAAGTCAAAAGAGTTCAAGGTTCCTTGGAATTGTTTCTCTGAATTAGGTCTCTCTCTCTCTCTCTCTCGCTCTGGACAGGGAGCCAGAAACATGTTTTAGCCACCTGGGAGTGTCCTTCCTCTTCCCTCCCTCCACATTGCACCAAGCCCCAAATGGCTAGGATGTATGCAATATGCATCTTTTTAGTGGGTCTTTGTCTTCACAAAGCATAGCTTAGAATTGTCTTATCATCTACTTAGCATGCATATGTGCTATGCATAAAACCCACTGTGTTTCATTGTCAATGAATATTGATTGATCATTTCAGACCTGGTAGCATGGTTTAATGTGAGGTGGCCTGAGGGCTCATAAATGACTTTTGAAAGCAGTAGAAAATTTGTTTCATATCTGTGCATTTGGAACATTGCACTGAATTATAATTGCATAAATCCATTGCAAATAGGAGAGTTGTTGAAAAGAGAGCATTCTCTCTGACACTGGAATTACGACATGAGAAAGTAGTTCTTCTGGAAGCTCTTCTGGACAAGGAAGAACCTCGCTTCCTTTCATTATTAATGAGAAAGCAAACATAAAAGAAGAAGGTAAGATACAGTCTTGAGTTAATATATAATAGGCTGATATCAGAACAATCCCATTGATTTCCACAGAATAAGGTAGCTTTACATTTATAAGGTGAGCTGAACTCTTTGAGATGAGGCTCACCCATTAAGAAACTGAAGATAAATTTGAATAAGTTTGATAAGTTTGATAAGAACTGAAGAAAAAATTCAGTGATAAGGCACTTCTTAGGAATGTGGAAAGAACAGTTACTGCCTGAAAGAACACTTTTTCTTTCAATCCCCAAACCTACAGAGCAATACCATGAAACATGTCCTCACTGACAGTACTGATATGTTTTTGGAGGTTCTTGGATATGTTAGTTTGGCATTGCAACATGATAAAAGAAGTTAAAAACAGTATTATACTCTTGCTCTGAATTGTGATTTCCCACAGGAAATTCCATCTTTGACTAATAAGTGGGCAGGTGAGAATCTGGAAGTAATCAGTGATGGCTGACAGAAGGGAGCATTAAAAAAATGACTACATCAAAATGGGTTATTTATCTTTCAGTTGTGAAGTCAGTAACATTTCTCCCCAATTTTTCCTTCTTGTAATTGAAGTTGGCTGATGGGCTTAGATGTTCACAAGTGTTTTCTTTTCCCCACCACATTGTATTAGTCGCTTAATAAAAGATACTGCCTTTGCCAATTGCAGCTGCCCTCTATATTTCTTTTAAATTCTATTTTATTGGGAAGCTAAGGCCTTGGTAAGCATGGATTTTTAACATGCTCTTAAGAGGTGGAACAGATGGATGGAGATTAAACAAACGGAAATTAATATCTCAATGTTTTTTCCAGCATAAGGTCCAGAGCCTTTGAACATCTCAAAGGAATGCCAAGGTCTTAAACAAGTGAACTCAATGTTCACAATAATAATAATGTTATTTCCTTTTGCATTCTTACCTCCTACCTCTAGAAGTAACATGAGTTTCCTCATGAGCTTTGAAAGATACATGTAAGAAGTTGGTGGTCAGTCAAATCTCGAGTTTACAGGTGAGTAAGATGAGGCATTACAAAATTTAAAAAAGAACAGCAGTTTGATACTGGGAACTCTCATATCTTTAACGCACATGGCAAAACTTGTTCTGTATTTGCCAGAAAACAACTTTTAAGGTAAAATATATGGCAAGCTGAATTAGAAGTTAGTTTGCCTTTGGGACATAAATTGTCTCAGGTGTAAAAAGAGTAACTGTGGAATCCAGGCTGCCTAAAAGAGAGGCTTACTTGAACCTCAGCTCTGGCAACGGGCTGTGATGAAACACCTCACCTGCCTACTGTAACTACCCCCTGAAAAAGAGATATTTTTATGTTAAGGTAATATGCCATTTGCTGTATCTTAGTAAAAATGGACCTATACTACTAAATCTGAACTTGGTTTGTTCTTTTGGTTCATAAAGAACTTCCCCTTTCATACAAGTGTTACTGTACACTAAAAAACAGTGGTGCTTCTTCTAAGGTAGTTAAAAACCTGATTTAATAGATAGACTTTGCAGCCAGTTTTCTATGGCTGTCATTTCATTTCACAGATGGTGGTCCTGGCTAAGAAAAGTAACGAGGTGCATATCTTGCCCTTTCCTCAACAGGGACAGAGGGCTCTAGTTGGCAAGACAATTGATGCTCAAACATTGTTCACAGATGTGTAGGACCTGCAGAGGCCATGAGAGGAGGTTAGGTCCAAACTCTGCCCTCACGTGTGGGGTGGTACTACCATAAGTGTCCAAGCAGAGTATGAGTTGAAGAGTGGTGTTAGGCTAATGGGAGTCCAAGAGAGAGAGGAGCCTAAAGACATTGAACTCCTGGGTAAAAGGAAGATGGAATTTCCAATGATTTCTGCAAGAGGAAATAGCTAGTATGCACTCTTTAAACATTTCAGTTAAATCTATAAACAAGTGATTGCTAAGCAAACATCTGACTATGTCAGGAGTTTCTACTTCAAACAAGGCATGAAACTGAAATCTGCTGCCTTTTACCAAAGAACAACAATACCCTTTCCTTGGTTCATTTCAAGGACTGTTTGCCTTGATCTCACTTCCCTGTCAAAGGGAAACCAAAATGAAACTAAGTTTAGAAAACATATCTGCTGGAGCAAAATCTAGGATTTATGTAGTTATAGATATGCTAGGTCTTGAAAACTTGAAAAATCCTCGGATAGGTAACGGTCTTCTTCCGTCAAGTCTATGATCCTAAGCACATTACACTGGTTATTCTCAGTGGAAAGCCAGAGTGAATGTCCCAATAACAGTGAAACAGATTCTTCTACTCTCATTTGTGTCCTTCATTTCCTCACTCTTTCCTAATAAATGGTGAGAAAGCTTGGAGAATTGGTGTCCTAACTTGTGTGACTAGGAGAACAGTACCCACATAGTTCTAAAGAAGCAAAATGATGAAACAGAGTGAAAACCACCCAAGAAGATGTAGGAGAGAAGAAAAACACAGGATAATACTTTTTTTAATGGAGGCACAGGAGGTTATGGATTAAAGACTAACTAATATGAATACATATATAATACAAGAACCTCCACTTCACTCCAGACAGAGAGTGCAGGAAATTTAAGTACATTCACAGCACTTGCTGTGCCAGCACAGGCAGCAGCCCCCAGAGAGGCAGGTATTAACTCCCTCTGAGTTGCAGAGTAAGAGGGAACCCTTTCCCATTGTGGTGTGGAGTGCCACAAGTGTTCTGTCTGTTTAACAGCATTCCTCTAAGCACTTTGTGGCTATAAACAAACCTGAGGCAGGAAAGGGTATTAAAAATATGAGATAATGTAAATGTGTAAGTCATTGATGAGCCCCCAGGCACACAGAGGTCTGAGGTTTCTGTCATTATTGGTCACTGAAGTGAAGTAAGGTGGGTATAGACTCATCGGGGTGAAGATGTGACCCAGGACAGGTGACCAGCAGTGTCTGTCAGTGTCAGCTGCCTATAGTTAGGAGGAGTTTACTTGCTAAAGAAAATGTGGACAAACTCAGCTGAGAGGCCTGATTATCTAATATTTTTGTATTTAGTATTTGTGTTTTGTATTTTAGTATTTGAACACCTAGCTCAAAGAGGTGAACTAGCAGAAATGTACAGCTGCTCCAGCCTCTTTACAGTATTGGAGAACCAAAAGCTGATGTCTCTTTGAGCATTTGTAGCAATTTGGCATTCTAATCCAATAAAAATACAAGTTAGAACCGAATACTTCAACATCGACTACTTAATAATTCAAAATATTGGAAAATGTGTGTGTGGGGGGGAAGTTGTATCTCCTGATTAGGGCAAGGCTGTTGGACTTAAAACAACACGTCTATATCTTAGTCATGCATGACCCAGGCCTAGGGTTGTTAAAATGTCCTGCTGATCAAATATCAAACAATGTTCAGGTATGATGCACTGCCTGCAGAATTCTGTAAGTTTTTCCTTTTGACTCACTAGACTTTGAATCACGTTCAGACTTTGTTCCATTAAAGAAAAGCAAGCATACTTCAACAGAAAACTTTGGAATTTATTATAGTACAAGTCAGGTGTGAGAATTTCATTGCATTGGCTGTGATCCCGCCTGCGTGAGGCATTAGCCGAGGCTGAGACGTAACAATGCAGCCTCACCCTGTTTAAATTACCTCCTTCAATCCAAAATGTCAGTTTCACAAATGGCAAGAGTACTGTAAGGAGGTGAAAATTCATCATGGGGACTTGGAGTTACCTTTGGCATTTCATTTTCCCTCTTTTTCTGTGTAAGTTAAAATCTATTTGACTATTTACCCCTGTGATATATTTAGAGGAGGTACTGGAGATAGATTTGAAACAATAATCTTGCGGGTGGTGGCTAAAAATCAATATGAAATACATAAATGCAATATTTACAGTTAAAATTTATTTATTTTTAAAATTTCTCTTAAATCTGTATATTTCAGTGGGTATTTTAGTAAGCTGCACATAAATAAAAGAATGACAGCAATGTATGTGGAAGACTCTCCTCTAAAAAGATGAAACATACAGCGTCTGACTAGATTTTATGATGTTTTTTGGCTTTAAATCTTAAATTTCTTAGTTATAAGACCAATGAATGATCTCTCTTGCCAATTTTTCTCTCCTGAGAGACTCTTTAGGAAAAAACTGATAAGAAAATATGGACTGGGTTGTATTAATTATGCTGTTTTCTCACTGTACTGCAAGAGTTGTTTGAAATAATATCTAGAAATTCGAAGGGCTCCATTATTTTATTTTTACTGTCTAGTTTCATGTCATTCAATGCAGATGAGTATAAGTTTCTTTAGTGATTATCAGTAGTTGCTATTAAGAATCCAAGGGATACATACAGAGAGTTGTACAATTTAATCTGTTTTGGGATTCATAAAATTTATTGGTCTGTAGGAGGAATTTAGCAAATTATGTATACATTACATGCTGTTATGGATACACGACATAATAAGACAAATGCCACTTTTTTTTTTTTCCTCTCTGGTAGAGCTACTCCAGTATACCCTGTGTGAGGATCCTTTAAGTTTTACACAGCTGAAAATAGAGAGCCAGGACATTGCTAAGGCATAATATTAAAATGAGGCAACAGACTATGTGTTTTTAGTAGGAACAAGAACCATTCGAAATCAAGATAAAATTAGTAGGGCAAAGAAATGAAATGGGCCTGAACTAGTCTGTACGTAATCACAACAGAAACAGGATTTGATTTTACCTTTAAAGAAATTTGAGGAGTGTAAGAATGTTAGAATCTTCTTCATGCATGCAAACAATAGTAGTTACTATTGAATCATAATTAGAGATACAGGTAATCACTTGAAAGAGATGAATTATCTCCCAAGAAAATTAATGATTTAGGGTATAAAAAAAATACACTCAGGAGAAACTTTGTTCCCTTCCTGAGACCAACAGTTTAATGAACACACATTTGCATTACAAAACAAAAATTTAAATACTAAAATATAAAAAATGGATAAAGAAGAGAAAATTCTGCTAAAATAACAGTCTTTGGCAAATATATTATCCTTGTTATTTCTCTAAAATTTTAAAATAGATGTACAAAAAATCATATTTAGAGACATAAAAATCATAAAAAAATAGATACAATATAAACTAGAAACAGCAAAGCCTAATAAAAGGTAATAAAAACATATAAAATGATGTAGAATAAAAACAGAATATCTGAATATCAGTAAGGAATAGAGCTATAAAAGTATATATAAATGCAAAGAGAAATACAGAAATCTGGGAGTACTGAAATAATGAAGAGCGTTAATCACAACAAATGAGGAAGGAATGTATAAAAAAAAGAGAAAAGCAGTCATATGCAAACAAGAATAAAAATACGGATATATGAAGCATATAAGAGTAATGCAAATTGATACATTACAAATACTGAAAATCCACACACCTATAATGAAAAACGGTGAAGTTAGTAATAGTGTCTCCTAATATGTCACAGGGATAACTTCTACCTCACTTCAAAATAAAAGAACAAACCTGGTGCGTGGCGCGACGTCTGACCCGCAAGACAAG
>VXAL01002275.1:16930-39483 GCA_013399475.1 Chauna torquata | reverse complement strand
TATATATATACAATATTTTTATTTTCAGACATGATTTTTTGGAAAAAAAATCTGTTTCCCACAAACTATCTTTGACCAGCTCTGTTGAGGGAGAAGACAATGCAAGCAGTCAAACCAAATCTCGTCTGCAAGCAAAACCCAAGAAAATGATTACTTTTAAGAAAGTGCATGATTGAGAGATCTCTCAAGCCAAGATGATGCAATTATGTAAGTCTAATTTCACCTCACTTGGTAGTGTGAGGTCCTTAAGTGATAATTACGTATGAGAAGTCTTCTGAATATATTCTGCACAGAGATTAACATTTCTGACTGTGAAAGAATATTTGAGGATAAATCACTGCAAAAGATCCCATTACTCTTTAGAACAGTATGAACAAGAGGCTGATAACTGTGCCCTAATGTTGTCAGTATAGATTTCTCGCAGTTACATTATCATCAAGGGAGCAATTTTGAGACTATTTTCCTGATCAAAAAGAAAATTTTAAATTGCAAAAATATTACAGCATGTTAAATAAGGACGTAAATGTCACTTTAACATAACCAAACTTAGTTCATTTTGAAGCCACAGTTGTCTTTTGGTGTACAACCCCTCAAAATGGTAACAATATATGAGTTAGCAAAACACTGAAAACCCTCTTTCAGTGTCCTTTGTTTCTCAGTCTTTTGAAAGTGAAGCATTACAAGCACATTCCATAGGCATATATATGCAAATAATAAGAAAGGTACCAATAGATGGCACTTGATAAAAGTTGGCATCATTCCGGGGTTTTGCAAGAGTAATACATATAGCAGCTGTGCACAGCAAACAGCATCCTCCAGGTGCTCTTCACATTAACATTTAACAGTGTATTCCCATTTTTGGCCCATTTTTGGCAACTATGCAAATTGCCATACATACAAATTATGTGTGCGTGTGTGTGTGTGTGTGTGTGTGTGTGTGTGTTCGTTTGTGCTTAGTTTTACATGAGAGTCAATCAGACTCACAAAGGAAAATGTCTGCCCAGTGCTATCAAATTTAGAAAATAAATATGGCTACACAGTTCTTACCTAAAACTGAAATTGAGAAATAACATAAACCTAAACCAAAATGTCACTGCCACTACTAATATTTCTTTACACAAGTTTACACCCGCTTATTCAGAGGATCAAAAATCACTTTTCACATGTAGTAAACCAGAGGTTAGTTTGCATGGGGCCTTGTGTACGTGGTAATGATATATCAAAAAGAATCGAGTGAGAGGAGAAGTGTCTCAAAAACTTACTGCATATATGCAAAATATTAGACAATCTTAATTGTCTTAGCCAACTTTATTTTGGTGTAGATCTCCATTTGCTAAGATAGAAAACCTCATGGGGATTTTCTTGTGGTTTAATTACCACTGCCCCCACTTTGTGCATAACCGTGGCTTGGGTTACATGCTCCAAGCACTGCAGTTATAGAAGATTCTGGGAGAAAAACTCCAAACCCTTCTTAAGGACATTTTTATCCCTTACCAGACTGCCTGACTTGCCTGCCCAAACTGGACACCCTCTTCTTTTCTGAGCAGAGGCCCAGGAGTCTCACTGGTTGGAACTAGAGACATCAATGTGCTGTAGCTGTATCATCCATGCCTATGACACACTGTCATAACTTATTTATGTATTATAAATATTTCTATTTGTCAAAGATGAGTTTATTTTTCACATGTTTATATTTATTCCTATTTTAAATTTATCCCATGTACACTTGTATTTACGTACAAGAATTTTCCTTTTTCTCACCCAGTTAGACCTGCTCACCTTGTTGTCATTTTTGTATTGCTCCCAGTTTTGACCACTAGTAGTAAGGATTATGGAAACTGGCAGAATTATTTGTTTGTAATATTTGCTAAAACAAGTAAAGAAGAAGCAGGGATGCTTCTTCTGAGGTATTAGAACAAGCTGCATCCTCGTTTCCGTAGCTATTTTTAACTTCAGCCTCTTCCCCTTCATTTTTCTGCCTTTAATCCTAATTCCTCCCCACTGCATGACTTGTAAACTGATGCCTGTGATTCTGTCGTAGCTCCCATCCTATTGCATGCTTATCTTTCAGAAAGAGCAGATGTTCCCATATGTGCCCTATCTTTATCCTCTGATGCTTTTGCTTGGCAAACAGAAGATTGTATTTCTGTTGCCCTCTGTGTCTGGAGAAAAAGATACAGCACTAAGGAGTTTTTCTGTGTTGCTAATCAATGGGGTTTGTAGGCAACCAGAATGGTCCTTATCCTGCTTTGTCCCCATTACTATTATGCCCAGGTACTTCGCCTTAATATTTGTTCTTTGTCTTCTCTCTCCTCCTCAAATCTTCGTTTCCCCTGGTTTTTCCTTTCAGCTTCTTGGTCCAATGAAGGAAAAAGAACTGGGTGCGCAAAAGATATTATCCCACTTTGCTTTTCTTTCCCCCCTTTTCTCAACACTGCCTCCTACCAATATGTGCTGCTGTGGGAAAGCTCTGGGCTTGATGACAAGCCACAGGTGCCATATGGAATTTACTCCTGCCTTCATGATTTCCATGAAGACAGAGCTGTGGCTGGGGAAGCGTGGGAGGACCTGCCACAGTTTGTTGGAGGGGAATGCAGATACAGCTCCTTCAGGACGCACCTGAAGTCAACATGTGACTCCATGCTCATTGCAGGCACTGTTTAGTGGCCCGATGCTCCCTTTTTCCAAAACCAGTCTCTGTTCCTCCTTGTGTTGCCCAAAGTCATTCCCAGCTCTGCGCTGTACCTACCCCTTGTCCACGAAAATCCGGAGTATGTTGGACTAGATGATCTTTGAAGGTCCCTTCCAACTGAACTATTCTATGTTCCTAAGCAAGCTCAGGTTAAACATTCATGTTCACACCCCAGGTAGCTCTTCTACTTCAGCCCGTGGGGACTAAGCACCAGAAAGTCTCTTGTAGGGTGTAATCTCAGTGACAACATGCTTCCTCAACTGTTAGCAGAGACAGTGTTTACTTATCAGTAAAGTTGATTGTAATTGTAAATTATGGGTAGATTTTGGCTTTTGGCTCAGCTACTTCAAGGCACTGGCCAAATGGCACTGGTAAGGAGTACAGCACAACAGCACTGCATATGTAGAGCAACCCATGGGATGTCAATGACCTGAAGCCCACACTATATCCTTTACAGGGACTTTATTGCAGGTTAGCTGCAGTCTGGGGCTGTGGGCTGGGCACCCATTAGAGGCTGGAACTCATCTTCTTGCTCCATTTGCTTGTGAAGAATGATCTGCCATGAGAATCGAACTTTGCTAAACAGAGACCAACAAGAAATTCATTTCAAAGCACACCCCCCAGCTGAACTATTATGACAACACAGTCTCATTTAGCAGCCTTTAGTAAATGAAGTTTTCTCTTGGGCTATATAGGAGTTTGGGGTCTAAATATCCTTCTACTTCTATGCTTTGCTGCTATTTCTCAGTGCCATAATTTACTATAGAATTCTTCTGTTCTGATATTTATTCCGTAAAGCATTTCCAGATACAGCTGGCATCAAGAATGCTGCACAAAATTAATCTTGTTGGAGATCTGGAGATTTCTTCCATAAATAGAATGTAAGAAGCCCAGTATTATTCCTGCCTAGGTTATTATGAAAAGTTAGGCCTTTTATGAAATTTCCATAACCTTAACAGTTCAAAATGATTTCTGCTTTTTGTGTTATGGTAGGGAGTACACATGGATGGCAGGGCCTCATCTGGCATTCAACTACTGCACCCCACACCCACCCACCACCCAAAGGATATTGCAAATTAGGCAGAGGTCAGAGCAGGGCACTGAAAATTATTAGGCACATGAGAAAACTGTTTTAGGAAGACATTAAAAAGACTGGGATTGTTTATTTGTGAAAGGCAGTGAATGAGAGGAGATATGATAAGAGCATACAGAATAATGAATGTTACCGAGAGAGAGCAGAGCAGGAACCTCTATCCTTCCTGTCTCATAACATGCATGACAATGAAGCATTCAAGGAAATCAAAAGGTGGCAAATTCAGACCTGATAAAAGGAAATATTATCCCATACAAAACATAATTAGACTGTGGAAGGCATTACCGCTGACTGTCCCTCTGGCCAAGAAAGTAGTTCAAAGTTAAAGTTCAAAAAGAAAAGAGAATGTGTTCTTTGTATAGTAAGCTATATAATAGTAATGCAAAAGGGAAAAAAAAAGGTGTCAGAAAATCTTAAGTATTTCAGAGATGCAAACCACTCAGTAGCTAATAGGACTGGTAGGAGATAGTCTATGCTGTTTCCTATCTGCTTTTCACTGGGTTTTGTTAACCTTCTTTGAAAGCATATGGATTAGCCTCTGTCATAATGCATCCATCTGACATCACACATGGAAAACTAAACACAAGGCACCTGAAATTAATACAACAGGCTGTGAACTTCAGTGCTAAGGAACCTGCAGTTACTACTGTCTTTGCCTCCTTAGCTACTATGAGGGTAACTGCCAGCATGCAGAGCATAGTGTCTTAAATTGCCTCAGCTCAATTTACCACAGCTTATCTAGATATACTCTAAGGCAAAGCAAGGCAAAATGCTGTCACACTTAGCTGGTTGTCACTTCATGCATATTTCATAGTCATAGAAAAGGTCTTTTCCAATCTCTTTTCTACTGCTGATATAAGTTGGAGGAGAAATAGATTTCTTTTTTACAACTTAAGATCCTTCAATACAAGGATGCCTTTTCACTGCCTCTCCAGCTTCAGATCTGTAGCATTCCACACCTCATGTACATGTGACAGAAGTTACAAGTGAGAAAAAAAGGCCCTAGAGCTATAGTAGAAGATAAACATTGTGGTTATTTTGACATGTTACTTAGAGATTTTTATCAATTCAGCATCTAAAGGTATGATGTTCTAACTTATCTATCTCCAGTTTGCTTTACACACATGAATTTTTTCCATTAACATCTCAACTCAACCTTTTACTTCTACCATGCTATGATGGTGCTTTTCCAGTTCCTCCAACATTTTCCAGGTTCTCTTCTTCACTTTTTGCCTGATTTCTAGGCAATGAAGCAGCCGCAGGAGGAGGTGTGGAAAGAGACAAATGTGGCTCAGGAGGAGAGGGGAAAACTTAGGTTTTTTAGAAAAGAAGCAGTTAGAAAGAGAACAAGTGACCTACCGGGACAATTCAGTTCCTTGGGAAGTTTTGCTAAAGGGAGATGAACACTCCCTTTTGGGCAAGATAAATACAGCATATATGTGAACAAGAATCACATGTTTCTCTTATGTGTGAAAAGAGCACTACGTAGCCTGGACCATGAATTTTGGATGACACAGCAAACCAACAGTGCTCTCGATGCAGTGCTTTGGGAAAAGGTAGGGAGAGGTCCCTTGACTTATGCCTGCACATGTACTTCAAAGAAAAACACATTGGGCTTTCCTGCTCGTGTGTACCTTGTTAATGAACATCCATCAAGCATCAGACTAAAATACATGCCCTGCAACAATACATGTCTGTTGTCTATAGTAGTCTAGTGATATTTTGTTATAGAATTAAAGTGTTCCAGCTTAAAAGTCCCAGGAAAAAAAAACAAGTCTAAGAGTTACTTTTCCGCGTACTAATAACACAACCAAGGTCTGCATTGCTCTGTGACTGACCTAGCTTAGATCTTGTCATGGGTTTTATGCTCTTTCACACAGAATTTCATTCTTAAAAAAGAAGTGCTCCTGATCTGGAAGACCACAATAAGTGGCAAAGTCTTGACATCTGTGTGGGGGTTTTGGAAAGTGCTGGTGTCTGACATTGGACAAGAGGGGAGTGACTACCCATGCTCCCTCCAGGTCAGGTTGTACTTCAGCTATAAGCTTGAAGTTACTAAAAACAAAGACATCTGGTGCCTCTGAAAGTCCTGGAGACAAAAAGTGTCGAGTGGCCTTTTTCTGTAATTCAGGTAGCTTCTGTCTTCACTAGTCTTAGTTGAATCAAAAAATGTCTACAATTAGCAGGGACCTCTGGACATCATGTGGTCCAACCCTTCTTCTCCAGCAGGCTCACGCAGAGCTGGTTGCCCAGGACCACGTCCAGGCGGCTTTGGAAGATCTCCAAAGTGGGAGACTCCACAACCTCTCTGGGCAACCTGTGCCAGTGCTCAGTCAGCCACGCTTCTTATTAGTGGAAAATAATTTGTTTGCCTGTGGTGTAAGGCTTTTCTACCGTGTTTGATTATACAGGTTGTGTTCTAAAACCATGGTTTTAAAACAGCTCCAGCAAAACTATAAACACATTATTTCAAAAGAATTTAAATCTGCAGTTTAGCATAGTAATAAATGTACCAACCTTAAAAAATGACTGTCTGTCAAGCTTCTTTTGGTGCAACACTGAAAACGCATGACAAGAGGCTATATACTCTCCACTAAAAAAGCATTAGCCTCTTCACTTCTGCTTCCACCCTGAATTTCTAGGAGGTATGCTGCATTAGATCTGCTATTGCAGAACAAAACCCAAAAACATCCTGAGACATCTTTGAAGTCTCAGGTGAGAAGTTCAGACTCACTAAAGAAAACAGTAAAAGGATAATCAGCCAGACTCTCTGTATCAAGCAGTTTGTTAATATTAGCGTTCAGATTGCCTGGTGACCACAGTGCAATTAAGTAGGTACACATCCATAGTGTGTCTGAGAACAGCAGAGTGAAATAACAAAGTAAATAATCCTCTACTTTTTCCAGTGTGCTTGCATGAAACAGCTTGAGACAACTCAAGTTACTTCAGTGTATTGAATCTTTCCCTCAGTCACACTATCCACAATCACACACTCACTACTGATGTTTTTCAGTTCAGAAGAATACACTGGAAGCCCTTGACATATTTTAGATCATTCCATACAGTATATTTACATCCATATTATATATTAGTGATGGCTTCAGTAAAATTTGTTTTGATCTGCACCAGAATAGTTAAGAATTACTGAACCACTTCAAGTTTTTCTAAGTGTGGTCTTGTTTTTCAGCCTGCTTCCTGCTTTGGCACAAGTTTTGGTGATTATTAATTAATTGCTTTGTAGATTTCATTAATGAAAACTCCATAGAAATCAGCATATATTTTAAAAATCATAACATAGGCAAAATGAGCACTATTTCATTTAGGATATTTAGAAATAGTTGTTTTCAACTCCAGTTTTAACTGGAACGTTCTTTTTCATGCCAGAAACAAAAATGTCACTTCAATCTTTTGACTGGCTTTGAGTGACCAGGGAAAATTGGTTGCAATCAACCATATGGTACAGTTGAAGTAGAGTAATTTTCCAAATCAGCCTACAGATCTTGGCCTGAGATTCAGGAATTGTCAAAGTACAGGATTAAATGACGATGAGAATTAGTGTGATAGGCAAATGCTTCTTAGAATCTCAATTCCTTCTTTTTAATAATAGTTTTGTTTGTTTGTTTGCTTGTTTTTACATTTAAATAACCAAGAAGAGAGTGTATTTACAGTCAGTCATTTATGATCAGTAGATATCACAAATCATTTGCAAGAGTAGTGTTGACTTATTTCTTACTAGTGAATTATCAGTAGTCATATAGTCAGTGGAGTCTGTATAATGTTGCTGAAAAAAAAATAGATGACTGCTGTTCATTTTAGTTGAATCAAGGAAGATTACTGCATGCTATGTGCTGGGTGATCTGCTCCACTGTTCCACCTGAATGAAACGGAGCTCCACTGTCCCCATCCAAGTTATTAGTACTTGTCATGATTAGTGATTACAAAAAACATACATGGAGCTGTTTCTTCCCCTGATTCAGAGAAAGTCTCATTTTCTTAGAATACCATAGCTCATATAAATGAACACAATGAAATTCTGTTTGTTACAGCCAGTAGTTTATCCATCGTCTGTTGGAAAGACAGAAAGAGAGAGAGGGAGAATTCCAATTCATGGCAGTTTTTCTCACACTCAGCTCTTTCTAAAACAAAATCAAATGGTTGATCTCAAACCACCTGGTAGTATTATTTAAAGAAATCTTCCCAGTATATTTTCATACCCGCCCAGAGAGACAGTTCCTGGAACATTTTATCAGTTCAATGTGAACTGGGAGGCTAACGAATATAAAAGACACAGTGTTCTTTTAGCCAATTTCTTCCTGTTTTGATAACACCATCCTTAAAGAAAATAAAAGGTCTTCAGTTTCTGCTGATTCAGGGTCTTCAACTAGCTGTATGATTCAGACTCCAGTTTGAAAGAGACATCCCCATCTGTGTACACAGACAGTGAAAATAAATGGGAAAGAGGGATTGGTTCTCATATATTGTGTAAACATTTTGATAACTTTGGGGAAAGTTAGTCTTGATTAAGACAGGAAGTGACATGAAAAGCCGCTTAGACGCTGCTGTTATGTCTGTGATCTATTTATGTATGTGGTTGCCAAAGCTATTAAAACAATGTCAAGCATGTAATGATAAGCTTTAATAAGATATCTCTGACAATGGAATAGCGCCTAAGACAATGAAATATCATGGTGAAGTGCATTACATGCTATAATGCACCATTAACAGCCGTTACATGCCAGCCACACAGGGAAAGGGATGCTATGGACTGCCAGTGAAATGCTTCCACACTCTCAAAGGGACTGCTTTGTCTCAGACTTGCATCTCTCAGCCACTTCAGGGACAGCCAGGCGTTTTCGTCAAACCAGATGATTACATTCTGGGGCTAGGGTTAAGGGATGTGAATAAACTATCATTATGTGTGAATTTCACCTGGAAATGTGGCTCTTTCCCTACAGATCTGGCTCAGGACTTTATTTGCATTTATCTTCTTTTATGTAGCAAGCACTGAAGTTATCTGAAGCAGCTGGACACTTTTGCTTTTCTGACAGTAAGATTTCAATACTGCTGAAACGAGAGTGCATGCACTTTTACTGCCTATCCCAAATGTGTGACTTAAGGTTGTTTTTTTTTTTTTTTTTTTAATATACTAGGTTTAGCACATCATCAGAAAAAGCACAAACCAACCAACCTTCTTACATGGCTCTCACTCCCACCTTCCTGGTGAGCTTCGATGTATCGCAGATCTCCTCGTATCATATATAAATTATGGATTATCCATGTCAGACCTCTATGTTAGGGGAGAAAAAAAAAACACAACTTTTTAAAATCTGCTTTTTGAATCTTTGGATGTTTTTGGAATTCCTTGAGACAGCTACAAGTGCTGCAATATAAATCTTACAGCCAGAACAGCTAGTCTTCAGCTTATCTCAGAGAGGATTCAAAGTGTCATTGAGGCAGTATACAGCCTTAACTGATAATGCATTTGGAAAGCAAACTAAGCTGGGTATCCCTCGTGGCAAGTCTCCTCCTCTCCTCCTCAGCCCTCCATGACAGCCCTGTCCTCCAGTGCAGTGTTGTCGCTGCCCACCCCAGAGCCAACATCCCTACCTTGTCACCTGAACATCCCAAGCTCTGTCTGCTCTGGCACCCCCACCCAGAACTGCTCCATCGCCAAGGGAGTCCGTGAGCTCGCCTCCTTCACAGCTGTCCTCACCTCCCTGCCACGTCGATGCAGAGACCCACCTGTGAGGGAAGAAGACTGCTGGCCCTTGGCAGTGCTAAAATGTTCACGTGTGCCTATTCGTATAAGCGGTCTGTACATTGCTGATTGCAAACTTTCCTTTCCTCTGTGGTAGTATTTACTTCCCACAGCTTCGCACAGTGCCTGGCACAGCAAGCTTCCAGCCCTCAGGGTAGCTGCAGATAAAAAGGGGGTGGGAGGGAGGTTCTCATAACAGATTAGCAGTGGGTTAACTACTCTATCACGAAAGGTGAGGGCAAGCCCTGCTACCCATGCTACCGATTTTTGCTGCACCGTTTCTTCTGGTCCACGCACGACCTGCAGTGAATGCAGAGGCCCTTCCCAGCCTGAAGAGCACTCTGAGGATTTGCTCTACACCTCCTGGGCTCAGGGCCCTGGTTGTATTCATGTGGGAATAAGACCATGGCTGGTGAGGAAGTGCATGCCAGGAAGCTACTGGGGCTCTTCTGTTACTTGCTTTGAAAGATCATTTGGCTGACTGACCTTCCAGCGCTACAGAGGTTTAATTTGCTTCATGTACCATTCCAGTATTTCTTTTTCCCGTACACAGTGTGGTTCAAGTGCCAGCGCAGTTAGTGCTACCTCCTAGAAGATGATGATGGGCATGGGAGTAAGCAGATTAAATCCTATGGGGACAAATGTGATAAATGCTGCTGGGGTTTATAAGTGAAACAAGTCCGGGGGGTTAGCTTAGTCTCATTAAAGGAGCAGTCACATCCAAAAAACATCTCCTGGAAGGAGCTGAAATCTCTAATCAGGAAAGCCCAAGGGAAAGAAGATTGACTAAAACTGAAAGATTCAGAGAAAACTTGCTCAGCATCTGTTCTCATTCTAGCTAGCTTTGTCAGTCCCTAACCCATACAACCAGCAAAACTGCACCTGAATTTTGAACAAATAGTACTATGAAAGAGAAAAGAAAATGTATGTAGTATATAACAGCTATTCAGATCAACTGTGTAAGTAAACTTCCTTCAAATGTGGCCAAACAACAAAGCAGTGATATTTGTAGGTAGAAACTAACTACTCTTTAAAACATGTTCTCTTTTCAAAGGATGTAAATTATCACAAAGGCTAATTAGCCACAAATGGCATGCTACAGTCACACAGTAAGTAGCCTTTGAAAAGCAGGGTGGTAACTTTTCAATTTAAAAATATGTGCCCCAGATTTCCCTTGAAGGTAAGGTATGATATGTCATGTAATTTGTTTTTCTAAAAAACTCCTTGATCTTATTGAATAGGAGACATTTTGCACTCCTATTTTCTTAAAACATGCTTTTATGTTTTGGTAACCATCGTGAAATATAAGAACACAGGCTTTAGAAAGCAGCCTGTTTGAAATAAAAACCAAGGCAACCACAGACAATAGATCTGAAAGTTTCATTTCACCCTCAATATGCAATCTGAAGTGTTCAAGCTTCAATTGCTAATTTTTCTTTGTTTCACTGTAGCTCATTCACATATGATGCTATGTTAAATTTTTTAATCTATCATGATGCAGCACTAGCAGTAAATGGCAGCTAAAAGGGAAAAAAAAATAGGTTTTTCTTCCTTTGTGAGAACAAACATATTCATAGAAGAAACGAGGATGAAAAATTCTGGCTGCAGACATTCTTGTTTCTCAGGCAGGCCAAATTTGCAAAAGATCTTCCCAGTACTATTAAAAGTCCCATCACCATTTTCATAGAGAGGCACTGGATCATCCCAGTGTAAAACAATAACGTCAGGGATTTAGCATAAGACTTCCTGCAGTTCATCCCACCTCCAAACCTCTACGTTGCTGTCACAACATCTGTCCAGGTTTCCCTCCAGCATTTCCCTAACACAATGAAAGTCTCCCCAGCTGCATTCCTCTGTGCTTGTCAGGGGACCAGCTGGCTGCCCATTGCCTGCAGGAGTAACACCATGTAAACAACTGACATTTAGGCAAAAGGGATCGCGGATTGAATGAAGAGTTTTGTTTGACCCGTAACAAAATATTTAGCTCAATTCTGGGTATTTGAGTGCTTTTCAAGTGTCATTGCTAGATAAGTTTTGAAAAAAAAAAAGTTGTTCTTGAGTGAAAAAATTGAAATATCTCACTCTGAAAATGTCAAAACACTGTGTTTCAGAAAAGATCTCTTTTCTTTCAGTGTGATCTACTTGACAAACTAGACACAAATTCAGCAATGATTTTGGACGTTCCAAATCTTCATTTTTTTTTGGCAGACTTAGTTCCAACCCTAATGCTTCACAGAACCAGAGACAGAGGTATAAGCACAGCAACATTCCAGTTTACATGCTGTGAGCTCCTGTGAGTGCCTCTCAAATTTTGGGGCCAACTTATCTGATGCCAGCAGACATACTAAAATGATCCTTTTTTCTTTATCTTTTCTCATTGGACACATGAAAGAACGTAAGGTAAAGTAATTTGAAAGTCAATTAATGCACCTGGGCTAGAAATTGTTTCATGTCTACAACAATTAAATTAAATAGCTATTGTCAGTGCTATGAGGGAAGAGCTTTCTTTTCCTAAATATAGCTCACTGAAATAGAAGTTCTCTGCCTCTTCTCTTTTCCCTCACCAAGCACACTTGCTTTCCTCTGAAGAGGAACAAACCCCCCAAAAGAACAGTCCTGGACAGATGATTGCCTGTCAGTATCTTTTGATGCAGCACCCCATTGGCGGCTCCAGCACTCACGCGGGCAGCAGAAACTTTTCACACTTGTTCACAGCACTGGCAGTTTCTTCAGGATGCCTCCAGCAGCATGAACTAATCATCCTCCCGTGTGCAAGGTGGTTAGAAGATGCAGCTCTGATCCCACGTAGCCTAATGCATCTGCTTGAATCCTTTCACGAGAGAAGTCCAATTTGTCAGTAATTAACTTTTTGGAAGCCGTAAGAAGGACCCCGAGGACATGTATTCTTAATGACTATTTCAATAATTAATTTGCTAAAATCATCCATGAAATGCAGAAGTTTTGCTACTTCCAGACATGAGTTCCTCTTAGTCATGTTTTAGGTTTGCAGAGGATGGAAGTCAAAATCTTGACTTCTGTAACTCATGTATTTCTTTAACAAATATTCCTCTTCTGAACTGTTGGAGTTGAAGGCTTAAATGTATGCTTGACGTTGAACAGTTCGTCAAGCCCATGGAAACTGAGGGGCATAGATGTTAACTCAGGCAAATGTTTGGAAGTTTAAGGCATGCAGAAATCAAACAATCCAAGACTTCAAGTCTTAATTAAGATTCAGGAAGAACTAATTTCAAATTTCTGTGCCTCTCTGTACTTTCTATTTGACCAGAGATAAGTTATTATGGCAAGATTCTTTTTTCCAGTATCAGTCTTTGAATGAAATGATAGCAACAGTAGGTCTCTTTTTACAAGGTTGTTTTTGAAGGTGAGTAAATAAAAAGTTGTAAAAAGAACGAACACTAAGAGAGAATTATACAAAAAACTAAGATGGGCAGCTATGCAGATCAGCATGACTTCTGCCAGCTGCAACCTGCTCCAGCTGCTACACCTACTCTTATGCCTTCTGTGAGTCTGGCAGGTGTGGAAATCATTACAGCCCTGCTGGAACTTGCAGCATATCTGAACAAGTATGATATTTGCAGTGACACTTATGTATATGCTTTGCTTGTTTCTGACATTCAGAACTGATTTTAAAAGTATAATATATTATAAACTGCATGATTTAATTTTCAGCTTCCCTAGTGCCACAGAAGCTTAAGGTTATTTCTTGGGAATTTTATTCTTGGATCAATTTACAAGGATTTTTTTTTTCCTATTGATTGGTAAATATCTCCATGCCTTAGCTGTTGCATGACTTAAGTGCAAAGTTACAATTCATTTCATGAATAATAGCAAATAGGAAATGAAAAATACACTCACTGATGCTATTCCAGATATACTACACATTGTGGATACGAGACACAGAATACACTCAGTCTTCATGTTTCACAGAGAATGAAGAAACTCCTTGTATTTCTTTGTCTTTTTGGAACAGGAATTGGACATCCTTTTCTGCCCATTACTCCTGATGAGAGAAAACTCTGTATTTTCCTTTCAGGGCACAGCACTGGCCCTAGTGAATCTGGATGGGATTTCTGAAATTCACACAAAAAGCACATAATTTCAACCAGTTATATTATAGAAAATTCTCTGGTGAGAATAGTAGCTTTCAATCAAAATATTTTGTGCTAACATTCAAAGATATTTAATTACAAGCATATAGACAATGCAGTTACATATATGTACATAAGTTTACACCATACACACATAGACTGTTGTGTTTTTATGTGTTTAAAATCATACTGCACAGTACTGTTTGAATGTGTCTACTTCACTCTATTAATATGTCTACGACTGCAGACTTAAAAGCTAATTTCTGAGAAGAGAAATGTCCTTCGCAATGATACTGCTTATCTTTAGAAGTGCATTGCTGTGTACCCTTTGAAATAGGCCTTTGACATGTCTGTGTAGCAGTCAGCTGACACTATGCAGTTTGGGTGCCAAACAAGCTGCAATGAGACACAGTTACATTTTCTCTAGAGGTGGTTGATTTCTAACCTGCAACTGTGGATAAGCAAAGATATGAATTAACCTTTGTGGAGCCAGTTGCTTTGTTAATAAACAATGAGATTTTGTGATGGATGGACTAGCCGATCTACTTCATTGTCTTGTTGTTTTTGATTTTAGTGATTTGTCAGTATTTGCCATTATGGTAATCCTTGTCAGGACCAATGTTCATATGCAAGTTGCAGCTTTGATTAGAACAGAAGCCACATAGTTCTGTCTACACTAATCCACTTAACTGAAAATAATGTATTTTTCTATTGTTCTCTGTCCTTTCCTCCTCCCCCCTATTCCTGTCTCTTCCTTTGCTCTTTTTTTTTTTTTTTCATTGTGACCAGAGAATAAAAATACAGGAGAGCTCTGGATACTAGATATATATCATATATGCATAGTGAAGTGGAAGTGAAATGGCTCATAAGCCTTTTGCTCTTTCTTAGAACATGGATGAACTTTCAGACAGTAGCTATTTCCTCTGTAGCTCTAAGACCAACCAATAAATGGTCACCAAGGCTGTATTTTTATCATAAACATTTTCCCTGATCTTCTTTCTCTTCTTCCTGGCACATATTCCTCTTCCTGTTTCCACAAAATGTGGAAACATCATTTTCCCTATCATTGAAGCTCAGTCCAGAGGTGAACAACTTTAAGAAGCCACAGTGGGTCCTGATTCAGCAGATGTAGTTAATCTGTGGTCAGACACTGAACATGAATGGCCCATGGAAATTGGATTGCTGTCGTGCCACAGTGGGCACATAACTCAGTGTATTGCCTTGGGCCACTGCAAGTGTATTTCACATCAGGCAGCAGAATACTACAATGTACCACTCCAAGACAGTACGGTACTAACCACCTCTGAAATCCAGGCCTCACATAAGGACAGGAAAGCCCTGTAATAATCAGGTAATTTTTTTTGCAGAATTTGTTTTCAAGCTCCAGCTGATAACTATTGCAAAAGAAAATGCAGAAGAGCTTCTCTCCTGCCTCAAAATACTATATTCCTCTAATCCTAGAAATGAAGTTGACTAGAGCAGATAATATCAAGACTGAAATTAACTTGAATTTTCTCCTTCCATTTTGATAGATTTCCTTAATATATCCAGGGTACAGGTTTAAATGTAATTGAAAGACTCATTTTTTGAAGACAAAATGCACTCCTTCCTGCAATTACATGGAGTGCCTTTTTATTAAAGTAGAGAAGTGGGAAGCAAGGTCTCTTACCTCAGTGTCCTTGTTTTATTTAGGAACATTATTTACTGACTACTCATTTGCATTTTTAGAGGGGTGGTCTTCCTCCCATGCTAATTATATAACATTCCTTTAGTACTACGAAAGAGAGAAACATGCTAGATTGCTATGCTCTTCAACACAGTGATCTGCTGTGTAACAACAATATCAGGATAGCCCTAGAACACTGCATTCAGTATTATATTCAGGATATAACCTGAAGCCCATTTGTCTTCCTGGGTAGGAAGTTTCTGGTAGAAAATCTGTTTTTACATTGATAATCAATTGGAAAAAAAAAAAAAGAATGAATCTGCGTTTGTTTAAGACTGAATAGAAACTCATTAGGTGACAACAGGTACTCTTTTTAGTGGATTACATATGCGTGGGTGTATATGTGCGTGTGTGTATAAATATGTGTAAAAATACATAACATCAAAATGTTCTCATATATATGTATATATATGTATGTACTTATATATATATGTGTGGGTGTATATAGTATAGATAATATAAATAATCAGAATGTCTACTGGCAGATTTTATGCAGGAGATGCTGTTCTATAAGTGCTTCACCATGGTTGGCACTTGGAATTTGTTGGGTATCTCAGTACCCCAGTCCACTCTTCAGTTCCAAGAAGAGCTACTAGGCTTTTCAGAGGATCATCTAGGCTAGGACATTTTACGCTTATACTTGAAGTGACCATGTTTAATTTCCAAACTTGACAGGCACACCAAATTGGGACTTAAAATGGTTGACACAGTCTGAGGATGACTTATTTCTCTCTTCATAAAAAAAAGCCAGTTGAGTCCCCAGGAGGTGCCAAGTGTTCCAAGTTAAACAGCTATCAGGAAGCGATGTCCTGTGTGAAAGCACTATGAGACGGTCTGTTTCAAATGGACTCACAGACTCATGGAATGAAGTGGTTATGAGGGACCACAGGAACCTGCCTGGTCCCCAGCAGTTGAGAACCCAGGGCTTTTGCTCATTCACTAACAAGAAAGTTTATCAGTGGGGATTTCACCTTCCAAAGACACCTGCCTTTCCCTGTTCCCCCAAAGAGGACAATGTTTTTGGAACATATTTTAACTTTTTCAGATATACTTGCATACAGACACATGCATGCATATGTTAAGACAAACTGTCCCTCTGGGGCTCATAACTTTGGTATTAGACATGTAGAAAAAGGTCATGAACTAGCTGAAGATTGTGAAGGAGCACAAAAACTGTATGAAAGTGCCAGCATATTCTTCACCAAAATGATCTGGAAATAGCCCTTCCTTGGCTGGTAAGTTACACTGTTTGTCTTAGGCTAACAAATAGCATGGAAAGCAGCACTTCTTCTGGAAACTACATCATACAGAATACTGCCTTGGTAACAGGGAGAGAGAGAAGTAACTCTGGCGGTTCTCTGCAACACTCCTTTTTAAGTTAAAAGAATTAAATGAGCATTAACGTACCATTTGAGACATTTCTTTGAAACCAGCAAACTATCAAATCAGCACAATACAGTTAATTTATTAACTGAAGTGGGAATCGCAGTATTTAACAAACTTGAGTGATCTTAATGTATCCTGTTAGTTACTTTTTCAGATAAAATGAAAAGCAGTTAAGAAGATGTCTCTCAACAACTCACCAGGTGTCCCTTGCAAAAAGAGGAGACAGTAGATGCCGTGTTTGACAACAAATACTTCTCTATCTCCTCTGCTCAAAACACCTGTGTTTGGAGGGAATGCCTGAAGCTCAGTCTTTCAAGAGATTTGGATGCCAGGGGAACCATTCAGGTGCCTAAGAATAGTTGGTGAATGCCATCTGGATGGAATGCCCATGGGAATCTTGTCTGGCTTCCAGTTCCTACCCCAGAGGGAAGGAGATCTGCCACTTCTGATGTGCTGCCGTGTGGTCTGGAGTACAGGGGAGATCTGGAGTTTGTCATTCTCCCAGGTGCCTCAAGATCCAAGTTCTTTATTTGAATTTTGTCCTACTTTCATAGACACGACTCAAATTTATAAGCCAAGTTACCACTAAGAGAAATTACTTTTTTTTTTTTTAATTTAAATTGCTGGTAATGCAGCCAAATTCCATAGATTTGCTTTTATGTGGTGTAAATGGCCAAAATTATAACTTCTTGTTATTATTTTAGTCTTGGTCCCTGTGTAATGTAAATCAGAGACTTTCCTGAGTTAGATCTTGCTTGGATTACCACACAAATTCTAGAAATCTATCTCAATGCTATTTTAACATTTTTATTTATCAGCAATGAAGAATCTACTGCAGCCTTTCACAGGTTCTTTTGATGGTGTCAATAATATTTGGTGCATTGATTTTCCATTTAATTTTTAACATTGATTTGGCCAGTTCTAGCTTCCAGGCATTGAGTCTTATACTCTTCTCCAAAAGACCAAACACATCAGAAGTTTGTTCCTTGTGTAGACAGTCTCAGAAATTTTGTAGCATGTCAATCGTTAGCCTTCTTTTCAATCAAGTAAATAGATGGTGATCTCTGAGCTCTTTTTGTAAAGCATGTTTTATTGTCTTTGATCATACTGTTAGCTCATCTTTGATCCTTTCCAGAGCTAGACATAATATTCCAGCAGTAACTTTATGGGAGTTAAACATAAAGGCTGGACCTTTTGTCTATTACATCTGCTAAAACTTTTCCAAATTCACAGTTTTCCCTCTATCAGTCCCCAGCTCTCTAGGCACAGGCTAAATCTTGGCTTTATGGCTATGAATTTGGCTCTGTTAAAATACCTTTGTTTGGATGGGCAGGTTTACCAAGTGATTGAGATCACTCCCTCTCAGAGATTTGTCTTTTATATTATTTAGCTCTCACCAATATTTGTGTCATTTACTGTCTCTGTTTGTAAAGATTTTCATTCTTCTTCCAAGTCATTAATAAATAGTATAGCCAGCTTTTAATCCACTTAATGTGGGCCATGTTGATTTTGTATTGTTCTAATTTCTTAATCAAAATGTCATGTGGTATCAGACCAAATGGTTTACAGAAGTCTAAATACATTACATTAACACTATTACCTTTACCAGTCAAACCTGTAACCCCAGCAGAAAAGATATCAAGATAGCTTTACATGTATCTTTTAAAATAAGCTTATGTGGATTGTACTACAGACCACTACTCCTCTGGGTACCCACACTAATGATTTCCAAATGAATAAATGACCCTGAGTAATGTAATTGATTTTTTGCTAGCATATAAAAGGAAAACTGAGAAAAATGTATTTCCTACAGATATCATTCCACTCAGTGCAAGTATCTCTTCCCTACATTAGTTGCTCTATTGCATAAGGTTTTAAGAAACATATTTTTAATGGATTACAATTTAGCCCATAGGGCTTTGGGGATTGGGAGTGGAAGGGAGGTGAGAAGAAGGTACTTACGGGTAGAATAGCTAGACATCTATGCACCCCTATTTATATTAACATATTACCTCACTAGCACTGTTAGAGACCTTTTAAAAGTAAATTAAATCTAGAATTCAATCTTTTTTTTCAAATGCGAGATAGTTTTTTGGTTGGATTTTTTTTTTTCTTGTTTGTTTGTTTGGTTTTTTGCTATCTAGACTGATTTGGAGGCTGATTTTTACACATTCACAGAGCAGGTAAGTGTGGCAGGGTAACTTTGTCCTGCAGTAGGACTGCAGAACATTCTTACCACAACAAGAGAGTATTTTCATAGCAACGTGGTGCATGGCCTGCTACAGCCAAGGAATAATCAACTATTTATAATCAAAGGAAGTTAAGGGTTTGTATTTTCCATACTATCTTTCGTGAAGGAATCATATTAGGAATGTAACGCTTACAAACACGGACACAGTTAAGACATTCATTATAAGTTGTGAATAGGATTCATTTTAATGATAATTCCACTTGCCTACACAGTGTTCTTAGATATGAAAAAAAGCCATGGGATTAGGCCAAATATTGTCATGGTAACAGAAAGAAAGGGAAGTCATTCTGAAAGGGTTTCCAATAAGCAAGAGCAGCTAGCGTTCTGTAAGTAGCCTCAATAGAAGTTGACATCTGTTATTCATTTGTTGTTTCTAGGTTTGAAGAAAAGCAGGATAATTGGAAATAGTACAGTGTTCTGGGAACATATTGAGTGAAAGGGCTCTTAATGCTTTTTAAATATTGGTCTATTTATCCTTAAAAACATTTAGCATGTACCTTCTTTGTCGATTTATAAATTGGACAAGCTAGTTGGAAGGTTGTCTAGACTCAATTATGCTCGAGCAGTGGAAGATCAAAGCAAGCCTCTTACTTTTAATAAGGGGAACTACCATTTCAGCTGATCAGGGAACACCTTTTTCTGGAAACTAATGAGAAGATGAGTACAAATAAATTGTATAAAGTTATGCATTTACCTCAAGTTGGGGACAGGCTGGGGGACATATTAACCTGCACTAGAATCAGGCACCAGTACTGTTGCATTTCATTTCTTTTTCTCAAGCACACCACTGAGTCCCGTGCAAGACTGTCCTCATGGCTCTACTGATAAGAAAAAAGCAGATCAAAACCCAGTTATGGAACTCAAAGAAAAAAAAAATACAAACCAAAAATCAGACATGTTCTTAACACTGAGGGTGTGAAACAGAGTACCATTGTATTTTACTGTATGTGAAATTTTTAAGACACTCTTCACAACATTTCTAAAAGGTTTGATAAAAAGTTCGTCATGGGCTGCTAAGCGTGCTCTGCCCAATGTTAGAAACCTTGGTTGATCACCTGGACTAGAAAATGCACCAAAGAAAACACTTTAGTCCTGTCAATCCATGAGACATTTATGCATCTACTTTATATGGAAGAGGCTGATTTGAGACACACACAGCTTTTGCAGTATGAGCTTGCGAGTTAGTTTATGGTTAAAAGCCTGGGCATTTGGTAGAAGTGAAGGAAAGACAAGCAGCAATGATTTTGTTGATTTATTCTGAATATTATTTATTATCTCTTCCTCACAATGAAGAGAAAAAATTAAGGAGAGAATAATACAATGTTAAATCTTACCTGAGGCCTAAAGCAGAAGTCTGGAAGGATACTGCTTTATAAAACATTTATTGATATATTTTTAGACAAATGAAGTCTAGCTAAGTTTTGTACACTTCCGCCTGTATTACAAATATCTTGGAGTTTTCAAAGTAAGTAAAAAAACTTCCGTCAAAAGAAGCAATTAATGAACACTTAAGTAATGGCTGTGCAATCTGATTTTTTAATTATTTGATGTTAAGATTACTTTTAATTATTTGATGTTAAGATTACCCTTTCTCTCCTTGTGGCTAGATACTGTACAAACACAGGAGAAGACAGAAGGATAGATTTGTAAAATGTATATAACTGCCCATAGAAGCACCCTGGCACCCAGTGAAGTTGTCAGAAAGGCTTTTAGCACCCACCAGAATGGTTAGTTTCTGAATTATCTTGAAATTATGGACATAAGTTCCTCCGATAAGAAAAAATAAAATTAATACTGACTGAATGACCTTCAGTTATTTTGATTCCTTTTACAACTTGCAAACAACCATAAATTTGTCTGGCAAAATGAGAACATTCCTTGCTGTCTCACAAGCTAGTGCCACTAAATTAGCCCTGAAGACAAGCAATAAAAGGTGACAATCATTATACATAGCTAGCTGACCAAACATCTATTATTCATCCTCATTCATGCTTTCTGCACAACACACACAGGGGTCTCAGAGGTCCAAGCTCAGTAAATATTCCAACACAAAAATCTTCTCTGACATAATATGGAGTGATGGATCTATACAGGAGACATCAAATTGGCATTTATTTTTATTTGGCTGCCTTTGCTAGTAAAATCAACAAGTGTCTGGGACAACGTGACTGCAAAATAGCTCCAACATCTCTCTGTATATGAAAGCGCGTGTATACATATGCACACACACACAGCTGTACTCCCACATACTCCTTGGAAAGTCCCAAATCAAGGAATTAAATGTGTGGCATCCTTATAAAATCAAATATAAGCATAGGAAGGTAGTGAAGTCCTGCTTCCATGTTATAGTTATTTTTTTTAACATGTGTTCACAAGACTAGGTTTCTGACTCAGGGCTGCACCATGCTGCCTGCCCTGAAGCTCTGATCATCTCTGCAACATCCTGAAATGTCACATAGCACCCCACACTAAAACAGACTTTGTTAAGCATCAGTACAATGGGTGTCACTTCACTTGCTTGTAATTTTCCTTTAGAAGGTAAGAGCACATAAAACACTTGAGTGAAGAACCAACAAAGAGCCATAAACATCTTTCAGTTTATAAGATTAAAAGAAAACAAAACAAATAAAGAAAAAAAAATTCCAAGAAAAGAAAAACAATGCACAAATCATTTCCAAGACTATTTAAACAAGAAGATAACTGCTGCATGGCCCTAGTTTCATCTGCGATGTGCTACTCGTACTCTTTTTTCCTCTCTAGATTGGCAAAAATGCGCCTATAAATTATTGTTAACATCGATTCTCCCAGTTCTACTCATTCAGGCAACCTCTGGGGCAACACTAAGATGGCCAATAACTATAGATAATGTGCTAGATGCAATTTCCAATTTGACAGCAGAATGTTGGAGCACTCTACCAAAAGGGGCCTGTGTTTCAAAGCGATTTCATTTCAGGCTGCGTTCTGTATATGCAACTGTACGCAGACATTACCCTGTGGATACAGTAGTGAATCCAGGGATCTTTGCCCTAGTGTCCAGCTGAATTGTGCGTGACACAGGTCACATCTTCTGCATTTTTTATCCCAAGATCAGGTTGCCCACGTCTGTAATTCATGCAGTCCCCAAATCCTCTCCAGCTAGTGATGACTGTGAAGATATGTGCGGCTCAGCCCAGACTCACTGTCCCACAGGGCTGTGGGGGAGCCAGTAGATTAACAGCTACATATACTGGCTCTGCAACTGCTGGGGAATTCTGAACATTAAGATAGTTTGGGCACAGTAGTATCATATTTGTGTACACAACAGCAAAAATAAAACCCAAAACATAAAAATGATTGAGTGTGGGGGGCTTTGTTTGTAGAGACATTTTGAAAATTTAGCTCCTGCTTAGCCTTGTGACTATTTGTAACAGAAAGACCAGCCTCGATTTTTTTTCTTCTTTTTTCTTTTCTTTTCTTTTCTTTTCTTTTCTTTTCTTTTCTTTTCTTTTCTTTTCTTTTCTTTTCTTTTCTTTTCTTTTCTTTTCTTTTCTTTTCTTTT